>WARS01000007.1:9873675-10463841 GCA_008933995.1 Datnioides undecimradiatus
CTTATCAGAATCAGATTAATTTTGTGGTCTTTATTAAGCAAAGTTAAATTAATCATAATCATATAATCTAACAAAGTTCAGAGTAATTGCTGTCTATCTAAGCCAGTATAGAGATTTTTCTTCCTCTGTGCTTCTTTATGACGGATGCACATAAATTTAATATTTTGTCTTGTTTCTTATATTTGCTTTGACTTCTGATACATTGACAGTGGAGCTCTGCACTGAGCCGAAACATGTTTTTCACAAACAGTTCTGCTGCCATCTGGTGGTCAAAACCAGTATAAACTCAACATGTGGGCTACACATTAACATGTTAAATGTCACACAAAAATGTTCTGGGAGCACATACGCTCTGCTCAGTAACACACACAGTATCTGTGTTAACAGCTCCTGATCCAAGTCAGCAAACTGATCTGAGAGCAGATTCAGAACAGTTTCAGCCGTTTTAATACACATCCTAACTGTTCATATAGGTCTCACAGGCAGCAGTCATAATGGTATATTGGTCAAGTTAGTGCTGACTGCCTGACTTCATACTACAAGATCATCTTCTCACAGAGCCTCAGTTGGTCTCATTTAATTGTCAAATTAAAACGTCCACATTTGAGGGTTGTATAAGGTCGCAGCATGGGAAGTGATGCAGTATAATGCAGGAGGATTATGCAAATAAGGGGCTTATAATGAGCCGGTGTTCAGGAACCACCAAGGAGCCTTGGCCCATCTTGATCATTAGTTCATTAGCTCATTTCCCTTCTCAAAAGCTGTAGAGGTTTGTACTGCACTCAACCTTTAAAAATGATCAACCCAGAGACACGATACTGATCCTTTGAAAGTGACGACCACTGTGGGTGCTTTTGAAACAGGAATTCACACTCACAAAGGTTTTTGGTTTCACTGTTTAAGGAAAGACTTTTTATATAAGGCTTTTGTATAATGGTCCAGTCACTCATTGTACTATGAGGTGACAGCGCTCACAGTCTGTTCAGATTATCTTATTAATTATATTGGAGACCATACCAACTTGAAATGTCACTAATAAGGAAACACACAGGAAACTGTGTTTTAAGTCTCATTTTAAGATTGTATTTCAACAGGGTAGGATTAAAGTTTTGTTCCATTGCTCTTATTTGCTTTAATGCTTTTAATAATCTTGTCTTTGATGTGATTTGATTTGATCGAAATTTATTCAAATTGGGGGTTCTTTGTCATCTCATTTTCCACTCCAAGGAGCAGCAACGAGACAAGAGTGCACTGTCGACCTGTGCAGGGCTGGTGCCAAGACGCCACAGGAAGCGTGTTGTTCTGCTGCCTTGTGAACAGGGGCCATATTGTGTGAGCATGTGCTGAGCTGCACGTTGAGACACATGAGGAATCGTGGCCTCCATTTGCCCCCAGACATCAGCTTCACTGACCCCGATACACCTACTACCATACTGTTGTCTCTGTGCTGTGTTTATGTGGTGTGTGTGGATGTGATGCTGCTTGTCTTGTTTCCCTCTCCTAATGTGTTGGGTGTTAGGTTTTCATCATCTTTTTTGAATCATCAGTGTGGCTTAAATAATTCCAGCCGCTAACCACAAATGAACATTTTCACATTTTTGGTTTTGTACAAATAAAACAAACAAAACATGAAAACTAGTGAGTTTTACAGCTGTTTACAGGTGTTTATTTGAACTTGGCTTGCTGTTTCCCTTTCCCTCCAGTCTTCATGTTCAGTGAGTTTAAACACTGGCTCCAGTTCAGTCTTCACATAAACATGACACTGATATCCATTTTTGAGTGAATAATGTTATTGTATTACATAGTTTTCCATATTTCAAATGTTTCCTTTTGATCAGGGAACAATTAAGAAACAGAAAACAAACAACAATCTCCAACAAACAACAAAGTCCAGGCACACTCTGTATAAGGTTTGTGGCTCCTCCCAAGAGGCAGTGGTCACACTTCTAAAGACCACTACAGGTTGCGTGTTAAATGTGAACGTATTTCAAACATACAACTATTGATGTTATTCCTCCTGCAATGTCTTTCTCCAACCAGATGACCACTAGCAGAGCTGAGAAGAGGGATGTCAGATATAAAAGGGCAAACAAACCCCCAGCAACTGATCTCAGTGATGCTACTCTTGTCAAACTGTGCTACCTATGACTGAACTGCTGAAGCATTTTTAAACTCACTCTATATTCACTCAATATCCAGCCCCCTCCATCCCACAATGTAGTAAAGGAAAATGTTGGTGCTCATCTCAAACACTGAGGCCAGGTCTCTTCACCCCTTTTTACCTCTGAGATTCTTTCACTCACCTGACCTACATTCTGTGTGAACACACACACATTCACTGGTGGGTTTTCAGTGCACTTGTATTGACTGTGCCTACAGTTGAGCTGGTCCCCTGAATGAACTGCAGAGCTCTAATGTGCTGCACTTATCTGAGCCTCCACAGTCCTGTCAGGCCGCCAGCAGTCACAAAAGATGCTGAGCCGAGTGGCTTGATACCCAGCCAGAGGAATGAGGCCCACACTATTTTACCCATACTGCTTTACATTCTTTCACTGTCCTGGCCTACATTCAGTTTGAACACATCCACAGCACACACACACACACACACACACACACAACTGTAACAAAGCCCATGACTGAGGAAGTTCAATGATTTATTGATTGTGAAATCGAATGTGGAGTATTCACGGATGTGGGACTGATGGAGGTCAGTTGCTAGAACAGTGATCGGGTCATTTCACCTCCAGAGACAGAGGCTCCATCAAGTCCTGCTGAGGTTCCCGAAGAGAGAGAGAGGACAGAGAGTGAGAGGGGATAGAGGAGAGGGAGTGCTTAACTAAACCAGACAAGTAGAGAAAAAGACACCCACACCCAGCAGCCTCTCTCAGCGAAGGGAAAATCCTGGTGATGTGACCAAAAAGACAAAGTACAGAATTTTATTCACATGATAACAAGAAGATAAATGTATGTAAGTGCGAAATCATAATCTATGTCACTACATTAGTAATATGTATTTGTCCAGACTAACACATTTGGATTATGGGGTGTATTAAACCTCTACAGTCTGGGCTATGAATCTTCCCTTGCTTTCAATAATTCTGGATATTTGTTCTATCATAAACCTTCATAGTCAAGAGACGTTTTATGCTATGACTCTTTATCTGTTTTATGTTTCTGTAAGATTTTCTAAGTTCTGTTAGCCTTCCCTCAATAGAGTGCTAAATATAAAAAGCATATTAATAAAAAAGAAAGTAACACATCTCAAAGTGATGCATGACAAAGTGTTCACTTCACACTTGTTTATGTGGCTGACATCACGCTGGAAAAAGTGTATTTTGTCCTTCTCAACTTGGAAATCTGAGCTGTGTTACCTTCTTCTTCTTTGGGAATATAGTCAAAAACATTTATTTAGATTTATATGAATTTTTTTTGCTCATTGTATGCTAAACTTGATTTGGTTCAACTCCCTTTTTAAGTGAATCAATTTCATTTGACTGATGTCACTGTATTTTAGATACTAAACTACCCAATTATTTTTCATCTAACACTAAAATCAATCTAACTGAGTTTGCCACATGCAAACAGTGGGTCTCTCAACCCTCATCATCTTATTTATAGCTCCACTTCCTGTTTCTGTCACTCCTTTGAAGAAATACAAAAGAGGTGACAGTCTGATAAGCTTGGACCGGCATAGTGTTGTTGTACTTCACCCTAAAAAAAAACAGGCAGACAGCAACACCCAGAGTTCCCATTCCATTTATTAGATATGGTTTATAAATAGACACACTCAGACACATACGTATGTTTAAAGTATAAAAAAATACAAGATTACTAGACGTTTTAGTGAGGTCTCTTCTTCATTGCCTTTGACACGTTATTTTAACTTGAATGACTGACAAAAATGGAAAATTGATTTGTTTTTTCTTACACAGCATAGTAGATTTCACTTTCACAAGTCCATTCATCGAGCAAGTTACTATCATCAATGTCATGTTAAAATGAGATCAGAGCATAGAAAAAGAGTCACATGCAGCAACTTTTCACTGAATCTGTACAGCACGTTCTGTCAGCCAAACAGTTAACTCAGTGAAACAGATTTTCAAATATATATGTGCTTCAAGTTTCACTGTACTTTGTCTTACAAACTCTAAGGAAAGCTGATATCACAAGGGAAAAGGTTGATATGGAGAACAATGATTAGTAATGGGGGAAACAGCTTATTCAACCTTTACTGAGGACTGATTTGCAAATGCTCCTTCACATCTCCCAGATATGTTGAGTCATTTGTTCAATGGGGTCAGTCAAACCATGTTTTAATAGTTTGGATATTAGCATAACATACAATATTTTCGAGCTAGACTGTTGAATTTTCAAAACTCAACTGTGGGCTGGCAGGAGATTTGGGACTGAGGACCCTACAAAAACAAAATCAAGTAATGTACTGTATCTAGAGAGATGAGGCAACATGAATAAGCTGGATTGATAAAAGTTGCGAAAACTTATGCAACAAATGAGCAATGCAATTATTCTGATTTGCTTAAACCAAAAGAAGGACAATATAAATCACACATGTAATAAACCTAGTGTAGCACAAATACACAGCTAATGTCTTCTTCAAGCATTTATGCACCATTTAGCTACTGTGCCAAATCTGGCTCACCTTGTTCTAAGGACAATAACTCCTGCTGCTAATTCATATATTTTTTAAATCTTTAAATATATCTAAAAATACAACTCATCAACTTCAACGTTATAGGAAATTGCATGATTTCTTGGTATTATACCAAGTTTTGTTTTTGTAGAAGATAACTCTCACTATTCACAGTGTTTAAAACTGAACAGTACAGGCCAACACCTACTGTGTGGCAGTAACTGGCACCATTTCAATATCCATTACAGAGGTTGCTTTCAAGTCTAGTAGTGCTCCAATAATTCTGCAGTGCAGAATTAAAGAAGTACTGAACTTAGCTTTTCTCCAAAGTACATCATTAGACTCAAAGAGGAAAAATGTTTACTTTCATTACAGTACTCCTACATAAGCAACAATAAAATTCTGTGCCTTTATTTTTTCATAGATGTTTCAAGTAGCACAACTATCTCTTTTTCCATTGTCATTGTTATTTTCTTATGATGAGGATTTATGTTGCAACCAAAACTTTCAACATTTATCTCAATTTCAACAAAAACTTTCTTTACAGATGTGTATAATATAACAGAAACAACTCCTTCTACAGGAATGTAGTACTTAAATTATGAAGCAACTTTGCATAGAAAGTATTTACGTAGCTAAGAAAATAATGTTTAATATTTTCTGCCTGATATACCATTAAAGTCACATATGAAAAATAGTCATGTTGTACTCACTTACAGAAACTGACTCTCTCAGAAGAACATACTACCAATATGAAAAAAATCTAAATACCAGAATGTCAGTTCAGGTAATCCCTACCAAAGGGAATGTGTTGTTACAGTAAATGACCATGATACATATATAAATGACTTTGTGGTGGACAAAAAGTATGTACTTGTTAAAAAGACAAAATAAATAATGCACTGTACTCATTCTGCACCTGACAGGAAATATTCTGAAAAAGAATAATACTGACCAAGCAGACATGAATATATATCATTTTGATAACAAAATACTTATCTACAAATGTTTGTAATTGGATTGATATATAAATATGTGTAACAATATATATGTATTTCTATACATATATATTTACAACAAAAGGTGCACTTAAATAATGTCATCAAGGAGATGCGGAGTGCCAACCCAGTCCAAAGTTCTGGGCTCGGAGGCAGCCATGATCATGCACATAAACTGTTTACCGGTCCTTTTATCAATAGGATAAATAGTTGTGGGTGTGAACCTTCTGTTGCTTTCCACAAACTCACAGAGCTGCTGATACACCTGTGGGTATTCATGCCGAAGGAAAACCCCTCGAATCCTTAACTCCCGCTGTATATTGATAAAACAGATTTCTCTGGCCTTCCTGCCTTCTTCTCCCTCTTTGTCAATATCTGCTGTTCCTGGGGGTGGAGTGAGGATCAGTGTTTCCATGTCACTCTCTTTCTTGTGAACCTTTCTCTCAGGGCTGAAGGAAGCCAGAGCCACCTTTGCATATTTTCTGACAGTTGGAGCTTGGTTCCTTGGTGATGGCCCGTCAGGCATTTGCTCACCAACCGCAATTGAAACATTCAAGATAAAACATTCATTTGGGTCATACTCTTTACCAGCTTCCTGCAGCTCCTTGCAGTATTCCCCTAGGTTGTCCTTGAAGCTTTCGAGCTCTCTGAGGGACAAGTATGTGGGAGACATAAGTAGACTATCCAGCCCATACTGCAGGAAGTTACTGGATGACGCAGGATTTGGAAAACCAAGGAACAGGACTCCTCTACCTCTAGAAAGGTAGCCAACTTTGGCAATACGGGAGAAGGCTTTGTGGACTTCAACAGTCTCCCGGCAGTGTTTGATGATGTGACGGCATGTGCTGCCAATTCTTCCATATAGGCAACTTTCTTTATGAATGTCCCAGTCTTCCCTGCGACAGTTACGAGAGCAGTAGTAGGTGTAGCAACTGTGGCAGGATTTAAAATATAGGCAAGCATTAAACAAGGTCTCTGTCCTCCGACATTTGTTGTTAGAGCACATCATTGTATCATCCTCATCAGGGCTCTGGTCAGGGGAGCACTCATCTGCACTCTTCATTGCATCACTTGCTCCATCCATGTCTCGAAAAGCATCAGGATTCATTCTTATTGAGGTTGGCTGCTTGTCAAGAGGAGGCGGCTCCTCTGTACCTGCCTTTGAGCTCTTTCTGGACAGAGATACTGCTTCTTCCTCATCAATTAATTTCTTTAGTTGATCCAGAATGTCCTCACTTGCTCTTCTACTTGGTGGCTTGTAATCAGTCACAAGATCTGCCAGAAGCTCATCGAGCTGTTCAAGGCTTTGCTGTAGTGAGGCGTTGTCATGTGTCTTCTCTTTGGTTGAGCTTTGAAAGTCATGCTGAGACAGCTCTGGACACTCAGTGCTTCGAGAGTCAAGAATGTCCCAACTGGCAGACCGTCCTTCAGCTTTATTGAGTTTCCCTGGTCGAATGTCGTTATCAGTGATTGTTATCTCAGGAGTCACAAACCAGAGCTTTCCAGTAGTGCTCTTTGATGTTTCTGTTGGACTTTTGTCAATTAGTGAGTTATCAGACATTGACAAGGCTGCATAGCGTCTTGGTGAACTGGAGAGATTGACCACGACTGGTTGTGGTTTGTCACCTGTGGCTGCTGCAGGCTTCCTGGACTCTAGCAGATCATCATAGCTCTGGCCCCGCTGTACAGGAAGAGGTTGTTCTCTCTCTACACGAGAGTTGAGAATATTGTCCCAAGACCTAGAGTAAGATTTGGAATCCGTGCCAATTCTTTGAGTTTCTACACAAGGGCTGGCATACCAGGGGGTTAAGACGGGCTCTTGACGAACTCTGGTTGGAGTGACTTGAGATACATAAGAGGCAGGATTGGTGGAATAACCAGATGCATCTGAGCCATACCAGTCATCTGGTTGTGCCTGAATGACTCTTGCATGTCTTCGGCCCTCAGTATAATATGCCCTTGCCGGGATATGATGCTCTGGTGGCATTGCATACATGTCGCTGGAATAATAAAACCTTGGCGGAGCGGTCTGGATTTGATAAGACCTTGGATCATCCCCATAAAATATTCTTGTTGGAGGTGTCTGGATAATGTATGGACCTGGTTCATTTGCTGCATAGGGTTTTGAATACCCTGCCTGCACAGAGTATGGATAAGTCTCCATCTCAGGATAATAAGGTCTGGTAGCTACAGCATGTACCATTCGAGTTCTTGGATCTTGCACATATTGTACTTTTGAAGCATATGTTTGTCCTGGTGTGTAACGTTCATCATGAAAGTATGAGCTTGGTTGAGGAGGGGCAGTAGTAACATACCTCCCTGGGTCATCTGCATAAAAGAACTTTGTTGGCACATTGGGACTGGAATGAGCTCTGCGTTCTCTACCATAGTATTCACCTGATGAAGGCATTCTTTGCAGGGGAATCTCCATGGGTTGCAAGTAACTATTTGGCATGCTACGGGAATATTGATAAGCTTGCCTGCTCTCTGTACCTAGTGAATCAGTAGGAGTTGGTGTTCGAGAGTAGGAGAAATGGCGTGGCACAGTCAGACTCCTACTCCCGGCACTGTGGTGCCTCTGCCAGGGTATATCCACTTGAGGTGTAGCATGTTTCCGTCCTGAATGATGTAATGCTGCGTCATCGGGTTTGATGTCAACCCGACACCTGACATGAGGACTAGTTGCTGGTTTATCCAGCCCTCCGTCCTCAGAATTATCAGCAGCATAGTGAGGTGAATACTTACTGCTGTCACTCATTTGAGGCTGCAACTTAATGGGATGGACTTCATGCACATGAGCCCTAGTTGCTGCATAGGAGGATTCCCTACGCGGTGATACTTCTGGTCTCCAGCGAGAGTCTCTTGGAGCCCTATGGGACTCCCTGCCCTTCCTTCCTGAAGATGAGGACCCTTCAAAAGACACAGGGGTGAGGTTGGTCTGGACCCGAGTGGCACTTTTTGACCTGGTCCTTCGTTTCTGTTCAGGAACAACTACCTCACTGGCCATATCTGCAGCCATTGGTTGAGGAGTTAACCTATGGCTGAAAATGTCTGGAGCAGAAAAACGATATCTCTGCTGGCGGCCCAAGGCATTCCAGGCAACATCTGGGTTAGCTGCATGCCTATCAGCCTTCCTGTATGGGGACTCCATTGAGTATTTGTGTGATTTGGGGTATTCCAATGACTTATAGTCAAAGGTACGGCAGTGCCTCTTATTGACTTCGCTTTTACTGTCCTCCAGTGTGCTGTAATTTATAGAATCACATTGTTTGGAGGGTTGCAAGGACTTGAAGTGTGAAGAAATGGGGACCACTTTTATATCTTGATGCACAGTTGATACCAGTATGTCAGGCGGGTCTGTGCGTGTCATCTTAAATGGACTCCTCTAGTTTTCTCCATCAAGTTGCTTTAATGTTGATGTTGCCTGGAGAAGTAAACAAAGAATATTAGTCAGTGACATTTTCCAGGCGATACAAATTTATTTCTCCAACTGTCCATGGTGAAGAAATACAATTGAGTTCCCTTTTATTATGACTTTATCCAAAGACATTTATACAATTCATAATAAGTCATTGATCTGCTAAGGTGATTAGTTTGATGTGAAAACAATTAACACCTTCTAATTAATCTGACCTCAATCAGGCAACAGTCAAGTACTAAAATACACATATTACACTACATATAACTTAGTTCTCCTGAAAAAAAGAAAAATGCAGGAGATCCAGGCAAATGTAATCTGTTTTTACCTCAAACTGACACACAGTTAAAGCAGGAACGGCTTCGAGGATTCTTGAGTTTGAAAATATTAATACTCTTGGGGTTACTGAAGCTTGAAGGGTATTAAAAGAAGGAAACAAACTATTCTGAGAAACATTTCACATTTTTCTACTGTCTTTATCTGTAACAAGACATTCATTTGAAGGCTAAAATAAGTTCCTCAAATGAGTTTTGACTTCAGGCTGCCTTCAGTGATGGCAATCCCTGGCCAAATATAAATGCATGAGTCTAAATCTGTATGAAGGCACCCAGCACTGGCTATTTTACCTACAAAAATTACAGTGGCTGTGGAAACAGACAGCAGTTCAGCCTCCACCAGCCTTATGGGGAAGTACATCACCAGCTGGAGCTAAAGAGGGGAGGTGCATATTAAATTAACAAAAAACTGCCTTTTTCCTAACCAAACTACCATTAATATACTGGCCTTTAAGAACCCAGTCAGTCTAACCCTACTGTGAAATATAAATAATGCCGTTTGCTGCCTTTGATCACAGGCTGCACTTGCAATCTCCATTAATTTAACATGTGATTTAAATGGCAGCAGTTAAAAATTGACAATGCACATTCACAAACGATGCAGTTGAGTGGTGGGATTTGTCTATGTTCAGAGAGGAAACTTGGTGCCTCTGAAAAAAGCTCATTATTGAAGTAATGGCATTCCAAGATCTTTACTGACACAATATTTCCAACAAAAATTATTTGCCTGTCTGTTACTCATAATATCATTATCTATATTCATAGAAATGTTTAAAAAATGAAGGCAGGAAATGAGAAAGAGTAGAATTACAAAGATGCAGAAATCAAAAGGCTGCTTATGTAATACTGAAAAATACAGGCTGCTGCAACCTGTATGAGACCACCGCAGGAGAAAGAGATGACCCAGATTGAGCAACTGGTCGAGCAGACGCTCAGACTGGAGCAGATGGAGGATGATTATGGTGTTGACATGGCTGATGTCTTGCTAAAATCCCGTGCCACTGCAGCCAAGTGTATTTGTAAATAGCCTTTTAAAAGTGCCACTGTCAGAATGCAGTAACAGTTCAGTGAAGGTCACGTTCAAATTTAATGAACACAAAAATTTACAAGTCAGTCGTACTGTAAACACTATCAGGACATGTGTATAGTGTCGACAGTGTGCTGGACTGAACAGGAGATGGATTCAATTCAAAATTGCTTTCAACATCCCACCATAGTCATTAGTTTCATTAACACTCAGTCAAACACACTATTCTGTTAGTTGCGCTCATTTATTTCCTGCCTTTATTTACATTAATTTAACTTAACCATAATGAAAATAACAAATTATGATATTAGTCACTGGGCTTTCCATAATAATGCTAGTATAACAAAATATAGAAATGGCCGTTTTCCACTAGACTGTTTTATTAATTTTTATTCTATTTATGATTATTATATTGATAAACCCTAATAAAATCATCTTTATTTCTATGTGTAACTACCATAACTGACTAAATAATATATATGGGCTTTTGCATCTTTATTTTTTTTTTAAAAAGAGCTTTACATCTTTACAGCTTTATATTTGTAATTCTTGTGTCCTTGTGGGAGAATATTAACCATGAGTTCACACAGCTAAAACTCCATTGACCAGTCCATCAAGCTCCTGAAGTTCCACCGTCATTGGACTTGATTCCTGTCTGCCTACAGGTATGAGGCTGATCTTACTTAAAGCTCAATGCTGTAAAGACTTGGGAGATGTTCGCAGACTGTTGTGAACTGTGGTTACTGGCCCACCCCCACCCTCTGCTATCACCCTCTGCTTCCTGGCTGCCATCATCACCCAGGACCTCAAGTGGTAGCTAAACGTGAGCTCCATCACAAAGAAAGCTCAGCAGAGGATAAAGTTTCCTTCAACAGCTGAAGAAGTTCAGGCTGCCAAAATCAATGATTTTGTGCACTTCTACACCACCATCACCGGGTCCATCCACACCTCCTTCTTTACCATCTGGTATGACGCTGCCACTGCCAGGGACAAGGACAGACTGCAGCATAACATTTGCTCTGCCAAGAAGGTGATTGGCTGCAATCTGTCAGCCCTTCAGGACCTGTATGCCTCCAGGACCAAGAGGCAAGCACTAAAGATTGTCTCTGCAGCCTCCCATACCAGACACAATTTTTCTGAGACACTCCCACTCTTTCTAAATGCCAACAAACAATGATGTTGGCAAAATTTCTTTGTATACCTTTGTCATAGTCCAATTATGTTTTCATGCTGTAAAACAAAAGATGACATGTGCTTACATAAGCTGTTCTGATGGGGAACCTATATACTCTCAAAATTTCATTTTCTGCTTTGGGTTCACAGTAACACCTGAAGGGAATCCGAATGAGTTCATCAACATTTTTTTTCAACTGTCTTCTCACTTGGATTTTGGCTGCTGCACAGATGAAATGTTCACACAGGTCAGAAATAAACTTGAATAAATGAAAGTAAGGTGGGGAAAAAGGAAGTTTAAAAGGATGACATCAACTGTTAAATAGAATGACGCATTAAGGTGCAGAAATCATTTACTATTTCTTATTTTATTTATAAGTATATTTCGCGTACAGTCAAATCCAAATTGTTAGTGCAAATGTATGTAGTATCTACTGTAATGCACTATATAGTGTATTAAAGTTAAAAAAAAGTTACATAAAAATGAATGTAAATAATTTTTTTAAAGTATGGACTCTCAAATGTAGTGTAGACATAAACCTCATATGGACTGTAGCCTTCCAGACTTGCTGTTTAACTACTGTGTCTGGTTGGACTGGACAGAGCTCTGTGTCAGTGCTCTGGCTATGGAGACAAGCTAGGATGGAGCAAAAAGTGGAAGAAACTAACTCGTGTTTTTCTAGAATGAAAACAGTGACTGGGGACAAACAACATGTTAAAACATTTATTATTTACCTTTTATTCTCAGTTTACAACATTGATGATTTCCGCTCATTAGCAGCGATAGTAAATGAAAGCACTGTGTTTCACATTGATTCTTACCATAAAAAGCTTATTTGACTGCACATAACTCACACATCATTGTCTCTTCACTCTTACCTAGATGAAGCCCTGGTGTCAGCACCACTTCTCAGAACGACAACTCATTAAATTCACAGCACAGAGACATTTAACACACACTGCTGCAATCAGCCCAAGTTACACTTTCTAGTACTTGTATCTTCAAAAGCCATCACAGGTGAACTACCATAAATCCACAAAATTATCACAGAAAAGACACTCCTCAAATAAAAGAGAGTTAACATAAGATCTCATTTACTTAGGGTGTCCTGTGATAGACTGTAACTGTGCAGCCACAAATGCCTGTAGGCAGTGAGTTCCACTCAGCCTTCCCACTCTGTCAGTTCTTTGGTTAATGCCTTAAACTGGTCTCTCGTTGAAGAGATGTTGTAATGGATGTCACTCCTCCAGTGGCTGTGGTGGAGTTAGTTCTGGTCAGTGATCACAGTGAGCACTGTTTTCATGGTGCATTGTGGGTCTGCAGCTATTCTATGGAGCTACACCCTCAGTGCACTGCAACACTGCACCATTGGCACTGAACACCCTAGAAAATATCACATTTTGACTGTGTGTGTGGTCTCCCTCCCTGCAAACCTGACCAACCTAAAGAAAAAGACAAAATACTACTTTTAAGTGATATGAACCATATATATGCCAAGTTGAAGAGAGAATGGGGGGAAGGTGTCTGCAGTGTTGTAATTTAAATAGTAATCAGCTTTTTACAAAATTGATGCCTGATTGATGTGCAATAACTGGATATGCTCCTCCACTTACAACTGATGCATTGCTAAACAATACTAAGAACAATACACTAACCTACAATAAGTCTTAAAGGATGGGTTTACATTTACAAGTCTGTCTCAAAACTTACATGTTTGTATGTTTGTTGGAACATTGGTATTCTCTTACTGGAGATGGGAACATTAAAATATAGCATAGAGATATAAGCACATAAGTCATAATAAGACCACAATTAAATGAATGTGATTCTTTAAGTGTTTCCAACCTGATGTGCATCTGCTACACATTTGGTTTGTTCTCTAGGTTTTTGTGCTAACTGGAAAGGAAATGAAAGAAATACAATTTAGTTAATACTCAAATTTAACTTATTTCACAATATAGGAGCTTGTGATAAAATGGTATAGATACACTTTAATTTAGATCCACAGATTTGTTTGCCTTTCTTAGATCTGAAAAGTTTGCAGCAAAGTATATTAAGAAGCTTGCAACAAGCTGTACCAAAATCAAGCAGTGTTGATGTAAGGTGTATCAAGAAAATGTAAGGCTTGCTAAAAGTGGGCATCAAGAAGATATAATGCTTCCATTAAGTGTGTACGAAGACCATCGAACACTTGCAGGAAGGTATATTAAGATGATGTATGCCAACTAAACAGCGAGGTCAGAGAAGGGGAAAGAAAGACCACGTCTTCCACTATGTTGCTCCTTGCAAAAATTAGGTTACATGTCATTCTTCACTCTTCTCCTCACAGAGCTGCGACGGTGGCGAGGCAAGTAACTATACACACGCTGTGTCAAAAAGAAAGGCAGTGATACTTAGCAACATGCCGAGAATGGGCTGCAAGCTCTATTATAGTTCAGTCAGCGAGCTATGTTTTGTTAGTGCTCTGTGACCCGTAGCACTGCAAATAAAGAAGCTGTTATTTGAGGGTCAGATAATTGGGCCTTTCAAGCCTGAGATGATATGAAATTGTCTTATTTAGATCTGTTCAGCATTAGCCAGCAGAGTATAAGACTGGTTTATTCTTGGCCTTAAAGGTTACCCATTCTTACCCAGTACCATAAAATATCAGTATTGTGTGACTTTTCAATTAACATGTTTTTTTTTCTTTACATATATATTTATGCATATTTGCATTTTTTCTCAATTTATAGCTAAAGCAAACAGAAATAACTGTTACTACATATACTACATATACTACATATACTTCCATAAATACACATCTTACACATATATGAACACAATTATTTAGGCAAGGAGAAGAAAAAGGTTGAGAGTGTGTGTTTGTGTGTGTGTGTGTGTGTGTGTGTGTGTGTGTGTGTGTGTGTGTGTCCACTCTTCCTCTAAAATGAGTCCACTGAGTCTGATCAACTTTACTGTTTCAGGGGCCGTGACTCTGAGTGCTCTTGTAGATAATGCTGTTTCCTGCAGTTGACTCTGGTGCTGTTTTTCCAAGATTGCTGCTACATATTGATGCTAAATATGGTTCATTTTTTATATATTAAAACTACTTGTGATACACACTTTGTATGAAATTTAAGGGGGCATAAAATATCAGTATTATACTGAAGCAATTAATATTAATTTAAATAATTATAGAAGTGTAAGTGTAAGTGTGTGTGTGTGTGTGTGTGTGTGTGTGTGTGTGTGTGTGTGTGTGTGTGTGTGTGTGTGTTGTGGGGACCCGCCTGTCTATGGGGACAGAATGCAAGTCATCATAATGTAAATCATGACATTGTAGGGTGATGACTTGTTAGGGTGTTAGGGTACATCTCTGGGAAATTACTATATCAATATAATGTCCTGAAGTATTGAAAGAACAACACAAATATGTGTCTTAGAGTGGAGAAAGGCCTGCTGGAGCCAAATCTTAGCTACACCATATCTCACCTCTACAAATACTGATCTCTGCCATACTGTAACTGCATAAGTCAGACTTTTTGTTTTTCATGTGTTACCAGTGTTGTTGGAATCCTGTCTCATGCTTTCCCCACAATCCCGTCTGCTCTCGCTCTGGTCCCTGTCTCCTGCCACTTGTCTCATCAGCCCTGCTTCCCTGCCCTGGACTGCTGCTCTTCCCCAGCTTCCAGCTGAGGCCTCTGCCCGAGGTTCCCTTTTAAGCCAAGGCCTCAACAAGTCTGCATTCACACCAAACCTCAGGTAAAATGTAGGGTCAAACTAAGGCCAAAGGTTGCCACACCATGAATGATCTGGGGCCCTGGGGGCATTTCCCCAGTTTGAGCAGTTGGCAGTCTGTCCTTGCTTTTTGTCATTGCCCAATTGATAAGATCAAGATGGTGGTGAGTGGCAAAACCAACAGCAGATTTAAAGAAGTCCAATCAGTAAACTAATGAGATAATATAGGGAATATCTCAGGCCCCAGGGGTTCTCTTATGTACTGTCTCTGTGACCAAAATCTTTTCTACACAAGAACAAATTAAATTTCCCTGTTCGCTGTCAGCATAGTAACACTGTATATCAGCGAGGCACACAGGTTTGAGTGTTCCATCTTTCTGCTTTCTGCACCTCACTGTTCATAATTCCACTGGAGTAGCCTCTTGCATCCCGTGCCTCAGCCTCTTGACTGAAGTATGCCATTACATGTGAGCTGGCTAGCTGACTCTTCAGCTCTGTAAATGCCGTTTCCTGCCCTGTTTCCCACATCCATTTGCAGTATTGCCTCCTGAGTCTTTTCAATGCTTCTGATGTAGCAGCTCCACTGGGGATAAATCTGCCACTGTAGATCACTAACCCCAAGAAGCTTCAGCAGCATTTCTTGATGGTCTGTGTTCTCTACTACATCACACATCTCTACATCTCTACTTTTAAAATGAACTCAGATTTAATAAATTTTCCATGACCATCAGGGGGCGACTTCAGTGGTTGCAAAGTAAAGCATTCTTCCCTAGATTTATTACCCCAGTCAACAATGCCCTAATGAGTTCATTGTCTCAGTCGCTTGTTTCATGACTTCAGCACAGCCTGATGTTACTTTTGTAAAAGATGGTCCCATTTAGGGTAAACCAGACAATAAAGCGGGGTATGCTTTAAGACATGGCTACCATGTGATCAACAGCTAACTACAACGGCAACTGTCACTCAGGATGGATGTGTACAAATGTGTTGCTATGGCAGCCCCAACCTCTCATCCAAATATGGTCACTTCTGGGTCCTAAAAGCAAAGATGGAGATAGCCAAAAGGCCAGAAGTCTGGCCAAAAGTCCACAACCAATGACTGGGATCATGGTTGCCATGGCCTTTACTTATACAGTTTCTGCCTACAGTAAATAGAAGGTTGAGGATACAGTTTAATAAAAACAGTCTGACCTTAACTCCCTAACTCTGTGGGTGTGGAGATGCTTAAAGGTCAGTTTTCGCAGGTCCAAGTCAAGTTTCAACACTGCACAGCTGTATTTAAGGAATTTAAAGCGTGGAAATGAATAAGGATTGTTGACAAGAGGACGAGTCTCAGGTCAAGCCCATGACTCAAGTTCAAGTCGCAAACTCTGCTCCCCATCTATGGTGTGAAAGGATGTAGCTACTAAATAGCACAATTCTCTGCTTCTGTACTGAATATTAGTGCAGGATGTGAAATGTGTGCAGAAAAATCAACCTCTGTGACCATAATACATAGGTATGCTGGGCTGGTTAAAGCTTTGGCATTCATCACCCCACACTTACACATTATTTTTATACAATTGTGCATCTGTATGTTACCGACAAATGCAGAGGCAGCTGCTGTGAACATTATTTTTCCATGGCAACAGCTGATCCAGTGTAACGGCTCATTAACCTGCAACTAATGTGTGTGTGTGATCATTCCCCCCTTGGTTCCACGTAACTGTAGATATTCTTGCTCCTTCCTGAAATAAACTACTGATTTCATTCAATTTCTACACTTAAGATGTGTAAATATAACCACAGTGTAGCATATTATCCTGTTAACATGCAAGCCTCAGCAGGGGATATGTCTGCAAAAACTTCAAATAACGAGGTAACAAGTCAGAAAAAAAACTATATTTTAATAAGAAACAATGATTTTGGTGTAGCCTGAGAAAAATACAGTAGAGAATATGATTCTTGCTCTCATTTTCTGTTACTGTTGATTAGACAAAGAAACCAAACCCAGCGGACAGGGTTTAAAGGGGGCAGTGTCAAGACAGCTATAATCCCCATCTACTGAAATGACTACGGACTGAGAATGGCAGAGTGTGGAAGCGACAGAGACAAACACACAACTGCACAGACGCCAGACTGATCAGAAATACTGGAAGGTTCAAATCAAAGCTTCTACGGAGATATAAAGGTCATTGTGCGCGCGACCCAAATGTGATCAAATGCTAGAAACACACTCAGAACCAGGACACCAGCGTGCATGTAAAATGCTAACATGTGAGACAACAGATTATGCACATACTGAGAGTCTGGTAGCTTGGTTTAATCTATTTTTGCAGCAGTGCATCATGGGTGACTGCTAGTTTGGAACACCGTAATATTATTAATACTAGTTGCTTGGTTGGCCCACCACATTAGTCCAGATTGAAATATGGTGACAATTGTTGGATGGATTGCTGGTTCAGATATTCATGTTCCCCTTGTGATAAATCGTAATAACTTTTATGACGCTGTGGCTATTTATTTAGCACCATCATCAGGTCAAAAGTTTATCTGTACAATATTTTTGCAAACCTGACCTAAGATGTACTCGTTTAGTTCTAATGAGCAAACGTTAGCATTCTAACATGCTAAACTAAGATGGAAAGCATAGTAAATATTAAAGAATTGTCACTGTGATCATGTTAGCATGCGGATATTAGCATGCAGCATGCCTAAGCGCCTTCATTTCCTGGCATCATCAATCACTGAACCTGTCATCTCATAAAAGTTAAAAAATTCACTCACAGTTCAACAGAAAATAAATATGAATGAACTTTTCACAGCGACGCCTTCTTCAGTGTTAATCGTATTTATAAACATATTTGAAACATGAGAAACAATAAAAAACTGCACAAACAGACTCCTGGCGTGACTGAACTCACTAATGTCCATGTTTGTAGGCATTAGGCTTGTGCAGGTTGTGGCCTCTGCTGCAGCTTCCTCACTCCATCACTGTCTGTCTTTAGAGACATACCCATGTTTGCCCCCCCGGGTGCTGCAGGCTGAAAGACTGCTCTCCACAGCTCTCACCATACTGAATGAATAATACCAAGATAAGACTGGAATGATCAGCTGATGAATTGGAAGGTCAATATTAATTTATGACTAAGCTTAAAAACCCTCTGGGGCAGAAATACTAAATATATTGTGTAGCTTTTTTTGTACAACATTTGTATATTTCATATCATAAACTTAACATCTAGGCTATCATAATGACGTTACATGTCAGTAGCTTTTGACAATGTAATAATGATCAAGGGGATACATTATCAATGAATAGGCGGTTTTAATAAGTCCTCTAAAAATTCCAAAGTTACAAAATTATTGTAAGGTTCTTAGTTAGGCAAAAAAATAGAAAAATCAACTGCTTTAGCTTGATATCTATCTATCTATCTATCTAGATGCACTCATATTGTGGCCTCTAACTCTGCAGCATCTGGCTAGGCTATTCTGCCGGTCTTCTCATGTTAAAATCAGAATAACCCATGCAACCCCTGTAACACTGCAACAGTGCAATGCTAATGGCCTCTCTTATTGGAAATGAAATGAACTTGGGTGGCAGAGAAATGCATCAAGTCAAGAACAAACGTCGCATTGACGCGCTGAGCTAGCAAACACTGCGTAGTATCTCCTGACTGCTGCTGCTGCTGCTGCATGAGGCGCTGCTGCCTCGAGCCAGAATCCTGATGAGGATGATGTCAGTGTTAGAGGATGGGAACACATTAGTCCAACATCAGCCAGCAGGGAAATGACTACACCGGACAGTAATGAGCAGGACAAATTACCCACTGCATCCCTCTGCGCTCGGAACATGCAGACACAAACTGAACACTGTGCAACCTCCGAGTGGTTAAATGCAATTTGATATGTGCACGGAGCCGAAAATGGGATGCGCGATCCTTATCGTGCTCAATCTGTGACCGTCGCACTGATGTCAAATTAAAAAGAAACGAATCGGGGAGGCGATCCGAGCCGATGGGTTGCAGTTAACGGAGTTAAAATGCATAATCTGCCCGGAGTCCTCCTGCACAGGCTAGAAGCTCTGCACACAGCACGACAACATGGTGCTGCAAATCAAAAAGCTCCATGTCTTACCGCATCAGTCCGGACTCCCAGCCTGTGCTTATCCATTTTTTGTCAGGGATGCGATACGAGGCAGTGCTGTAGTGGTTTCCCAATGACGACATCGGACATGTGCAAAAGGTAAAACTGCAATATCCGCCTTATTGGTCAGACTCCCCGGATTTTTTCTCTCTCCTCCTCCTCCCAAACGTTACATCGTTGGAGGATTGCTGCGCAACCCCGCTGCACCATCCACATCTACTGTATGTGGCCGCAACCACAACCCCCCCATCTCTCTCTCTCTCTCCCTCTCTCACTCACTCTCCTCTCTCTCTCTAACGCGCCTGCAGCAGGCGCGCTTTAAACCTCCGCCAAGGAGGCTGATTGCCTCCGTCCTCCATCTGTTTGCCTATGACGAACATATTTTCATAAAGGATATCTGTTGTGCACATTCATGCTCTCAACAGGAGGCAGTTTATCAGTTATGGTGACCCCCTATGACCTTGCCCTTATACCGCCTCCACTAGGATTAACTGTACAAATGCCCTTGCATGTTGAAATATGGAATTAAGTCAAGGGTTTAAAAAATACACGAATCTGCATTTGTTTTTAGATCAATTTAATTTTGAAGTAAAAGTGACAATAATTAATTGGTTTCAACTTCTTGGATGGGGCTGACGATTTATAAATCAAACGATTCATTTAATAATTGACAAAATGAGCAGCGGCTGACAGGACTGAAACCTGGCCATTTAGTTTTCAGCATATTCAACATGCTATGTCATGAGCACAAATGCTGATCAACAGTCAATTGGGATAGGTGAGTGAATTGATCATAGTGCTAGCGCAAAGCTCAGGGGGTCACCGGGAGGTAGACAAGCTGAGCCAGGGTAGCTGCCAGGAGTGATGTGCAATCACAGCAGAAATGACAACATGCATCACACAGCAGCAGGTCACACACCTATAGATACCTCCATGGTTTTGTGCTGGATCTAATAAGTATTCTGATCATTTACTTGAGTAAAAGTAGCAACACCACACTGTGAAACAAAGTATGCTAGTATGTTTACGAAAATGTACTTAAATTAAAAGTACAAATGCAGAAAAATGGATGATTTTAGTGTAGACTGTTATTACAGACCACTGTAGTTGGTTGAGGTTGGAGCAACAGAGCCAGGGTGGACATTTCTGTTCTGCCCAACAACAACCGCCCAGAGAAGTTCCTCCAGCTGGAAGTTTTCATTATGCATCTCTTGATTATATTCTCAAATGACAAATTATTTGCTTTTTCAGAGAAATCTGGCAACAGTGAAAAATATCTCAATTTCCGACAGATCCAGGTGTCACACTCACAATGCTTGTATTGAAATCTTAAACTTCTTAAAATTATTTAAAATAGATTGATAGTACATAGCATATTTTATGAGCTCTTCCTTAGTTGTGAATGTTTGTATGTTTTGTATGAGTCAGTGTGCTTAGTTACATTTCACCCCTTGCAGGTTTTACATAACAGAATACTCAGGTGACTTCAGTATGGGTGTAGCTTGCATAAACTAAGGCACTAGGTCTTCACCTCTCTCTCTCTCTCTCGCTCTCTCCCTGTCTTTCTCTCTCTCCCTATCAGTCCTACTCCACACTGCTAGTTCTCAGCATCAGGCTCTCAATGGTCAGGTTGGGTTACACACACCTGCAAGTGATACAGGCTCATAAATATCTTGCTTCTCATAAATTATTACACAGCCTTCAAATAGTGAGCATGTGCGTTCGACCCGGCTGCCAGCAGGTGAAGCAGTCAGTGTGGATGGAGCAAGAGAGCC
The DNA here is from genome assembly GCA_008933995.1 of Datnioides undecimradiatus. Classification (NCBI taxonomy): domain Eukaryota; kingdom Metazoa; phylum Chordata; class Actinopteri; order Lobotiformes; family Datnioididae; genus Datnioides; species Datnioides undecimradiatus. Next base: position 9,894,893 of record WARS01000007.1, read on the forward strand.
AGGATGGACATCTCTGTTCTGCCCAACAACAACCACCCAGAGAAGTTCCTCCAGCTGGACGTTGGGATGCTGCCGGCCACACATGGCATGTTTCAGGTCGGGGCGGTTATGTCCAGTCAGAGACACTGGCAGAACAGGGTCTATTCGCAGGTACTGAGTGTGTCACAGCCACTGTTTCTGTGTCTTCATCTTTGGTGTCTGTGCTTCACCCCTTTGACATGTATTGGATTTTAGTTTCTTAAATGTTATTCCACATTACAGAAATCCTAATGCAATATTGATGATGTGCATTTAGTCCGTGTGAATGATCTCCTGGCAGAGATCATCGTCACTATCTGAAACTGTGGGGAGATAGCAGCATGAAACAGGAGAACAGGACAGTGTATTATTCAGGATTAACTGGTCATCATATCCAGGTGACAGGAGGACAGTCTAATATTTGATGGAGAAAACGGATATTTTGAAACAGGAAATTAGAAAGCAGGTTGACTTTAGAGCTGTTAGTGAAGTAAAACGAAGTCAGCAAAAGTCATTTTCACAGCTGCGAGGCGTATCACAGAGCAAGTTCAATGTAGTCCAAACATGATTGTGGATATTCTGGATAAGCAGCGACTGAAGCTGGTTTTTAACTGCTAACTCTGACTTTATCAATCAAGCCGCCACTGTGTTCTGAAAAAGACAGAATGCTAATTTACAGCAACATCAGCAGAACCGTAAATATCAATATGAGGCTGTTTCTTTTGTTACAGAGGAGAAGAATTTCTAACACCAGCAGGCAGCAGAGCGTTTTCCTAAATCTACATCACCTATGCAGAAGAATTGTGCAATCACTAATCAAAAATGTCGCCTTTACGTGCTCAAAGTAAGCTGAGAGAAACGCTGCAGGCTTCTAAAGGGGAAAATCCTACAAGAAATAATATTCAGTAAAGTAAATCAGTACAAAGTGTCCCTATTAGACTCAAAAGTAAAGAAACATACTATAAATGGGACTGTACGTATTGTGTAAATGTAATCATCATTATATATTGATCATTCTGATTTAGGCACCATGTATATTGTATTGGTCCCTACTCAGATCAATTGAATGTCTCTTCGTCTCCACAGAGGGAGGGAAGGGTACAGACTGACAGCAGGTCTCCTCCATCCCCCGAGGGCACTCCTGTGGTGTTTGTGGACCGATACCTGGAGAAGCACATCACTCCCGTCACTCTGAAGTCCAACATTAAAAGGAACCCACTGTTCATGGCCATAAGATCAATAGATGCAGAGGACAACAACAAGCCCAAGCCTTCCTGGACTGTCAGGGAGTACGACACGCAAACTATCCATGGCAACCTTGCAGATTATTTAAAGGTAATTTGTGTAGAGTACAAGAGGCTGCTGGTGACTGACAGGGTTTGTGTGGTCTGTGGTGTTTGAGGGATGGATAGTACAAACACAGAAAGACAGACAGTTGGACAGCTGGATGGATAAACACGCTGTGCAGTCGTTTCATCACGTTAGGAACAGCAATATTACAGATTTATTGATGCTACTCTGCCTTCACACTTGACAAATCAGCTTCTGTTAGTGAGTCCGTGACTACTGAATTAAGGCTCAATGCTGAGTTATAACAAATCCCAGAGGCTCCCAAAAGCCACATAGTGTTTGATGATTTGAGGGAATTTGCACCACTAAAGTACAATAACATTAAAGTCTGTCTTTCAATTATATTCTAATCACATGGTGCATATCCTCCAGTAAAGTTGTGTTTAATCAAATTACCACAAACAAACTAAGACTAGTTAGTAACTCTGTGGGGTATGAATCAATCATTGAATTAGTTTGGAAAACATGTAGAGTCCTAGATGTCACTGAGAACTGAAATAAAATGCCATGAGTACAAATGAACATCTTAAATTGTTGATACTCGAGGCAGTTCAAAGATTAAGCTAACAAAAGAAAAAGGAGTTAGAGACAAGTCATTTTACATTTTATATGTTTGCATCTAAATCTGTATCTGTAACTTTAGTTTCCTTTATTTTTTCAATTTAAATTCACCTTTCATTGCTTTTTATGCTTTTTATTGCTAATAGATTCCATTTTTGTACTTATTGGTTTTAAACATTTTATTGCTTTGAAGCTTTTATTGACATAGCTATTAAACTTCCCGCATTTATCCACATGAATATATTCATTTATACAGCCTCCTAGCCAAACAACTTCAAACCAGTATGGTTTTACCACCCACAGAGTCAATAAACATTCCTTCCTCTTCTCTTTTGTTATGTGACAGTGAGGAAAATAACTAATACGAGTGATAGCGTCGGGCAAACACTGGATTACTTCAGTCTGGAGTCAGTTCTCACCTGCTGGACAGATTCTCTCTCTGCTTTTGATTAAACAGATGAATCGGATGTGATGATGCAGCACTGCCACCCACTGTTCACTCTCATCTTAACTAAGAACTTTAAATGTTCATTCACTCACTGGTTTTGTCTGTATTCACCACCGACAAGGCTGAGCTGCTGTCGTATCCTCCCGGTTGTTTTTATAAGATTAGAGGATATTAGCCACTTGGGTGGAGTTCACCTCCACAATTAAAACCCACATATTAAATATTTTATAGGTTGATATTTTCCATTGGACCACTCATGTTGTAAATAAATACATAAACACATAATCTGGACCATTATCATATTAAAGCAACAAGGGGAGAATGGGAAATGTGGTTGTCAATATATGGGAGTGTGTTCAGGAAGTTTAATCATGGTAATATGACTAAAGTATGCTTGATTATAATTGGTCTTCCAGCAGCTTTCTAAACCTAATTTTTGGCTGCAAGATGACAAATATAAAGTAAATAGCCATGTTACAAACGAAACAATATCAGTTTGCATCAGTAGTAGCAACAAGAGTCACAGGGCTTATTTGGCATGTTTCATTGTTTTTTTTTCTTTTTCTTTGGAGGAGGGAGAGAAGACTCCTAAAGATCTGGACTTTTGGCTTGAGGATCTCTACACACCAGGGTTCGACTCTTTACTGAAGAAGAAAGAAGCTGAACACAAAAGAAAAAGACTTTGTAAAATTCTCTCTTCAGTCTTTTTGTCCATTTGTGTCTTACTTGTTGTTATTATCGTCCCAGTTGTGGTTCTGCAGAAGAAACACTGATTGATGAGGATATTGCCATTGTGTAGGACACGTTTAGGACCTCACCTCTCTGTCAGTGGTGGACACTTATTGTTCTGACTGGAGTCAGTAGTCATACTGGACATGTATGACTATACAGCAGCTGCACACACACATGCTCTCTGGAGACTGTGAGAATCCAGAGCATGATTAATGGTAACAAGTTGCTGCAGATATATAGTGCTATTTTAAACCCCAGAGGAATATTTCTTTCCTCCATAAATTTAATTTATTATACATAGTGCTGTCTTTGTACAGTGGAGTACTTCTTTATTTGAATAGGGATTGCTATTTTCTACCTGTAGTTCCTGGACAGGTAGATAAAATACTAGTAACAACATCACATCATAAAAGAATACACAGAATATTCAAATACAATCACCCACACATGCCCAAAACCTGACCAGTGAGATTAAATAGAGATAATATGTAAATGTGTTGTTATTAGTTCTGTTGGAGGATTGTTCCAATGTTTTGTGGCCATAAAAGTGAAAGATGATGATTGTATAAAGGAGGTCTTGTGTAGTGGATTATAAGGGTTGATTTAGTGGCAAGTGTAACAAAGTTCTCCAGTATTTAGGAGAGGCAATATGAAAAACATAGGATTAAGATTTTTTTTAAACTGATCATTTATGTATTGAGTGGTACTGATGTTTGTTTGGGTTTTTTTTAAACCGGGAACTTCAAAGGCACCTTTATATACTAATTAGAGTGGTCTAAGACCAACTGGTCATACAGTGTGAAGGGGGAAAGAATCATTGTATTTAAACAGATATTTGATGCCTCAACTGCTGGTTTAAAATAAACTTTTCCAAGTCAAGAGTTGGAATTAAAGATGACACAAAAGTATGTAAATTCATCTACATTTCTCATTTTTGTTTACTTTATACAGGTGGCAGGACCATACATCTTGGATTTTAGTGGAAACTCTCCTCCAGAGTCTGTGTAAAACATATCAAACATGTCACCTGCTTACTTGCAGGAAATCTACATGTGATAGCTGGCAACAAGCAACAACCTCCTACCCGAGGCTCCCAGTAAACCAAACACACACCTTAGAAAAACATCAAATATGATGTGATCTCCCTGAAGTTGCTCTGGTTTCACACAGCAACTTACCACCAACTGAGAATCTCATATTTGCTGTCCTCCAGTGGTTAAACTTGTCACCTTGCGGCAGTGATATAAAGGTGTACTGCAGGGTGTCAGTACACTGTGACATCACATTCAAGCTACATGGGTGTTTTTCAACCAAGCTTCATTCAGCTCTCCTAAGCTTCACCCACGCTCCACCTGTTTGTGGATACGTTTATGGTTCTGGGACCATTTTTGAAATAAAGTCATTGAGTTACAGGCGCAACATATTTTTATACTGGGATCACAACTTTTGTCTACTTTGATAATAATAATAATAATAATAATAATAATAATAACAAACAGTTTTGCAATTCTAAATATTAAATATTGTAATGTTGTGGTTGCGCACATTGATAATTTTACTTGAGTAATAAATTAGCTTGAACATATTGTAACAGGTTTTTATATCCCACCTTTATTCTGTTTCCTAATCTTTATAGATAATACAGAGCACAAAAGGAGACTTCAAATGTAACTGATTTCATTTGATTTATTTATTGCAATAAAGATGTACAAAGTATTGGTAATCATAAATGTTAAAATGTTAGAAAAAGCATATCTGTGACTGTTAACAGTACAGTGTATCAAAACATTACTGCTTCAACCAGCTGGGTCGATTCCATCCACATTCGTGTGAAAGCAGTAGAAAACAGGTTTGATCTGCTTTTGTTGTCATGTCTTTTCTTCAAAAAAGGCATTGAAAAGATAGAAATACACAGACTCAAAAAGAGAAAAAAGACACAATTTGCTAAAATCAAAAGGCAACGAAATAAAAGAAAAAAAAAACATGCAAATTAACTTACAACCAAAACCAAGATATTAAAGACAAAAAAAGAAAAAAACCAGCTGAGAAAAGTCTAAACTAAAATAAATATCTTTCTCCACATTGAAATTCGACATAATTATTCCTCCCCCTTAATTTATGACATTAGACTACTACGTTTATTTACAGGTTAGTTTATGTTTGCAGTGTGGACGAGGCCAACCACTGTGAGATATTAAGTTTATGATTTCATTACACTGTCACCCATCATCATGGCTTGACGCATGATGGATGGGGACTGGAGAGTACGGGAGGGTGGGGGGGGCCTTTGGCAAAACAAAAAACAATAATTAGGAGAGATGTCAAATGTCGACATGGTGGCGGACACATGAGTACAGGTGACATTTGGTTTCTTCAGTAGAACACAGTAGTATTTGTCAGACAGGCGTCAGGATCTATCTATCAGGACATAAATGAAGAGAACGACACACACAAACACTATTATTTGGTTGTAAAATGTTGACAGGAGGTCTTTTTTTTTGTTTCACTTCATGTGACATATCAAAGACAAAGATCCCCTCCAGGTCGGACCGATACATTTATACATGTGTATATATAGGCGCATATATATATTCTTTATTATACAAATATAGAGTAACCCGTGTTCTTGTTTGTAATGTTGTTGCTCTGTAACGGTAAAGGAGAGTGAGTGCTTCACAGCAGAACGATGAATGGAGTTTAAAGATACAGTCCTTGGTTTTGTTACAGTTCACAATAGCGCCCCCGAATGGCAGAATGCCCCTTTGACTGCTGCTGCTGTTTTGAACCCTGTGTTGTCCCAAACGCAAACTACAAATACATTTGACAAAAGATACATTATGTGCTGGATACAAATGACCAAAGTATGTTCTTTTTGCAGTTACTGTGCAAGAAATCTATGGACCTGTTATGCTAACAGGAAATGTTGCAATACTTGCAAGCCTCCAAGTCTGGTTCAAATATACTTAGTTTTGTCCCTTTTACAGATCCTCTTCTTGAAAATGTAAAAATTACAATTAATCTAATTAGAGCCAGCAGGGCCCCGGTCTGTTTGTCTCCTGCCTAGTACCTGAATAGGTAGTAATAGACTCTATCAGCTCTACGGCTGTTTGGGTCAACCACATTTTGGATCAGGTTTAATTATTCTCTTGGCTTTTTGGTACTGGGTTTCTTCTTTTTTGAGAAATTACAAGCAAGCGTTTGGGGGTCTAAATCCCACTCCTGCAAATCCCACACCAACAATGAGCTGTGAAGATACTGGGGCGTCTGAGGGCTGCTACTGTGTGCTCCAACTGAACCAAGGAGCTGCTCTGACTGTGCCTTCATAGGTTGTTGTTTGTTTGTTTGTTTGTTTTTTTTAAAAAGGTTTACAGTTCCTCACCCAGTACATGCTTTTCACATATTGGAGAGTATATTAAATACACTTGTGACCATGGGAGTGTATATAGTTCATGTGTATCTATTCAATGCTTATATACACTCATAACAGCATGGAGTGATGATCGATGCAGCTGTATGAATGCTAACAGCACAATCGAGCTGGCACACAGTACGCTGCACCGTGCTGACTGCAGTCTATGCAGGAAACAGGTCATACACATGAGAGTGGAGAACAAAAGGAGACTTGTGTATGCTAACTCCTAGCGGTAGTGCTCATTATTATACAGTACATTCAACTAACCTAAGAAATCGTGTCACATTCCTCTTTTTTTTGAAATTGCATACAGTAAAAGTCATGAAGGACATTAGTTCATGACAGTAACCAGCTGAATGCTAAACCTGCCTGTTTCTGGGGGGACACACAGAGAAAAGTAGTACATTACAAATAAAGAGAACCCTGTTTTATTCCATTGGTTTTGTGGCAGTTTTTAATAATAATCCTCCTCCTCCTCCAGGAGCCATAATAGACCCTTTTCTCTGAATCGTCTTACAGTTTAGGTTCACTTCCCTGTTAACTGTTGACAGCAAACAGAGGAAATATTAAAATTACAGCAAAACAACATTTTGCTTATACCACCGTCTTGTATGTTATTCACAATTCAAATGGAATTATTTGTTTTGCAGGGCAATGCACTCATATAGGGCAGTTATGCAGGCAACCTAAGGCGTGTTCAGACTGAACTCGTGTTTTGTGTCATGCCATCCATGTGAATCTAACAGCTGAACCGCGTCAATCATCCAATGTTTGTTTACCTTTGATGACTGTAAACTGGCAAAACTTAGCAGTATTGTCCAGTTTTACTCTTTATTTTTCAAAAAACTTTTTTTTAGAAAACCCTTGTTTTGTTTCTTGTTTCTTTCTTGAAATCCATGAATTAAAACTCAAGATTTTGATATAAGGTGGGGGTTTTTTTTTCAGATATTTGCCTCAGTTTAGGCTGCCCAGTGTGACTTTGCCTCCACTTGTTGACTTTGCATTCAGTCTGAACACACCGGCAGAATAAACGTAACTTAACCTGCTCCACAAAAGTAGCAGCTATCTCTAGTGACAGAGGAAACCAGTTGTAATTTAGCGCAGCTTTGTCAAAGTTGCATGGATTTCTGAAAATAATCAGGCCGAGTCAGCCTCTAACTCTCTATGACCATATTAAGACAGGGGAATACATTTGACCTATTTAGAACATCAGTGTTTAAAAGTGTGAATGGTCTATACATGGCCTTTCTTAAAGCCATGGTACCCTTAAAAAGACTACAAGCAAGTGTTCTTGTAGCATATAAGTAATGTAAAAGGAAAGGAACGTGCCTAAAGTGCTCCTTAAATGAACTGAGGCGAGTAAATCCTTTCACATGAAGGAGCGATGGACTTTTATTACAAGTACTTTACGCAACACAAGCTCATATGCATAGAGGTATATCTTCACTCAGCCTTGACACATTCTAATGTCACATTCTTCCTGCCAGCAAGTCTTCCCGTGTGAAGCTTGCGTGTCGTTCGCTCTCTCTGCCTTTCTAGGCTTTGTGGGAATGGGAGACCAGCAGTCCATCATACACCCAGACAAACGAGCAGCCGGACAGGCGTGCAAAACTCTAGACTACTGTGGCGCTAACGCTTGGCGAAGTGGAATATGTTACTATCTGCTGATTGATCACTTCGCCAGCCAACGCGCAGGCCTACAGTAAGCGCTGTAACAGACTAATGCAGGGGGAACATGGGAAGAAAATTAAGATGCATATACAGTACAGAGGACAACTGTGCTGAAACACTTCTCCTAACAGGTTACTAATGGATCGCTATCTGCATTTACCCACAAACCGTCCAGCCAGTATGGCTTATAAGAGAAAAGGAACTCATGACAATCGTTAGTTCTAGCATTTAAGGCAAGGTTTTAACTAGCTTGTTGGGTGTTTTCAGGGGAAGAACCATACGCATGGACACAGAAACAGTTGTTGAAAGAAATAGTTAATTTAGTCGATCAGCAGCTACATGGGAGAGATAGTGTTTCCACCTGATGAGGTTAATGGAAAACTGTTCACATCTTTTCTGACAGACAAGATCTTAAATTTAAGACCCATTATAAACATTTTTTTAGGCAACTAGCCTAAAAGATAAATTGTGTCTTGCGTCGAGTAGCTGAGGCTATCGTATATATTCAACAGCTTTAAAAAAGGAAGACTCAAAAGTGAATAAAAATAAAAAAAAATAAAATAAAACAAAAACACGTTGATTTGGGTAAAAGAGAGAGAGAGAAATGACAGAGAAAGTCTCCATGCAATCAAGTGGACACCCTTCATTAAATTCATGCAATCCACTCGCATAAATACAATGCTCCAACTAAGAAAGAATCACATTTAAAACTCAATAAAACTAACTATTATCCACCAATATAATAGGTAATATTGTCAATCTGGATAGAGATTATAATTATTTCATCTGATTCAACTGGAAGGCACATCCATAAGGCTTTAGACGGTGTTGCAAAGCTTTCTGCATGGTTCTCTCCCAATATTTAAGGAAAATAACAGGGTGATTATTGCTGCATCACACAACACAACAACTGGTCCAATTAAACAAGTATGACATCAAGATATTCCATATCATGAGAACAATGTGGACATTGTGCACAACTGCTTTGGAGCCTGAGAGAAATCAGCTTTTGACAAAAAAAAAAAAAAAAAAAAAAAAAATCATGAGGAAATTAGAAGAAACTAGAGCTACAGGAGGAAAAACCCAGACATCTTGGAATAAATAGAAAGAAAGGAGCAGAGTAGGCAACCTTACAACCACCCCTCCCCCACCCCAACCCTGACATTCCTCCATCACTTGTAGAGCTTTTGCACATCTCAACCAATATCACTTCCTTCACCTTTATTCATATTACCAGCATTGCTTCCATCAGTGGCTGTGTTTTCTACCGTCTCTGGAGTGTATGTGGTGCACCTTTAGGTTTGGACTGGAACTGGGATGTGTATGTGGATCTGCTCCCAGAAGCAGGAGTGGATGTGAGACTTTAAAAACTTGGATTTTCCTCTCCGCGTGTGTTTAAGAGTAGAAGGTGAGGACACTCTGGTGGTTGCCGCGCACCAGGAGGATGGGTGGCAGGTCCTTGGACAATACCTCCAGCCAGGCCATGTACAGAGCGCTGGACACCGCCCCCTTCCTGGCCAACGGCAGACTCCTGCACAGAGGAAGCAAGAAAGACAAGGAGAGAGAGGGGCAATCGTTAATAACAATAATAACAACAATGATATTTTCTGAGATGGCTCCTATATCATGAAAATCTAATACAACTGTAACCCTTCACAGCTCAGAAAGCAGCTCTGTGTTACAGAATGCAGGTGCCTAACGTACCAGTGAGAAGATGAACTAATGAAGATCCCTTCAACCTTGAACTTAAGCTAAAGGAGTTCCACTTTATATGATTCATGACTGTTTGCTGCGTTTTGAAGCCTTCAGGATTTCACAACAGTGTAAAACAGGATTTTATGGCTCTGAAAAGTCATTATGGCCACCATCATTTCATTTTATCTCAAAGAGAGCCGGGTTGAGAGTGGAGACACTACGAGTGAATCACAGTGATCTAGAAGGAGTTTGTGCTGAGGACAAGACTTGAGCTGAGCCAGATTCACCTTTTATTCCTAGTTTATTCCTTGTTTTTTTTTTTTTTTTTTAGTAGATGCTCTCCGTGTCAGGACTGCTGTGCCATTGACAAGAATGAGGAGACTTTAGGTTTGGAAAACACAGTCGCCCCATTTCTGATGTTGGAAATGTAAGAGGGGAAGGAGGCAATCCAACAAAAACTTCAAGTCCATAATTCCCAGAAATCTGTCAGGCCCCATTTAGTCCCACTCCCATCCTTATTTTTTAACCCATTTGTCTGCTCCAATGTCCCTACAAATCTCCAGAAGACAGAGTTTTGACCATTAAAGGAGAAAGAGAAGAGATGATATGACTTCAGCTGCTACACAGGAACGCTCCTGGAAACACAACATATTACAACAAACACGCACACACACACACACACACACACACAGTGGTAGCTTACATGACGATGAGGTTGGCTGTGCTTGAGTGCTCCTTCAGCAGTTCGTTGAGTCTGATCTGACGATTAGTCTGAGGAGCAAAAACAAACAGGTTCAAACATTCAGGTATCAACTTACCAGATAACTATCACAAGCTGCTGCGGCACCGACTCTGAGCCAGCAGTCCAGCTCACGCTGCCATGATACTGGCTTACACTGAACTGTTTCCACTCTCTCTGTTTATAGGACCAGTTAAATTGAGCTGCAGTGGATTAGAAAGGTATTCACTCCTCTGGCCTGTTCATGTGCTGCAAAGCCTCTGGAAGATGTAATGCATATGGAACTTTCTTCTTTAACTCTGACAAAGTGTGTAAACTTCTGAAATTAAAGCAAACAGAGCGACACAGTTTACAGTGAATTATGGTGAGCAGCAGCGTGCTTTTACCTTGGCCCGATACAGCTCCAGCTCATTGTCGGTGATCCGCCAGGGTTCGCTGTTCTTCAGCCTCTCAGCCGCCTCCTGCTCCATGTCGTCTTCCTTCAGCCGATACGGCTCGATCATCTCCTCAAAGGCTGACACGCTGTGGGACAACAGCGGCTTCGTGGTTAATCACATTGTACAAGCAAGAAAACATCATCATGATTATGTTAAGAATGATACTTTCTCTTGTCAATTATTTGATTGAATTTAACAGTATAACAATCTTATTTAGTAGTTTTAACCATCATTTTTATCAGCTAGGGCAGAGATGGGTGTTAGGAAGATGAGCAAACAGAAATATTGTGAATAATCCCTCATTGCAGGAGCAACTAACTACAGTTAGTCCAGCAGGAAGGAAACTCCTCTTCAAACTGTGACGGATGTTTACAACTTGAGGACTGAGCGATAATATGACGGTTCATCATCGCTCTTTCCCCAAAATAGGTCCAACTAACATTTCCACCCTGCCTGATCGTTTGTTTCTGACTTCTTTTCTGATTCAGTGATGTCCCAGAGTTTCCAGATCTCAGATTCTCACTAAGTACAAAGTTAGTATTGACATCTACAAGAGTAAAACCCAGTGTAATTAGTTGAATGATCCTTTAAGTAACAGGATAAAGACACTGTTGTTGCATCCAAATGATATGAACTTTTGTGGGAATCGTTTCTGTGTACAATATAAAAATAGAAGTCTTAAAGTTTTTCTTTAATCATTATCAAAGCAAAGTGAGTTATAATCTAAACGTGTTTGTCTGACTCTCCGTGTTAGTTTTGTACTGTCCTTACACAAACAGACCACATGAGGGTGGCAGTGATTCACTCTTCCACTCCTCTGGCCCCATTATTTATTTATGTATGCAAATTAATTATATGAAATAACTCAAATATTCATATTCATAAAATAAAATCTGAAAATCAACAACTTCTGTGTCTTTTGATGTAAATAATTTTCACACAGAAAAACTCGTGACCACGTGTCCATCTGTGAAGTTTGTGTAGTTTAAATTGATGAACGCTATGGTTTCCATGTTCTTTCTGACATACCTGGTCGTTGTTTTCTACTCAGTCATTGTAATTTCATGTTGTTGCTGAGATCTGGAGACACGATTAATGTGCTGGACACAACATTCGAACAAACAAGTAGACACCAACTTTAACCTGCAGACATTCATTAAAGCTAACAGAGCTTCTTCAAGATCAACTTTAGCCTCTAGGACAGAGTGAATTGGATTTGATGGCTCGTCTCTGGCTTGTTGCTACCTCTTGGATGCATGATAACGATCTGGCACCTGGTCACAAAGTTTTAGTAGAGACCTATCCCACTGTAAAGTGTAAAGGACAATTATGCTCATGTTTTCACTTCTTAATGCGTGGCTAATACAACTGGTTTAAAGTGGAATTAACTTGAGGAGTCTTCATTCTTACCCCAGCTCCAGGACGTATTGCAGTCTTGATGCATTTATTATACTGTAAATTTCCATAGCACTAATTCCATCAGTACAACAGAGCTGTATCACTGCAGCTCCCACTCCCTCTTCTCTTAAAGACGTCGTGCTTCCAGTCACTTACTATTTCAGTTCCTTCTTTTTTGCAGCTTTCGCAAACTCCAAGTAATGACTCTATGAATGAAACTCAACACGTCCTGCAGTTTTGTTTCTAGTCAAACGGCACCAAGAAGCTCAATGGACATAATCCCTCCCCTCTTCTGCAGACTTTTAATGTGAAACATCTACAGGAAGCCATGAGGAGCAGCTCACAGCACATGGCTCTGCTGTTGCTCAGGAAATTGTTGCTCAGGAACTGGACATTTTATTGAATTACTATCTTTGCCATTATAACGCAGATCGTTGTACCCCCGCTATTGTTTTATATGGCCTTTATTAGTGACTGCTCTTTATGTTTTATAGTGTTATATGTCCTGAACAGTGTGCAGGGTGAGAAAAAAACTGATCTCAAGAGAAAGAAACGATGGTCGCAGCTCAGCTTTGCTCTTCGAGGGTAAGCTGAAGACGACTTACTGCTCCTTCTTGGGCTTGGTGTTTATGTCTCCCAGCACGGTGATGTCCGAGAAGTCTATCCTGAACTTGCTCAGCAGAGTGGCCATCCTGCGCAGAAAGAGCAAAAAAAAATAAACAGCTTTGGGATAAATACTGGAAACCAGCTGCAAGACATTTTCAATAGTAGGAGCTGTGGACAGAGATAACAGCACTGAGTCATGCTGAAGGCCACGGGAAGCTGCTTTAAATAGCTCCGTTTGAACATGGAGTTTCTGGGAGGGTGGAGGCAGGTAGGACAGGCTTTACTAGGAGCACTGTGGCATTCTGTGTATGAGAATCATTTCCTTCAGATTCAGCTTCAAAGGAGCTGACGGCTTGAGAGCATCATCTGTCACAAATTAAGAGATTTTGTTTTAATACCACTGTCATGTTCCTACTTTCAAAACTCAATCAATATTTCAGATCAACGATCAGCAAATCATGATGTGTAAACTGAAAAGCGCCACTCACGCTGACACATGGCAGAGACAAAACCAGAGTTAAAGGAGAGTGAATCTTGAATTACAAATGAAAATGAATGCTAATTTTATGAGGTGATAATAAGTCAAATGTGTGATTTCCAGCTAAAAAGAGGGAAAAGTGAAAAAGAATCAATTCATCTCCCACCTGCTCATCTTTATAGAAAGGGTGTATCAACAGAACTCGAAGACTTCAACCAACGACACATTCCTATTGATTCCTGACCTTGTTTTGACCCTCACCCTGACTTTGAACTCGTTCTTTGTTTGATTTTGCCTCCGAGTCAGGAATGCAATGTTTTTGATACCACGATTCAGTCTTCTGCTCAACTGCAGAAGAAAACAGTCCGACACGGTTCAGCACAGATACCTTTTCATCTCGCTTTTCCCCAAAACCACCTGATCTGCTCCTGAGTGTAATCTTTCATCGAAACCCTCATCTTTGATGCACAAAAACAAGCTTGTCCAAGTCAGGAACATCACAACCAATTCCATCAACCAGAGATCTGGAATAACTGATCCACACCTGATCACACCAGCCCTGTCCAACCTGACACTCATTTAAAAGTAACCGCCACATATCTCACTGATCATCACACGGTCTCATCCCTTTATTTCACCTTTAGACCACACAGTTCATCCGACCCTCAACTCCATTTTATCGGAATCAAGTAAAACACAGCAGGAATTAGTTAAAAATACATACTGCAATCGATTTACCTGCTGGGAAAAAAAACAAAAGTGCAGTGTGAATCCACACTGAAGTTTGACAGGGAAGCACTGGAGTGTCAGGTGTCTGTTGTGGCCAGTTTGTAGACTGGCAGTAAACAAACACAAAGGGGATTTCAAAGTGCACACAGAGCTGTGTGCCCGCACACGGAGATAAAAGGCTCGGCTGCTAGCACCAAGCTAATTTTATCCAACAAAAGGAGGTAGGAGGCAGCTGTAGGGGACAATGAGAGACACAGAGAGAGATGGGGGGGAAAAAGAGAAAGAAAGTGTGTGTGTGTGTGTGTGCGTGTAAGACGGCAGCAGACGGTGCGAAACGCATTTGTGCCGATTCTGTCATGAAGGTTTAGGTTTATGCAGATATGGATAATTGTGGAAATAGATCATCCTTAAAGGAACAGTTCAACATCATAGAGTCAGACAAGACAGAAGCGTAATACAGAAATGAGATTAATATTCTAATCTCACTGTAGGAAAGAAAGCAGTTTGTAAAAATACGTACTTATCCTTTAACCCTGATCACAACAAACAGAAAAATGTCTGAAGATGCTGAAAAAGACTTAATGTGCAGGTGAATGATGGGAATCAAAGTGTCTGTCCTCTCCACATGCCTTCATAGCAAACTTATATAATTAACAGAGTAATGAGACGAGATGGGAAACGCTTCCGCCCACAATAACAAGGAAATGACCACTTGCGGACACACGCAAATAGTTTTGATGAAGATAAAACCCAGGAGGAATACAACCACAAAGCAGACCGGATGTTTGCATGATGTGTCGCTGTTCATTACACTAGCAGATGGGAGTATTTAGTTCGTTCCAGTTTTCAGCCTCCGATACTGATGGTTTTTCTGTGATTGACCACAAAGTACAATTGTTAAAATGTTTTTATTTCATTTCTTCCAGGCAGTGGTCTCAGTTCAGTGCATTACACTATCAAATTCTGTTCATAATGTGTGCACTCTCAGTAAACGCTTGATTGTCTTTACTTCTAATGTTCTCCTAATATAAAGTTATCAGTTAGAGTGTCCTTGAATGTTTGAATTGTCGCTCAACACTGAAGTTACATAAAAACAATCAAAGTTTGTCCATTTGTCATACAGCTGTGAGTGAGTCATTTTATGCAGTGTTGAATTCACTGTCACCAAGTGTTTGCCAAGGACATCAACCAAACTTGGCACGGCCAGTTTCACAAGTCAAGTCGAAACAAGTCATTGTGTGTCTTCTGCACGTTGGCACCACATTTAAATTATGAGTGATCTTAGTTTGCATTCGGCATTTTCCTGTAAGTGTAATGTGCATAACACGCTGTACAGTATGTAAAATACATCTTAAACTACTTTCAGCAGATGAATATGTCGAGTTCTTATGGCTAAAATGTAAACAAACACTCCATACATGTAGCTGCACACAAATGCTGCGTCAGGGTGTCATGTTGTCAGCAGCAGCTGAGCACGAGTGTGGTGCTGAAAGGAAAGCAGATGGCTGCACTGTTTTCTCTGCTAACGAGCTGCATGCCAGCTTACTGTGTTATTTGTGTTCACGGGGGTGCACGTCTGGTTTTGACCAAAAAAAAAAAGGTCAAAATTTAAAAACAGGAGTGAATTTCTCCAAGCAGCTGTGACGCCACTTACAAGTGAGCAAGCAGTCACTGATAATGGGAATGCACTCCTATTAACTGATCTCATCATCAGCTTGTGTCAACCTTCAAACTTGACAAAGTGAATGGGAGAAATGTGCAGTACTTACGCTCTGCGGTCATGATCGATCCTGTTGATTTTGCCTCCGATGAAGACGCGGATCTTGCAGTCCTTCCACCTCTTCTTGTTGGTCAGTAGGTAGGGGATCAGCAGGGTCAGACCTAGACAGGAGACATCAAACAGGGGTTCAACAAAGAGCGTCTGACATATAAAAAAACATATCTGCCGTGTCTGGAAGTTACTGGAAGTGTGTGAAAGTTAGTATAATAGCTCCAGAAACTCTGCAGACTCTCTTCTTATTCACAAAGGATTTTTCCCAATTATGGGCGCACATTTCTATTAGTTTTTTAAATAAAGCCATGTTATTGGTTACAGTAGATTACAGAAGTGTGTGTGTGTGGGGTGGTCCAACAGATCTTAGCTCCCTATGTTGAGCCCCTCTCTGTCCAACCAGTTAAACCTACAGCTGCAGCAACATAACCATGATCCCACACTTGCTTACCACCCACATAAACTGTTCTTCTGGTATTTCAGAAGATGTTGCTGGAGTTAAACTTTCAGTCAGAGGACTTGTTTACATATGTGAACATTAGATACATTTGCAAAACAAAACAAACACAAAAATCTCAACATCGGACCTGCACTGCAGAACATATATCAAAATTAGCACCAAGCAGCAGTTTAGAGCTGAGATCACTGTCTGAGGCAAACAGAGCTGCTGCAGTCAATAGTGAAAAGGCTGACATGATGATGAGGAGCCAGATTTAAAGTGTCACATGTGACAGTGTCTTGAACACATGAGTCATGCCTCTGGCCTTGTTCACTTCTTTACACCCTGCTGGGCTGACAGACACCCAAAAATCATCACGTCCAATAAAGAATGAGTCATGGTAACATATTGTCTCTGTCAGCTCCACTGATCAACACATCGCTGACAAAGCTGATGTCCAACAGCTGTGCATTCATTTGTGATTTTCATTTCCCTGTAATTTTGAGGATGACATGTGGTCCATGACTCTGTGGGGTCAGTTTTTTGTGTTTCCTGTATTGATGCTTATGAGTTCTAATAATAAATTCGACATGCTGGGTCAGAACTGTACTCAAGCTGCCTCACATTGTTCTCACATTGTTCTGAATTACTTTTTTTTTTTTTGTTTTGTGCTTTCATATTTTTCAGGAGCGGTGCACAAAATGTACCATCTGACTGTGAACAAATGGAAAAATGTGCAGGAAATTAAAAAACAGAACAGAATTATTTTACTCTGGCAGCAACAAGGCGTCTGCCCGGTTGTTCACCTGCGGAACATTTCTGAAACACTGGTTGTCTCACAGTGGAAACTAGTGTAATAGTGCACTGACAGCTGTTTGGACTATGGTTTTCTACATATTGGGGATAAATTAGTGACCTTCTCTTTGGGACTAATCTCCTGAAACCGGACGTATTTCTCTCTCCCAGACTCACCTCCGTCATCAAACAGCCACCAGACGTCCACTGTGCCCTTCCCTTGTTTCTTCTGGAACTGCTGGCTGGCCTCCAGCAGCCTCTGGTCAGACACATTCAGAGGTACGGTCGGGCTCTTCTTGTCTGCAGGGATGGTTGCCAAACACACACGCGCACAGAAAGTACACCACAGCACACACAAACACCACCAACACAGCAAAAGCTCATTTAGACAGTAACATAAAACCCTTATTACTACAGTTTTCTGGCCCGTTTGGACTCCTGAGACTGGTTGGACAGTCACCAAACATCCCAGGTGGACAAACTGTGTAGTTTTGTCACTTACGGACAGACCTGTGTGTTTGGCTCTGTGGACTGCTCAGAGTGTCTGTAGGACACGTTGCCTTGAGTTTGAGTGACAATAAAACTAAAGTGGTTTTTAAAAAAAAGGAGCGATGGTGAGCACTTGAAATGTTTCGAACAACAATTGTAATAAAACAAACAAAAAACCAAGCTAGTAAACTTTAGCACTACAGTAGTGATCGGTGTTTCCCCTGCAGATTCATTGTGCAACTGTGGATTTTGAAGTTGAGGTTCAAAGACACCAGCAATTTTTGCTTGTTTTAGCAAAATGTAAGAACAAAAAAAACTCCAATATGTTTGAAAATCATTTTTTAAAGCATCAAAGTAAAGAAAGGAAGGTCGGAGACTCATAACTCTGAGGCTTTTATGCCCTCGAGCCAGTCCCTCACCAGACCAGGTCTGAGTTTGATTTCTTTTCTTCCAGGAAGCCACAAGTACTACGGTATGAAAAACAAATCTTACTACTGTTGAACAGTATTTATTCATCTTTAACTGTACTAAAAATGAATTGTCTGTCATGATTTTATGTTATTTGTGTGTGCAGACGGGCTTGTCTCAGATTCCCAGTGAACAAATATAGAGTTTGAACTGAATTACCCCAAAAAATGTCACAAAACTGAGTGAAACGTCCCATCAGCAAACAGAACTGACAAATCCCAACATTTAGGGAAGCTGCGCTGACTGAGTTTTTGGCGAGTCATTTCAGCACTAGTTAATATTCATGGTGTACTGTGTTCGACAGACAACAAAGGCTGCATTTGTTTTAGAAAATGGCGATTAAAATTAAAATACACTTTGAAAAATGAATGAAACTCAAAAGCAAATCATTGTTAGTGATGTGAAGAGTGAATGAACACTAACATTAACCAAGTAAAATAAGTGTATTTTAGTGAACTGAATTGAGCAAGAGTGAGTTCTAATGCTTGCATTGTCATTTACAATGCTTACAGGGTCACATATGTGCTCTTTAAAGCTTGCCCACAGGGGAAACATGATCACTACCAGCTACAGCAAACAAACATGGATTGGCTCAGAGTTTAGCTGGACAGGGCTGGAAACATGAAAACAGGAGAGGAGTTTTCATCCTGGAAAAGAAAGCTGCAGACAAACCGTCACCTCCAGAGAGACAAGAAGCAGCAGGCAAGAGAGACCGAAGACACTTTGGAGGAAATTGAAACGTTGGCACACACTCACAATGTTAAATACTCAGAGTGACTCAAAGGCACTATCACACGCAATATAGCTTCAGAGACTGGGCCTGAGCTACAAGCTGGAGACTGTTAACAGGAGCGCAGGAGAGGAAAGGACAAAATGTTATTCCCCTAAGCCAAGTAGCTAGCGGGCCGGAACAGGGGACAGACAGAGAGACACAAGACAGAGACAGCAAAGAGCAGGACGGTATGTTAATTCAAGAGGAGTTCAAAATATACTGTGAAGAATGAGGTGATAGAGAGAGAGAGGAGAGCGCGAGGAAAGGACAATAGCACACAATAGATGACAGAAAGAGGAAGGTATAAACAAAGCAGAGGAAGCGAAGGAAAGGTTTTAAGGCAACCCAAGAAAGTGGATCTCCTGCCTTTTTTCAACAGAGGTTGTGTTGTGGCTTTGCCATCATCGTCGTCATCTGGGAAATGCGAGACAAAAAAGGAGAGAAAAAAAAACATAATTGAGGTGAAATGTTGATTCGATGTACCATCAACTTACAAATGTGGTTTCAAGATGAAGCAGAACAGAAAATGTACAGTTACAAATAAATGAAAATCAAACGCAGACACAGATGGACAAAGGTAGCTGTGAGCTTTGCGCTAACACACTGGCACTCGGGTAATGGAAAAACAAGAACCTTTTCTGAAGCTTTTCCACTGGCAGGAGTTTTTAACCACAGACGCTCAACTTTTTCTGGAAATCTCTCAAGCCTGACCTGAACAATAAAAGCAGCAGCTCTGAGCCAGGGCCGTCTCCAGTTAAAATCAATCTGGCTGCCACTGGCCGTTTGTTAGGCAACGCTCATGGACATGTGAGAGTATTAAATACGCATGAATCAGGTCTAATTCTCAAAGCTGAGCTACTCCGCAGAGACTCTAGTTGGATCAAAATGAAAATCTCACAGCGAGGTTGGTGACTCAGAGTGGAAATTAACTTCATGAAGAGGAGGGGAACCGGGCTAAGATTCGGTCTTAATGACGGCTCAGGTGGGAGCTTTGGCTGGGACTAAGAGGATTACCCGAATCAAGACATTCATCTTCACTGTGCTACTTTTTGTACCTTCACAAAACCAACAGTTTAACAATGTGTGTGGCATCCTCACGCCAGGTGCCCATTCAGTGACCACCAGAGTGTTTTTCCCCAGCTGAAACTGCACTTCAGACACTTTAGTTGCTATAATAATGAATGTCGTTTATGTGCTGCAGGTAGCCAACTGTGTTATCAAGAAATACTGAATGTGACTATGTCGGCACATCAGCTTGAGCGTGTCATCTGGCACGAACGTGGATTCTCACAGAGCAGCACTATTCATATCTGCTCCATTGTTGTTCTGCTCCATATAGAACATGTTGGCTGGGTTTGGTGTTATTTGTCCCGCCCCTCCTGCACTGTGACTGGACAGCTGAGTAGGACAAAACAGTATTTCTGTTACATCCAAAGTAACAAAAATGCTGCTCAGCAAAGACAATGAAAAAGAAAATATGCAAAACGTACAGCAGCATCATTTAAATATGCGGTGATCGCTTTGCAAACTGCTTAAAATACGCTGACCTCGGGGGAAAAAACGCTTTGGTGGGCAAACCCCCGATAACAACAGACAAACTTTATGTTATTTACATACATGTAGGCCGTGCATGTTTCTGCAATACAATGGATATACTCACCCTACTTTGACATTACATACAAAAGAGTATTCACCTTCAAATAATACATAGTTTGAGGTGTGCGGCTGGACCCTGATGGCTCACATGGTAAACTCAGCATGTTTTTCAGTTCCATAGCACTAATGCCATCAGTACAACATCAGCGTCACGTCATGCTCACCGACTGACTTTCTCCTGTTAACACAAACAGTCTTTTCATTCACTAATTACTTCCATTCGCTTCCACTTTACCCTTTTTTCTACTGCTGTTAAGCTTTGGTCAATGAAACTGAAAACTTCCTGTAGGCATTTCAAGTTAAAACGGTACCAGGAGAGCAAGGGGCCGAGCCCCTTTGAGCCACTGGAAGGTTTTTGATGTGAAATAATGAAGTGAGGAAATTAAAAATAAAAAGTGGATTGGAACATATCTCTGTTTAAAAAAAAAATGCAACGATGAAATGTACGTGGTGTTGTTCAGTTAAACAGAAAACAGGTTTTTGTGAAAAACAATAGAAAAAAATCATATAATAATTGTTAAAAATACAAAAATGAGACCCAAGCTATAATAAATAGAAGTTATCTCTTAGTGGGTAGCCGGGAGGATTTGTCCCACACAGACACACGATGGTATTTCCTAAGGGGAGATTTGATTTGCATGATTTATTACTGTCACTGAACTCGCATCACTTCAGACAACACTCTAAGCCTGCAGCGCTGGCTGGCTTTGTTGTGCATTTATGAAAAGCTTGTTTGAATTTAACAACAATAAATATCAGCTCCAAACAGTGTCTTCATGGTGTCTCGGCCTTAGAGTTGTAAATGTTTGCTGCTACACAACCTGGGAACAGTTTCTGAGTTTGTTTGCTCAAAGTTGTGTGGGTGGCACACGTCACTGATTCTGTAGATCAATCTGTCTGTCTCTCTCTCTCTATGTCTCTCTCTCTCTATGTCTCCCTCTCTATGTCTCTCTCTTACTCTCACACACACAGTGTGGCCCAAGACATCTGTGGACAAACAAACTGGGCCCAGTGGGAAAACTGGGGTCACAGGTCACTGAGGCGACTTCCTGTCAGGGCAGTGTGTGTGTGTGTTTGTGTGTGAAGGCAGAATAAGGGAAGCTATTGATGGATTAAGAGGGATCTCTGAGAACTGTGTTAAACTGATTTCCTGGATGGAAAGCCTTCCTCTGTCACAACCTGAACCAGTGTTTGAACAAAGTAAACACACACACACACACACACACACACGATTCTGTGTAAATACTTTAGCGGTTTGAATATATATATTTCTATAACAGTGTCTCACCTGAGCATCACTGAAATAACAATTTTTCACAAAGTCTGCTTGATAGATAAAGCGGCAATGTAAAAAGTGATTAAGATGAATGCAGGGACATTCATAATGCGGCCGGCTGACCTTTCTGTATAGCCGGGCTGTTCTGGAGGCTGGTGGCCTTGGAGGACGGTTTAGAAGAATCAGCGTCAGAGTCTTTGCTGGTGTCTATGGACACGATCACATCTTTCATCCCTGAGGACTTCTCCTGGGAGGACAGCAACTCATCTGGGAGGATATGGAATGAGAAGACAGAGGGAGGGGGAGGTGCAGGAGGAGGAAAGGAAAATAAGGCAGCGGGAGAGAAAATAAGATGGTGGGAACTAAGAGACTGTGAGGGTGAGAAAAAGGAAATCAAAACCAGCATCTCATCTGGATTACAGGGTCACTCCAGTGATATAACATTAGACTTAAATATAGTTGGGGTCCTTGTGAGACAGATCATAAACATTCAATTTGAAGCAACAGAAGAGGAGATCTAGTCTGATCTTTATTCCAGACAAGAATAAGGATTCAAATCATGCTGGATATTACATTTTCCAAAATGTAGCTAAACCTTGGATGTCTTTATCAAGCTTTTTTAATATAGGGCATCTGCTGATCCAAAGGCAATATTTATTGTTATTAAATATGTATCTAACAAACTGCAGTAACAGCTGTAGCTACTTATTCTGACTCACTTTGATCCAAATACTGAGGGTTGTCATCCAAAATTATTAAGTCTCTCGCCTTAAATTATTGATATGGTATGAATGAATTTTTAAGTTGGAGGAATGCGAATCCTGAAAATGAAGTGAGAGAGTGCTGGGGCTATAAAAACACTTTTACAGTGGTGTCACAGAGTGGAGCTTCTTCGCTCATAAATAATCTGTGTCTGAGTGCAGAGACACGAACCAGACAGCAAACAAAATAAACATTAATTATCAACAGCTGATGTGATCGACCACCAGCGAGGTTTGATAAAAATCAACAAAAGATGCCAGAACTGCATTGTAGGAAATGTAGGAATGTTTCTGGAACTTTCCCCATACTGAGTACCTCACAAGACAGCTGCATATGAGTGATCGTACTAGATGAAGTGAGCAGACAATCTGTTTTACCAGGCTTCGAGCTAAACCACAGTGATTTGGACCAATCAGTGTCCTGAGAGTAACTACTGGTAGCTGGAGGTAAGTTAAGAGGAAACTGTTTGAAAACAAAGGCAGCTCTTGAAGAGGTTAGCGTAGCTGCTGCTGTAGCATCAGTTTTAACAGAACTGGAGAGTTTTTTCATGGTGTGCAGAGAGCTTGCACTTTTCCAAACAGTTTCCAAGGTCGACTTCCCAGATGTTTCTGTGGAACAAACCATCTGGAGCATCTGGAGCATCAGGTGACCATAACGACTTCTGCTGACTCGATTTCTGAGCTTTTAACCTGTCCCTCATGAGTGCCTCAGCTTTAATGAAGTGTGGTATTAAATACTGAAGTGACCCGTTTTTGTCTTTAGTTGTTCATGCTATAACATCATTATAAACTTATTTCAATAACAGGTTTGATTTGATATTTACCTTTTAAAAGTGTAAAGCTTTGCTGAACATGCATGAAGAGTTTATCTGAACAACGTTTACTGACAAATCTGATCATTTTATATGGGATTTTGGACAAATCTCTTTATTACACAAGACCATGTGAAAAATCACAATGATGTGCTTCAGTTTTTCCAACATCCATCTGCTGCCATGTTGTGTGTGTGTGTATTCATGTGTTTGATACCTTGTCCTTGGATGTGGGACACATCCAGGCCCTCTTTCAGTCGCAGAATAACAGCACCAAACTGGAAGTCAAAGGCGTCACTGAGAGAGAGGGAAAACACATAAATAAAAGATTCACATCAGCAGCGGACAGAATGAGGCGGGACAAGCTCAACTCAACAGAGACTTGAGTCACACAGACATGGTCCGTTTAAAAAAAAAAAAAGGAGGACAAACAAGAACCGCGCTCGGCAAAAATCAGGTTCAAACAGCTTTCTCAGCTCTGCAGGTTGAATCTTGCAGTTTGTACACTGCTGCTCACTGGATGGAAAGTAAAGGGCACATTGCTGAGCGTATTAGCCTTGATTTTAATATTGTGGGGCTGAACCATCTCTGACCTTCAGCTCAAATGCCATAATCCCCACACTTTACAATCAGGAACTCATTCAGCTTAAATCCTTCACTCACAGTCTCACATGACTGGTTTAGGGTCCAGCAGGCCGACTGGATTTCACATGGACAAACACTGAACTCCTGTGTTAATGTAATTACATACAGAGTATATGTACGAGTCAGAGCAGAGAAAAAGCAGGATGTTGACGCTAAGAAGATTTTAGTGTGTTTTATTTTGTTTCTATAAACAATATAACCAATTAACTGATGATTTGAAACGAACTGAATGAATAAGACACGGTGTGTATTTAAAGCTCAACTTTCAACTAGCCAGCCATCGTTAGCATTAGCACTCGTGCATGCAGCCAGTGAGGTAACATGATGGCATTTCTCCTCACATTTGTTGTTAATCTGACTCAGCCTTTTCTCATCTAATCTCCAGCAGAGACAAAAACAACATTATCTTTACTTGGGCGACCTTTGTTGTGTCATGTCGAGCAGAGAATACTCAGGTCTTAAAGTGTCTCAACTCACTGGATCATAGTGATGTACGTCTCCACATTCATCATGTCTCCGTCCCTCCAGTCGTTCTTGAAGCCCAGCACCAGCGTGTTCGGCTTGAGGCGACCCAGGCCAGCAGCCTTGAAGGGGAGAAGAATTGAAATCACACATTGACTCATTTCTTGGCCACTTCCTTGAGAAACACTGACACTGTCGACCTGCAGCAGCAAATAAAAATGAGGACTGTGCTGCCAGTTCTTTCCAGATGTACCTTATTCACCCTTGGTTTAGTTTATCACTACAGGTTTGAAACTCTGGCAGCGCTGAGTATGACTCACCACTACGAGCATTATCTCAGTTTCACAGGTGCCTGCAACCTTCATTTTGCTGCCATTAAAAGTGAGACGACCAGTTTATTCAGCAGTGAAAGAAACTGCAAGTCTGAAGTGTGAAGGACTTCACAAGATGTTTAAGTTGTCTAAGAGACATTCCAGTTTTGTTATGCAACATACCCAACATACAGCGTAGAAAGGTCAGAGTATCAATAGAAACATGTTGTTAGTGAGAGTCTTGTCATGGGATTTGTGGCCAATAAGACAAATATAGACTATAATACCAGACATATCTTTTAACTAACAAGGGAAACTGTCTCTCCGATTCTTTTTTCCTTTTCTGCTTGGGAACCATTGTTTACATGTTTCTCTGTAACCAAATCAGACCTTGTATCAAACACTGGGCTACAAAAGACTGATTTGACATGACTTCAGATCATTTAAGACAGTTTAAAGACATGCAGAGGCCAAAGCCAATAAACTGTAGAACCTCTTACATAATAAGAGCTATCCTCAACCAAAAATCATTTATAAAACATCTCTTGTTGGCAATATTTTTTAAGAAAGGTGAAAAATAAAAAACATGTGCATATCAACAGCAACAAATACTTGGAGCCAACACTGCTGGTATCTGCTGGCACTTGCTGTGTGAGTCTACAGAGACTTGAACAATGCTTCCTGATATTCCTCAGTGTAGATGTTTGCGGTTTACTCTGAGACATCCTCAAGAGCAGCAGACACTGGATCCATCTCATTCCCAGCAGCAGAGTAGCTGTGTTGTTGTCTTACCTGGAGCAGGTACTGTGTGCCCTGCCTCATGTCCTCAGCGAACACTGGTGTGTAGAAGGCTTTGCTCTCGTTCTTCAGCAGCCAGCGCTGGTACCGGGCCTGGTCTGTGGCCAGCTCTTTGAAGTTTGGCCTCCTGTAGCCCTGTGGGGAGAAACACACACACAGAAAATAAAACTAATCCCACAGTCTCGCATTTAAGCAATATCGGAAGTGCGACAGTCAGAATTTAAAACTTCTGTGCAGCGCTTGAATTAAAAGAGATGCTCGATACCTCTGCCGATATCTTGGCAACATAAAAATAAAACTTGGGGCAGGGGAGGATTAACAACCTGTGCACAGTGCTGGTACATAAAGAGTCACTGAACACAAAACAGACACATTGGCAATAATGTTAACAGTTGTTGTGATTACTTCACTTTCAGAAACTTTTATTGTAAAACTGTGACCTGTATTTTAAAATCTTGTGCTTTCGCTCATTTTTCTTTTCCTGTGTTTCTGTTTCTGCCTTCACTCGTTCTGCAGAAATCACTGACAACACAAGTTAAAGTATTACTGCTAAAAGGTTCATGTAGCATCTAACTTAATTGTCTCTGTATATCATGACAGGGTTCAAGTCACCAACAATAAGCATAACATTATGGTGACTGTTCTAGCCTTGGGTTGAAAATCTGAGTGCAGATCTGTTTAAGAGTTTTGTCGCCCTTGATACTATTAAGCACATAATTGGGGGAAGTCTTATTGTTTTGTTCACATGCATGTTGTTGAATGCGTTAAAGTACTGATACTTTTGACTTCTTATGTTGGAAGTTTGGAACTAATTAAAAGACAAAGTGGACAAACCTGTAGTTTTACACAGGATCAGTCATCACATGAGGCTGAATTTAACCAGATTTTTCACTGAACCTGTATAACAAAGTCCTGGCCTGAAAATTAGTTTATTTCCAAAAAACAAAACAAAAACAAAAACCAAAAACATGCTCACCAAGACACTGTTCAGACAGGAAACTGTAATGCCATTAGCTGGGAATGTTTACACTATTCAACTTGTGCTGAGCTCCCTCTCGGTCCTAAAGCGATAGAAGCAGGCAGGAGAGCAGATCAGAGGCCACTTTTGGAGGGTGGCGTGCTCCACAGAGCCCGAGAGCTGCTGGACGGCACAGAGCCTCATTCATCCAATCAAAATGGACTTTCCATTGTGAGGCAGTTATGCCTGGCAGGGGATTTGTAAAAGGCTTTTTACACCACGTATATGGGAGTGGAACAAATGCATCAAGCGAATCACCACCGTGGCTCACTGATGTTCTCATTTCTGAGCTCTAAGCTGACTCACAGAGAGTTATACTGTGCCTAAACAAAGACAGGTAACAGATCACACTATAAGGATGTTTTCACAGAAAATTGGCTTCAAATGAATAAATAATAAATTCACTGAGAGCTAGAAGAGAAAATATTGATTGGTTGCTGGTGCAGGAGCTGCTCCTAAGGTCACATCTGGCTTTTTATTACCAAAAAGAGACCTGATAGACTGCAAACAGACCCTGAGCAGCAGAGCCAGTGCATCAGCCCCTATTAGCTCATATCAAGAAATAAATGGCAGCTGATTAGTAACAAAATTTAATTTAAATCAATTTAAATGTCGAAATTATATTTGAGATCATTTAGAAACAGCGTCTCCACTGCTTGGTTTGTCTACCAGACAACATTTTTCAACTAAACTGAAATGCCCAAATTATGTAATTTAATAAGTATGTGTAGTATGTTTTCTATTGAATTTGTCATTATCAATAATTACTTTCACTCTCAGGAGAATGTAGACATTCTGAAACACACATATGCAAATGAAACAAAGGTAATGTAGGTACGCTTATTGTGTCATTTGTGTCCTTCAAATTGTTGCTTTAGGGAGTTCTGTTATAGCTTGCATTGCTGCAGCAGTTCCATGTTTACGTAATTGAATGTTTTGTAATTGGAGGGTGCTCCAAATGAGTCCTAGCTACAATTAGCACAATGCCGAGCTCTGCATATGCGAACACAGTCCCTGTGTTTGGGTGGTGCACCTCAGTTTAATGTTATGAACTTAGTGCGGACTTTACACACTTACTAAGTAATGGATTTACACACAGTCTGTGTAACCCAATCCAGGAGACTCTCTTTCAGCTCGACTGCTGGTCAATGACATCGACCTTTGTGGGAGCGAAGGTTTTCTGAAACACTTGCGGTGGATGTCGATGTAGTAGAAGCATAATCTGACTTTTTAAAATAGCTACATGACAGCTGGCGTATCAGGAGTACAACAGGTCAAGTTATAGGAGAGGACGTTTGATCATATCCCATATGATAAGATCAGGAGCTGTAAGTGTCATTTAACATGTTGAAATCATAAAGTCTGAAAGCTTTATTTAATCAACACCTTCTTAAAATAATGACCTAAGTCATTTTTTGACAAAAATGGTTTTTGATGAATAAACATCACATACTTTACATTTTGTTCAGTTTTTTCTGTTTTTTGAAAAAACCTGAAAATATGACTTAGGCCATTATTTTAAGAGGGTGACGATATAATGCTTTCACTAATCACATCGCATTTGTCTGAGTGGGCAGTTTCATGGGTTTCTTCAGCAATTAAGGACCATTTGTGGGCTTTTAGAGCATATTTTTTAGTGACACCAAACAGCAAAAGAACAAAAACAACAACAACAGAGCATTAGCTCACCGTGCGAACATGACCGCAGATCATCAGGCCCACGTTCTTGGTGAAGCTGTGGACCAGATCGAGAAGAGCTGGACGAGAGTTGGGGTAACCAGTCATCACCAAACACTGGGGTCTGAAGTCAGACACAACCAGGAGAAACACACCAACATGGCAGTATTAGTTTTCACTCTACAGATTAAATTGTTTAGAAATTCTTTAACTAGCATTGCTAACTTTGGATCTGCGGCCACTTTTTCCCCCGACCTTCACAGTGGCCTCTAGTCTTCTCAGCAAAGGACAAGGAAAAAAAGAAAAAAAAAAAAACAGAGCAGAGTAGCGCACATCAAAGCAAATATGTTAAGCACCATGGGATTTAATGGAGGCGCTAAGAGGAGACAAGAGGGAGCTCAGAAGAACACACGAGTCATACTGAAGACACCATCAGATGCCTTTTAATCTCCTGCTTGGTTTGCTGCCATGGGAACAATCCAAGGCACATTATCACTAATACGTCCTCAAAAACACCACCGCACCATGTGCTACATGTGCAAGCATTCAGAGAATTAACACACCAATAGAATGGAAATATGGTGGATTTACCGTATACAGCCCATATGGCAAATATATATATTTAATATATATATATATATATATATAGGAAATAATAGTGCCTGCTTGGGATGCATTGCTGTATTTTCTGAGTGGTGGAGAATCTTTAAAGATAATTTCATTAAAACAAGCATAAAAACTGGGTTCAAACTGGACACTGGGTCACCCATTGGATCAAATATGGCTGAAACATGAGAGATCATGGGAGATCATATGTTGACCAGAATCTCTGAACATATTTTGGCAAAAAACACTGAAGAGCACTTTTTCAGCACTTAAACATTTGCTGCAACTTGCACCAAACTTTGTACACAACCTTTATGTGTCTTACTGCAAACTAAAAAACTGTGTAGGACATTTACCACAGTTATTGAGCTATCAGCCCATTTACTTTGACAGCAGGCCTCATTTCCATATCTTCCATAACTTGATCATCTGTCACCATATCACTAAACCCTACTCCAAAATTTGTTGGACTGAATAACTCAGTAATTTCTGACTACTGACTGAACTGTAGCACAGAAAACTAATGTTTCATTTTTGGTACTGACCTGTTACTGTTTCCTTAATAAGATAATTTACACTTTAAATTGATTGTTGGATTTCTTTCATAAAAATGCTGCATGGTTCAGCATTAATGACAGTACCTACCAACATGTTTTTGTGTTCTGTACCTGAAGTTCTTGATGTGGTCCTCCACTCCACTGAGGTGCAGAGTGTGGGTCAGGGCCTGGTGGTAGGTGAGAGCCTGGGTCGATGAGCCCCAGTTCACATCTGGAGGGGAGGACGCATGCAGGCAGAAACACACAGTGCAGTTAGGAGGCGTGTTTACAGGGTCGTCCTGCTGGGCCAAAGGCAGTCTGACCCATGTGGTGTTAGAGGCACTGAGAAGGCCTTGTATGTGTGTGTAGCTGCATGTCAAACTGAGTGTGCACACAGGTGTGTGTGCAGTGCTGAAGGGCCAGCTTTGTGTTTGAAGAGGTGCAAAGGAAGAGTGTTGGGGGTAGTTTGTCAGTATCGTGCAGCATGTGCTAGATAAATAAAACTGACTCAACTTGACATGCAGTGTATGTTTTTTCCACTCTTGCTGATGCTAAGCTGATATTTTCGGCTTCATTCATATTTTCCCATTTTATTACAATTAGAGATATTTTAAATTTGATTTTTACCTCTTGAAATGAGTGAAGAAAAATGGATTTTAATTTTCATTATTTTTGTCAACAAAACAAAACAAATACTTAGTAACTCACCCGGCTTCTTGTAGCTGACGTAGATAAAAAGACCCAGAACGATGACGTTGGTCAGGAGAGCGGCCCACCAGTTGATGACAAACATGACCACGCAGCACAGTATAGCTCCAGCAAGAGAGACCCACATGTTGTAGTATTTGAAGCTGGGACGCCACCCTACAGCACCAAAGAAAACAAAGTCACAACACTGCAACAAAAGACAAACAAACTTGAGAGTGCACCTAAGAGACTGCGCCAGTATCTTAATGTTGGCAAAATCAGGTAAACTGATGAAATGCACTTCATGTTAAGTTTGAGTAGGAGTCCAATTTGTCAAAGGCATCTTAACTGGGACCAAATTAAGTCAGATTTGCAATTCAATGGACTAAAAATCAGGTATGCGTCATCATCCTCTGTGAATGGAAACATTTTTGAATCATTTTCATCATTAGCATAGCATGTTGCTGTTAAAGAGCATGGTTCGAGTTAAAGTTTGATATGTGCTGGGGTTAAAGAATGGGAGTTAGCAGCCTGTTAGACTGGAGACCAGAAGATTATAATCAGCTATTAGGGTCCACTTTTATTTACCGAGAATCACAGAAACTAGACTAGTGGGATTTTAGTAATGGGATACAGTCAAACTGTGCGTGTGGTTACACAATGACAGGGTCTAAAACAAACCACTGGACATAAAGGGTACATTGATGGCTCCTCTCAGTCCCATGCAGGGGTTTTATGTCTCCCCTAGAGTGGGCAGAGATTAGCCATGATGAGGCCAGAACACCAAAATGGGGTTTATAGTTTGTGGTTGAAGAGGCAGTAAAATCCATTAGTCAGTCTCTGTATTGCTGCTCGCCTCTAATTGAGTCATGTACCATTTAAGTCCATGTAATTATGTGACCTGCTTGGAGGAATTAGAAGCAGATAGAGAATCTGTACCTGGAGATCTGCTAGAGCTTTGGTATTGAAGGGGAAGAAAGCACAGAACTCAATATATATATAAAAATAAAAATCAACTACATGCATTTCATTCAGCTAGTCAATGCAATCTAAAGGGTCAGTTCACTCAAATGACAAAAAAGTAATTCCTGTTTCAATTATCTACTAATCATACAAGTAGTTTAGGTTTCACTTGTCCAGGTTTTGAGATATCTGTGTCTCAGATCTTTCAAACCCAAATCATTTTAATCCTTTATTAAATGTAACTAAATGTGTGAATAACATAAGTCAATAAGTTTAAGTTTGATTTTGGCCTTTACACTCAGGTTACTTGTGGAATCAGAGCAAATCCTAGAAGTGGCAAAAAATGAAAAGGCTGTTAACTGCATTTGCCCATTCCTCTTTGCTAATAAAAAGACAAATGCAACAAGATATGTCATTAGGAATCAACAACTTAGTTTCAGATATCTAAAAACCTGGACCAATAAAAGCCAAACTACCTGCAGAGACGGATAAAATGTGAGGTACCTGAGAATGCTCTTAATTTTGGTGAACTGACCCTTTAAAGAACAAACATCCCTCACTGTAAATCGACAATACCCGATTTGTGTCATGCAAGATATAATTCATGCCGGCGTATTGTTCCAGGAACATTACGGCTCCTGGCAAAATGTTCTGATGCACTTGTCATTAAACAGCAAAGCCAAACAAAAACAACACTGACACGATGGATTCAGCATTTAAAAAAGTGGCTTCAAAGCGCCAAAGGCTTTTTGTTTCAATTTAACACAGCTGTCAGTCATAATCATTACCCGGCAATACATCTAAAATGACTCATCTGATGTGTGGCTGTGTTTCAGTAACAGTGACCCAAACGCTTCTGTAGAAACTCAATACAACAAAGTCGTGACCAAGGGTGGCGGTGGTTTTCATTCATTTCTTTTTTAACACCATGACATTATATACTATAACAACAGAAGGAAGTAAGGAGTAATTGCTATTAGTAATTAAGTTTCATTCTGACAGAAAAGGTTTTACCAATTGTTGGGAATCCCCTATTTCGAAAACTCAAAAACATTGTTCATTCCTCAATCTCCTGTGTTTGACACTTGACAAGGCTCACTGTATAAAGCTATTGTGCCAAAATGAAACCATGAGTGTGATAAAATGTATTTTTTAAGGGTGCTTTGATTTTTATAAACATTTTACAGTCATTTGACCATGGAATACCAATGAAAGCTCAGGAACAAGTCAGTAAGTGGACTTGGAATCAAGTTTTGTCGGCTACTTTAATGGGACTTAACATTGTTGAACCCAAAGGCTTTTCCAAGAATATTTACTGTTACTGTCAACGGGTACACCGAGTTGATCACACTACAATCAGTGGACCAGCTTGCTGAATAAATCCATGCTAATTTTTAGTGCTGAGGTTAACGTTTATGAACATTGATATGTAACTTTTATGTTGACAAACTAAGAAGTGTCTTCACATTGCACACCTTAGAGGGAAGAACCATAGAGTCTAGTGGCTCTTATTTTCAAGTTAGCATTTGTGCTATCAATCTTTTTTTACCCATTAGCCAGTGAGCTAGCTTGCAGAGCTACTGTGACTGACTAGTGCCTCCGCGTTACCACTTGGCTGGTGTGTTCTCACAGCTGCAACAGTTCAATGTGAGCTACATCCCAAAAGCTTTCAGTGCCCTCTTCATGTAAATAAGGGATGTAATTTTCTGTGTAAATGCATAGTGTGACCAGTATTTTTTTGTTTGTACTGAATTCCTTTTATGCATAGTTTATTTCCTACTATGCATCCCTACTTTTAACCCTTTGTTTAGTTACTTTTAAGTTTAACCTGCTGTCTCTTATTCTGATTTTACATGTTTCACAGGTTTATTGTTATTAAAAGTTGTGTTAATGATGATCTGACTGCCACTGTAGTACACCAACACAATACAAATTAGTTCCACCTCAGATTTTGTTAGCTTTTCCATGGGCAGTCTGATAGGGCAGGTCTTGTGAGCTGTAAAACAGTGACTCTAAGCTCTTTGAGGCACTGTACAGCTCAAGACATGTCTAAGTGCTTCAAGTAATTACTTCTGAAACCCCATCATCTCCCATCACAGTCATTGTTAAACAGCATATTCCTCGTGACTCTGCTATCAAGGCTGCTCGTTTTTACACTCCGACAAGGGATGTTCCTTATGATCCGTTCTTTTGTTGCCTTTACGTCCTTATCTAGCACATCTCGCTTCTTAATTTGTGCCCTTGCTGGTCTCAATCTTACCTGGTGAGTTAGCCAGCGATGCGTGGAACACAGAAAAGTTGATCAAGGCATAAGACGCCAAGAAAAAGTTGGAGATGATGGGGGCGATTACGTTCAGCTCAGCTGCAAGAAAAAAAACATCAAACAATCGGATCAGCGAGAGCCAACATCTGAAATGTCCAGCTCCTCCAGTCTGTTTATCAAGAGCCATACACTGGCTCCTAATGCTATTCATTAGTTTACGCTGCTCACAACAAGAACTCAGTATGTTATTTTTATGTGTTTCAATGTCTATTTAAAGCACTTTCAACTGCCTTGCTATAATAATTATCAAAAGTTGTTCCGTGTAGTTTTCAGAAAAAATCTGCTCCAATCACACAAATGTGAGCTTTGCATTAATTTATTATGATCAACTTTATAGTTAATTTATGTTAAATTAGTTTAAATTCATTGAAAATCCTCCAGTCTTTATTTTTCCTTTATTTAAGTACAAAATTACAGTGATCTTCCTTGGAAATGTCTTAAATATTAAAAATGTGCAGACCAGCCATATAAAGCGGTAATTCAATTCAACCATCTCATAGATGTCAACTGAATAGCAGCCTCTAATCTTTAGGCTTTGCTTAATTGTTATCTCATACAATACGATGCCTTACTGTCTGAGTACAAATGACCAACATGTGCAGGCGTACCTATGAGGATGAAGGCCAGAGCGATACCGAAGGTCAGGATGTAGCCTCGGAGGGGCTCGTTGTTCTTGCCGTAGCCTTTGGCGAACATGGTCAGGCCAGGGTAGATGTTGTCCTTACATAAAGCCTGTGGGAACGACACGTTTGAGGTTTTAAGGGTTTATAATCAAAAAAAAGTGCCACAAAGTTATTTTGCTGACTGGTAATTAGTCTAATTCTTTGGGCAGCTTGATGCAGTTTAGGTTTGGTCTTACCTGAAAAACTTTAGGTGCACTGACTAAAGAGGCCAGAGCTGAGGATAGAGTGGCAGAGAAGATCCCAGCAGTGATGATGGGTCCAAAGCCAGAAACCAGACTCATCACCTGAAAAGATTAAATACAAATTGAAGTTAATGTTCCTGTGAAATGTTCCTAAAATGCTTCCAAACTCCTCCTCTGATAGAGCTGCCTCATACCTGGAAGTCATTATGGAGTCCATAGCGGCAGTTCTTTTCACTCCTACAGGCAGAGAAGTCATAGCCGAATTTGCATGAAGCATCTGTGCAGTTGGTCATGAACTGAGAGCTGACTGTGTCATTCAGATTTCCGCTGGCATCTCTCACAATGCAGGAACCTGGCGCGGAAAAAAAATGCCCAAATTGCACAATTTAACACTCTCTTAATAAATATGATACTCCTGAAAAAGGGCAGATTCTTAAAGTTGCAGAGAACATCGCATAAACTGGATTACTGAACCTGTGGAAACAGCAACACCCAGGTAGACTATTCCTGTGATTAATATGGCCAGAAGGGTTCCTCTGGGAATGGCCAGCTGCGGGTCCTGCAACAAACAAACACAACACAGACTGAGGATTACAAGAAATCTATAATTGCACAAGCCTTTTAATCCTTATCAATAAAGGGCTTTTAGGTTGATGTCATCAAGATGAAAACTGTTTCAGGGTTTGTTTTTTTGTTTTTTCAAAATGAAATCAATAAAATCAGCACTAATTTTCCCTCGTCACTTGTTGATTAGGAGCTGCGGTGTCAGTCAGTGTTAAGGTCTGGCAGAGATAAGTGCAGAAGAGTTTGTTTGGTCTGACAACTCTAAATTAAATCTATAACGTCTGAACAAACCCCTTGGGATGCAGAATCTTGAAAGGATATTTTTCATAGTTACGGGTGACTTACAGCGAGGTCTCCTGAAATGTTGGCCCCAGCCAGAATACCAGTGGCTGCAGGGAAGAAGATGGCGAAGACAGAGAAGAAAGTCTCTTTACGGAAATCCGGGCCCATGTTTTCCCACATGATCGCACCTGACAGGAAAACAATGTTTTAAACACCCAATAAAAAAGCAGCAGACGAAGCATAAACTGCTAAATCTAATACTGCTCAGGCTATGATGTGGTACAGATATACAGATATCAATTCCGTCTCAAAAGAAGGTGACAGCTTGAAAAAACAGTTTGTGGTCATACCATCGTAGCCGTAGAAGCCCATGGTTTCCTTTGACTTGACAGGAATGAAGGTCCCAATGAAGTAGTTGATGATGGCTGTGACGAGGACA
Source organism: Datnioides undecimradiatus (assembly GCA_008933995.1). Lineage (NCBI taxonomy): Eukaryota > Metazoa > Chordata > Actinopteri > Lobotiformes > Datnioididae > Datnioides > Datnioides undecimradiatus. Next base: position 9,930,582 of record WARS01000007.1, read on the forward strand.
ATGAGCAAGAAGATCTGGGCCTACAGAGAAGCGACCCAAATCCATTCATTAGTCACTACTAATCTTTTGAACCACTGTAAGCATCAATCATACTGATGAGTTGAGAAGAGACCATGTTCGTACCTTGGCCTCCCATTCCATCCCTGCCACAGAGATGCCCAGGAGCAGGATCACTGTGATGGTGCCAATGATTCGGATATCGTTGATTTCATCCGTCATGATAGCATCCACACTCTAAGATACAATAGAAGGCAATACAGAGGGTTCAATGTGTATTTTACTTGATTTTACAAAAGTTAAGACGTAAAAACATTATAGTGTCTTTGGGTCAGCAGGATAGAACAGAAATATTTGTTTTAAATCATTTGAGAACTTCCAACAGAGCAACACAACATTTTGCTGCAGACAGAAAAACAGGAAGATATTAACAACAAACACGCATAATGAAAAAACACTACTTTGAGCTCAGTCTTAGTATGCTGGTACTATTACTCTGCTTTAGACAGTGAGTGGTGATCACCGCCACCTCCACAGATCCCGTGGTAAACACAGCAGATGGTGCTTTTGCCTACGTGCACAGCTGGGGGATTTAGTAATAACAACGACTGTAACTTGGGAAAACACTCCGCTGAGCTGTCTACCTCAGACTGCTCAGATTATCTTCAGATAAACTTTGAAATATATTTTTGTGCAGAGCAAGGACTGTAAGGGAGGACTTCTGTTCTCCACTTCTTACACTGGAACAGTGGAAGTAAAAAAGTAGATCTATAAGCCTTGTTTAGTGTTCACATAGGCCTGAGTATGGCATTAAAACAGACCTACAGTTAAATAGATGACTGAATTTTTCAGCTCACTATTGTGGTGTCTAGTGTCTAGTGACCATGGCAATCGCCTAAACCAAACAGGGAAAAACAAAGGAGGACCAACAAACATGTTTGGATTGACATTAGCTTCCAAATTGAATTTTCCAGTATGTAGAGCACAATCGAGCAGTGGTTAGAGGTCATCTGTGAGCAGTTTGCATGTTTTCTTTCATACACTCCGGTTTCTACCCAAGGATGTGTAAGTTCAGTTAATTAGCCACTCTAAAATGGCTGCAGGTGTGAATCAGCAATCAGTCAGCACGGCAATTGACTAACAATCTCTTCTCTCGCCCAGCGTCAGTTGGAATTGGTTCCATGGCTTGGGAAAGGTCAGGTAGCCAGGAGGGCTGAAGTGACAGAATTGCATCAACAAGACAAGAGACGGAGCGCTAATCACTACCTGGTTAACAAATTGCACAGGACAAACAAGAGACTTACAGCAAGAAGTTCCACAACGGTTTCTGCGAAGCCCACCACATACATGGCTACAGCCACTGCATTGGCAAAGGCAAATATCAGACCAATAGAGCCGCCGAACTCCGGGCCCAAACTCCTCGAAATCAAGTAATATGCTCCACCTGGAAAGATAAAGGACAAGATGTTAGTTCAGAAAAGTTGGAACACAAATGTAATGAAATTGATAGAATGGAGTTACTATTCTTTCACTGACTGTGTACATACAGTAAATACAGTGGGATGATCTGGCCTTGGATGCAAAACGGGGAATGATGCACTGGGGAATAATAGTCAGCAGCCTGCTCTCAGCTGAGTGTGTGTGTGTGTGTGTGTGTGTATATATATAAAATATATAATATATAGATATAGATAGATATATAGATATATAGATAGATAGATATGATCCAAACTGTCAGTCCCCACCAAGTAGAGCCTGATTTATTCACTTCAGTTATTGGCATACTTGTAAAAATCTGTCTGTTGTTTGGCCAAAATGGGGAAACCAGAGGCCTCCATCAGCACAATTAAAACCGGTCAACTATATGAGTGTCAAGTGTTAAAAAAACACCACATTCGGACAAAACCAACTGTTGGGGTCTCCAGGGCAACTCATACTCCACATCAAGGTTATTTTAGGTCCAGGATCACATATGACACTCCCAATCAGCTGTTTGAAACAACGAGTCTGGCTAGGCACGGCAATTCTTATACTTGGCTCTAGATGTACTGATAGATTTGTATGCAACAAAGCAGCTTAGGCTTCCCAGGAGGCCTTGCTGCAGAATTGAGCAGCACACAAAAAGTGGCACTGTGTTTCACACAGTTCGGTCTGTGGTTTACTGTGTCGTAGTATTAAATGCTTTTATTTTATGTGCCTGTAGACAGCTCATTTTGCAAATAATCTATCACACAAGAGTGACAATGCGATGGTTTGAATGTGAAAATCTGACTTTAAACAGAGGAGAAGATGATCTTTACAGGCAGCAGCAACCCAATTCTTGACAACAGAACTTTAACAATGTGCCAAAAATGAAAAACAATTGGTTAGAGACAAGAGAGATTGGGAGTTCTTATGTGTGAACAGGGAATCACTGTCAGCCCACTGTTGTGCTCACAGCCTAATACACAGTCAGCGTGCATACATGAGCATGTCAGAGGAAAATGATGCATTGTCAAAAAAAGAAGAGTTGGACAGCAATTGTAGGACTGCAGCGCAAATAAGACAACCAGAGGAATAAAACACACAGCTGGGATGTGTCTGACGGGGACAGGGCATGAATGACAATTTGCCCTTGATTAAGGTTCAACTACAAATTCAGAAAGTTGGTGGTCACCTGCAACATAAGTAAAAGTATAGCATAAGTAAAAGGTAACGTATATTTGACACAGGTTTAAATGAGTGCTGCATGCTCTATGGATTTTAAAGCCCCTTGAGGAAAATGTTTGATTTAGTGACACTGAGATTTGAAACAGGTTCAGCTTGATGAGCTAAACATTGGTTTGCACCGATTCAAGATGTAATCCTTACTGCTGGAAGCCATTAACCAGCATAGCTATGCTAGAGATACTTGTTAGCTACAGCCAACTGTCTCGGTCTCCATGTTTCTGGACAATATAAAACACATTTTGAGCCAGAGAAAAGAGTTGTATTCATATGTGCTGTTATTATTGCCAGTCCAATCAGTCAGGCGCCTGTTATTGATCATATTAAGAGGAAAATCTTTTGGTATGTAATCAAGTACCTCATTGAACTGGATCAAAAAAAACTGTATTAATACAGTTTTTATATGGCTTAAAAGAAACAAATGGTGCTCTGGTTGACTGTATTACAATAAGTCCCAAAGCATGTGATTAATACACTCTCACACTGTGTTGGGCTGAAAAGACTTTTGTTACACCTCACAGCCAATTTGGGCTTGCTGACTAGGGAAACTAATTCCAAAACACACTCAAATAAACCCGATGTTTATTGTTTGATTCTTCATTTGTTCATTTCTTGCTGTTAGAAACCTGTTTGTGTCTGTAAAGGGAACTAAAAGCCACCATGACCTGATGAACTAAGTGGAAGCAGCATGAATGAGTAAAAAAGAAAAATTCAAACTTCAATTTAATAATAAAAGCAACAAAGCATTTACTATATAACAAAATGTTACCACGACTAAAACCAACAGTGTTGCAACAAGCCTCAACAAATCTCCACTTTGACATTCTCCAAATGTCTCAGTGAAATCTAATAAAGAACCCAGGGGAAAGTAATTCTGCATTAATTATCCTCAGTGAGTCTGCTCTGACATTTCACTAACTTCTTACATTTCAGCTTTTACTCTGTAGGCAAAGACAAACCTCCCATTTAACTTAGGCCACTACATTTAAACTGAACCTTCCCTGAAACTTTAGGATAATGGAAGTAAGAGAGTTGAGAGCAGGTGCTAAGTTGCTGTTAAAACAGTTTTTTTGCAAGTGATTTAAAAATAAATTTGTGTAATAAGCACAAAAAAATTTTTTTATTTCAATTTCAGAAAGATAGAGGAAAATTTATAGAATTGTAAAATCCTTTTAAACTGCAGTGCAGTGTTTTGATCCTTGCTAAAACTTAAAACACAGGGATCAATTACTCAAGCCAAACTTCCTGTATTTGGATTCTCATTTCATTTGAGATTTGAAGCAGGTGTTTTAAATGTGACTCTGTTGTTTCCAGCCTGGTTTCTATTTGATTCCAGTGCCGTCCTAAACCAACCATTTCTTATAACTTGACAAGACAATCCTAACTCAAGAGTTACATGCTATCCTTATCCTGAGCACATCACATGAAAGGAATGGGCTCAGTTGCCATGGAGATAAATCAGTCGAGATATGAGCAGGAGCTGTTAAGGTTTGGGATGTTTCTCGTTTGCGTGGGCTTAATAGTGAAGTCCAGCTACAGATGAAGACCACCTAATGTGGTTAAAAACCCACGATAAAGCTAAAATGCTCTCAAGCTACAGTAAAGTTTAAATGTATGTAACTTACTGAAGTATGACTGACTGCAACAAAGGGTGAGGATGGGCTCACATTAACCGAAAAAATGTTCCCCTTGAGACAGAAAACACCCTCACTGAGTCACAACAGTTCAGACATTTGACCCCAGTTTCTGCCGCGAAGCACAGAAAAGATCTAATTAATGGAAACAACAAACAGTAACTGCTACTCCAACATGATTTAATCTTCATCTAACTATGAAATATTGAACTAATTATGAGCCCAATTTGTCTGATGTGCTGACTGAGGAATCTGTTAATGTGGGTGAGACCACCCGAACAGAGCAGTAGGAAATCTGGAAACCCATTGAATTTCTCCTCTGACTAAGACGACAGGGAGAGATGTGTCTAAATAACGTCGCACTGTGATTGATGACTGACAGCTGGCCGTGCTGTTTAAAATCACACACGTGGATCACCTCGTTTCACTCCAAACAGCAGGAAGAGGCCAAATGTTCCTTGAGAACTCTGCTGAGGGTTAAAGTAAATCACTACTCTCTGGTGTTTTTTCATCTCTCCTCTCACTACAGAAAGACAATCAAACTGGAAAAGAAAGCGCTATATACCTCCTCGTACAAATCCGTTGGTGGCAATGGCAGAGGTGGAGAGCCCGGTGATAGTTGTCACTACAGTAGCCATGGTGACAATCAAGCAGGAGAGAGCTGTGAGAGAAAAACACAGTATAAACTTTATGTTACTCACACTTGAATTAAAAGAATGCGCAGCACAGCTTTGCGACAGTTAACCAAGTCACTCTCCGCTGCAGTCGAAGGCTGCCACATGTGTCACTTTGTGGTGGTATTTCACGTAGGCGTGGGGGGTTATCGCAAAGCGCTGGGGACAGTGGGGAGCTGTGTGGTGCGCGAAGTGAGAAAGTAACTGACACACAGTGTTGAACACGGGGTCCGAGATGACCGCCCAGTGAGCACCACAGTGTCAGTAAATACAGGCTGGGCGCCACACCGCTCTCTAGTTCTCCTCAACACTAATGTTTGAATTTGTCAGTTAAATGCCGTCTTTGTCACATCAAAGTAAAACATTGGCTGTGTATCAAACAGGCTCCTGACAGCCCGGCTAGCCTGGATTGGACAGAAAAAAGGGCATTAATGAATCCCTTTGAGCAGAAAGTTTTGGTTTTATCGGTCCAGGTTTGGAGATTTCTGCCTCCTTTTTATTCTGACTTCAGGCTGAGTCATTACATTATTTTTAAATAATTAAAATACACTTTAATTTGGAGAGCGTAACTTGATTACTTAATTTTGTTTCTCTCACTTATTTGTGTCTCTTCATTTCTTTTAGCTTTCATTACTGGAATCAGTTTAACTGCAGCTGCAGGAAACGGGTTTAGAGTCTTTGTTATTTGCAGCTCTCCATTCGATTTTATAACCTACTGACTTTAATTTGCTGCCTTGTGTAACGCACACAGTAACCTGGTTGTTCAAAAGTGTTCTGTGAATGAAGATTATTGTGAATGAAATTCAGTTTGTGGCTGCCACAGAGTGACATTTAGAAACCGTCACACTTTCCACAATTGACCCTGTAACTCTGGACCTTTGTCTCTACTGTCAACTGTTTTTACAGAAAAAGATTAAGAATGAAGAACTATGTTCAGACTATAACGGTATTTTTGCAAGTTTCACTCAATTTACTGCCAGTCTTCACATCTCTGATCAGATGTTGTATCAGATGTTCATGGGTTTTGCATGTTGCAGTGCTTCTTTTCCAACCTGTTCTCAGTATGGAAATCATCCTGTACAGATCTGGCACAGAATGCTTTACATGGAAGATCAGGACTGCTGATCTTTACCATTGCTTTGCCGTTGTAGCTGTTGTACGATAACTCGTGGCTGTAAATGAAAAATAGTTTTTCATGACATTATCATTTGACAATGACCCTGAGTATAATAAAGATGATGTTGACAAAAACTAAAGTGGTTTCAAGGCTCTTCAAGCTGACCCTCTATGTACTGTAATGAAATCAAAAACAAAGGCTGCCAGGAACATAAACATCAATCTCAAAAACTCAAAGGAATAGTCCGTCTTTTTTCAGGCGGGGTTGTATGAGGTGCTTTTCCAGTCAGTGTTTTACCTACAGTAGACGGCGGTTGGCATGCCCTGAGATTGGAAGAGCAGCAGGGGTCTAAGTGGTGTCATGTTAAGTCTCTGATTGTTTGTCGCCTCAATCTACAAATAGATTCCCAACAAGTGATTGGTTCTGAAAATTGTCAGCTCTTTGTGGGCGATCTCTGCTTACCGATTCCAGCCTGACCCACGATCCATGACATGCGGATGAAGAGCATCACACCCCAAATGTTCAACATGCAGCGAACCTGCAGAGGAAAGGGACAGTTTCAGTATAAGCAGGAACAAGATGAATGTTCTCATGACAGATACTGCTGAGTTTTACCAATGACGGTTTCTACCATTATTTGATAGTAATTATATTCAGGTGAACTTTTAATACTTCTCTGCAAGATCTTCCACATTTTTAAGGGGAAGATTAAGAAGTGTTGATCATCTTGGTATTAAACTCTGCAGGTATATAAAGAAAATACCCTCACCACCTGATAAAAGCTACTAGAAACAAAGAAACATGAGAGTTGGTGCAAGGTTTATGTAAGAAAGGAAGTAAGGACACCTCACGTCAAAATAAATGCAGGATGATAATATCCAGACACGTCTTAACATTAACTTCAAAATTCAGCCTCTGCTGACTGTACTTCCACTAAGATTAAACATGTCTTAGTTGTTGCGAGGAATTTCTTCCTCAGAGCCTAAACCTCAGCTGATCTCTTGACTTTTAAAAGGTTTTGATGCTTGATGGTCTTGTTTAAACTATCCTAAGACTCCTGACAAAAATAGCAAAGTAATACATTATGAGTAATTCTAATAGTAGCACTATGTGTTTACATATCTCCTAATTTTACATTGTGACTTTAACAGTGTGCGTGGGTAACTTGGCTTGCTTAATGAGTAATACTTTTTTTAAAAATGAAAGAAAGCATGGTTTTAAAAATGTAGCATCACTCACCAGGACCCCCTTAATCCAGCCAAACTTGACGACTCCTTTGGACTCTGTTGATTCTTTAGCAGCAGCCTCCTCAGCCGGGGTCAGCTCGTCACCATTGGCAAACCCATCCTCAAATGGCTCCTAAAAAACACATACAAAAGATAAAATGATGTTCATATGAGAAACATGGACTGTGGAGAAACATTAGTGTAGTTACTCAATCACAGACATTTTGAATTCTGGATTGTCACATTACTTGTCATGATGACCTTTGAGTGAGACGGCTGAAATGAAAAGTATGAAAAAGACTCATCTGTGAACATAAGTCTGTAAAAAAGTAAAACGTGCTGGGATCTGACACGACTGTACTTCCATGTGATTAAACACCACAATAAGACTTGACATTTAGGGGGATAATAATCATCTAGTGTCCTGGAGATGAAATGCTCCAGCTGACTGGCTTCGTTGCTCTTGACAACACTGACTCTTTAAAAATCTGACAGACACACAGCCGGGGCATGTGTTACTATAGGGAGGCTTCCTGTATTAAAACACAGGAAGCCTCCCTCCTGTGCACAGACAATGTTGTGACGTCGGTGGCCTCCCTGCCAGGACTCTTTGGGTAACCAGCGTATTGTCTGTCCTGCATTTATAGCACTTATAATGACCTCAGGATGAACACAGGACGTCTGCAAACCAATCCTTTGTGCTTCTTCTTTAGCTTTCACTGAATTCGCTCCCTCCCCTGGCCGGGAACATTGCACATATAAAGGCTGTCGGGCAAAAATAAGCTTAGCAGCGTGACTTCAGTAACTGCTCTGACATCAGCTGAACAAAAGTGAGTCATTACCATAATTTTCATGGCATTATGTTATATGGCAGTAAGTTAGCCCAGGGGCTGCAAGACTGATTGCACGCCACAATAGACAGTTGGAGTGAAAAACATTATGGTAATTCTGCTCACTCTTGGAGCTCGATTCTGCTTTAAAAGTTTCACATGATTCTGTTTTTTTCCTCTGAGAACCATGAATGTGTTTGGCAAATGTCATGGCAATTAGTCGATAACATTATGCAACATATTGTGTTCGCGGTGGGTTTCAGGGTTGCACCAGAGGACACCGGATCATCAAAACCACAAACGGTTCATCCTGTGGCGGCAAAGAACTCCCACTACTAAAGTAGGTCATGTTTACGTTCAGTATTTCTCGCAACACTGGGTGTATCTATGAAATCTAACATTTCCAGTCCATTTCCTTCCTCATAAAATATTTGCAAAGCAGCAGTATTTTTCTCTTCTTGACACTCACTGCAGCATATCTCAGCATGTTACCAGCACCTGTTGATCAGTGTAACAGGGCTGGTAAGACTGTGGGTGTGTGGGCAACACACAATGAGATGGGAACAAACTCATTAAAAAAGAGCTCCTTAGTGCTACTAGAGGTCTTAAACTCCACAGGGGACCTTTGATGGAAACACACCATTATCCGGTCTACAACTAAAATTAGCAGTACAGGAAAAGATTGCATAACAGCTGTGCATCATTTGGATTTCTGGTTTTTCATGATTACACAGATACCAAAACAATCTCTTTGAGATACTGAGAATTATTAGAGTTTTCATCAAAGCTCTTATTTCAGCAAATAAAGACAAAGTTAATAATAAGACCAATAGACACAGTCGTAAAGGAACTCACTCTTCACGTACTGTAATACTGAGCTCTGGTTGTGTACTGACTATTAACACTGTCATTGATCTGTTAAAACATTTACCGATTCTTAATATTTATCGGCCTGTTAGATTGGCATTCTTGGGCAAAGTCTCAGGCGTTGCCTTTAGCATCACAAAAGTCTTTTGGTTCAGTGTGTCAACACTGACTCAGTCTTTGTAGTGTGTGTGGTTACTGAATGTATCCTCTTGGGAGATTTACAGCAGGATGCTTTGAAACAGTTTACAGGTTTGGAGGGTATAAACTATATAAACTGATACCAAATTAATTACCTGAATTGTTTTAACTACACAATCATGCATACACATTGATTTTCTTTATTTATTTTAATGTGCAACAAACATGGCCTTCTACTTTTGGTGTGATACAGGTATTTATTTTTATCATTTTAAAGCAATTGTTTTTACATAGTTTTATGTAGTTTTTACCTGTTTCAGAGCTGTGTAGCCCTTTATAGAGAGAAAAACAGACTGGTCACATTAAAATAAGGATGGTCAGTTGGTAATAATTGATGAGCTGTGCTGCTGTTGTGCTGTAGTAGCATTGCGCCGCGTCCGTGCCCCATGTAGAGTGACCATCGACTTGTGCAAAAGTTCACTCATTCACTCTAGAGACCATCGACATGCTACTGATGTTCAATACAGTTCCACTGCTGACAGACAGCAGGACGCACAGAGTCTATACCTGCTGTATTTTTAGAATAATGCTGTCATAATGGACTGGACATGTCAAGGGCAGGTTACATAACCCCATTATAAAGAATGTATGTGGCACGTAAAGCCGTGAAATCACATGCTTGGAAAATGCTACAATTAGAAACAATTCCAGTTGGAAACGTGTCCTTTTTCATCAGCACATCACATTCAGACTGTTTCCTTTGGATGTGGACGACCTTGGGTTTACGGATCCTCTTCCACCGTGTCGTTTTACAGCAGTGGAAAGGAAGTCCGGTGATACAGCTCTGGCTTTGTCCACATCCTAAAAGTGACAAACACTGACTTTTTGCACAAATTAAAACTTCCATTGGTGCAGATGAGGATACTGAGCAAAAAGCCCCACCTCTTGATTTCAGTGCTGTATACCCTGGAGGATCGTTTATTGACAATGACTGATGTAATAGTACGTCTAGAAAATGGAGCAAGGTTTATAGTAAGATAAAGAGAGGAAACATGAAAGACATGTAAATGAACATCTCTCAGCAGAGAGGGTCTGTTACGCTCTGCTGGACGTATAAATGGGTGTTATAAATTATCCAAGAGTGCAGGGCCACTGGCATGTACGGAGCTACGCGGTGGGAGGGAGGGCTCGAGCATCACTCAGCATCACTTCACCTGGGCCATCTGTCGACATGAACACCCTGCCTGTGTCCCCTCAATGACTCAGCAGCGCTGCTGCGATCTGGCCGTGGCAGCTAGACAGACTGTCGAGAGCCAAAATCCCTCTCCACATCGAGGTTAGCTTCTGTTCCAACATGTATTTTTACACTTGTGAGGATCCCAATCCTCATTACTATGTGAGGGTCTTCTGTTCAGCTAAGAGGGCAACAACAGATATAGTTGTTATTTTGTGAACATTTAAGAAACCATGACATTCTGATATGGCTTCATTATTAAAAATAAAATAGGGACTTCTTTGTCAACAAAATACATTTGGTCTGGCATTAAGCCATTTTAGCATGAGGCATAAAATGAAAAAAGCCCAAAATAGAGACTCAGAGTGATGAATCAGTGTCTGTGCAAAAATACAATGTTGAACAGTGGCCAGACACTAGTGTGGAAGTGGGACTTGGCTCCCTCTAAACTTTCTTGGAGAATATTCAGTTTCTGGTGAAACTTTTGAGGTAAAAAAAATAAATATGTCCATCATCAAGTGCTGGAAGCTGGCATCAAACGCTTGAGAGATTCCTAGTGTTCTTGGCGTACTCCAAGTATTTTCTTTAATAAGATCATTTCTGAATAATAGTTTTGCTAATATCAAATAAAATTCTTGTATATTGACTGTGAACAAACACGCATTCAGCATTTGGCTTCTTTTTTTTAAACCAAAACATAAAATACACACCACTACACCTAAAAATATTAGCAAAATACTTCAAAAATAGCGAGCCAAAATGACGCAAGACAAGCTGAAAACCCTCTTTGTCCTCGTCAACGCTACAAACCTCAAAGCTGCAATGAACACAGTCAGACGTGAGCCTGAATTACTCTGATGAGGTAACATTGCTGCAGAGCTTAGTTTCACTCTGAAGAAATACAAAGCATACAAACTGAGAACAGAGATTCAGCTGACATGGCACACAGGAAGCCATTTTCAGACATTTTTAGACAACTTTGTCATGTAGGGTTCCTATGTGCAACATGCAACTGAGGTAGAGCTGCAACAATCAGTTAGTTGATGGAAAATTATTGTTGATACTTTGAAAGACTAATCTTTACAGTAATTTTAAGATTGTTCAAAAATTGCAAAATTGCATATTTCATTTTTTGGGTTTGGGAGTGATAAACAGACATTTTTCATTTCTGACATTTCATAGGCAAAACTGTTTATTGATTAATCTAGAATATCATTGGCAAATCAATCGATAATGAAAATAATCAACTTATTGTCCTACTTAAAAAGGGACAGAGCATATCTTACAGGTTACGTGTGGTACTTACAGGTTAGGTACTGGCCCACTCTTCTCTTTGATGAAGATAGTAGAACAATAACAGGACATACGCTATCGCCCAGCCCCAATCATGGCTAGTTCAGCCAAGAAAAACAGTGCAAACAGTCTGTTGGACTCAAACTAAATGTCAGACATCTACCAGAGAAATCAGTAAGGATAAAAATAAAATTCTTGGCAGGAGCCATGTTGGGATCAGTCCAAAAGATAGCCCATCTACACAGACGCACAGGTCAAAGTAGGAAATTGAAGGAATTTCTCAGCCAACAGGCCACAGCACAGAAAGTGCACTCTTACATGAGTCACACTCCCATCCGTTAATTTTAAGTATTTGCTGTCTAACCCATTGTTCTTCATAGGAAACCTCACAGGACTCCCCGAGACAGCGGAGCAGTGACCCTCTGAAGTGAAGTAATGATATCATCCAGCTCTGGGTAATGACGCAGAGTCGATGTTAATAGGCTCCAGCAGATACAGAGGAAATGGCAAGCAACGGACACGTGTTCACAAAGAACAGATCAAGAATTACCTCTGTCTCATTTAAGATATGGCAGTTTTCATAAAAAGGGTTCAGCACAGGTCTTGATCATCGCTGCAGGTTGGTAGTAACCGCTTCATACTCATCAGGCTTTAAACTATGTGATCATCGCTTAACGTTCTCACACGATGATTGCTGCTCCTTAACTAAACTAACCAAAATCTCTGACTCATACAAATGAGTAATTCATTAGGTAAAGTGAATGATGCAAAGTCGTAGTGATATCAACATGAAATAAAACTGGCATAAGAATAACTTTGACCAGACTTCTCTACACAGCTTTTGGTGTTTGACAGTACCCAGAAAAGTAGTGTGTTTGGACCCCAAGCCAAGACTTGAGCGATTTAATGAAATTCATTAAAAGCAAACTGAGCCGCAGCTCCCATATTAAGGTATTATCTGGCATGAGGTTGGCTTAACAAATTATAGATAATTAAATCTACTTCTGGCACAAATTATTGAAACAGCTGGGTAATGGGACCTTACATACTTAGCTAAGAGTGTTGAGGTCATGTTGCTGATGTCATTATGCAGCGCTGAAATTAAGGTCCGCTGCCCTTGTGGCATTAGGGACACTCTCAACCAGGGAACATCTGTGTGGTTGATTTATGGAAGCAGGTCAGACTTGATGTCAACTTCAGCCTGGCTCCGTCTCCTCTGTGCTCCTCACATTACGAGGATATTATGAGTTGTTCTGGTGTATTTTCCGTTTTTCCTCCTCAGATTATTTCAAGAATGCTTTTTACACATTTATGAAAAAAAAGCAACAGCAAAAGCCTGTTTGCTTTTGCTGATTTATCTTATTGACACGGATGATGTTGAAGCTCAAGAATGTGGAAATACTAGCTTCTCAGCTCTGAGTTCATTCACCAGTAGACAGTAGAAATGAGAGTTTGTGGCCAATTTCTGGTTCACTTTTAAAAAGGGCCCCAGTGGGTAAAGCCAGAACCAGGAAAGACAAAACAGTTTCATTTTTCAGAGCATTTCTATAATATATATGGTCAGATAAATCTGTCTGCAGCCCAACCACATAACAAAAAATTCCTTCGGGGGCTTTTTGCTGTATTTTTGTCTTTTGTAATCCACTGATAAACTGAAAGTTGTAAAGACAGTATAGTGTATGTCATGTTGTTTGCAGCCATTTTAAAATGACTTCTTTGTGCAAAAAATATTTTGAGTGTTTTAATAAAAAGACACCAGTTTGTTGAACTGCATGCAAATCCTCACGTCAAAGCTCAATCACTGGAGAAAGAATGCTCCTGCATCTCTTAATGACTATTTTTTCCACTTCTCTGACCCAATCACAGAGCAGCAGGAATAAATAAAAAGCAACCCATTCAGGACTGACATGAAAACCTTATGGATTAGCAAAATGTTTGAGATGGAAACAGGTCCAATGTCCTGTTGTTGGTTGAAATCTGCATTTTATTTGCTGCATTTCGTTAATGGGGACCAGGAGAGGCACAGCGGTTCCACACTTTAAAAGTACCCATAGTCACTACAGCACATTATACGAAACAGCAACTTTTTGTGAAGAAGATCACAAAGTCACTGGAGAAGACTTAAACGCTTTCACTAATGACAGTGAAAGCTGGAGGGAAAGGGGGGAGAGCTGCATCAGATACCGTGCATTAGGACTTAGGACTTCACTTGCTTGCTCTATGTTCAGAAAAAGTTCAAGCAAGTCAGCTCTAATAATCTTCCACAGTTTGGCAAACTTCACGTACAACACCAGCTCTGTATCCCACCTTCAGGCATCGGGCGGAGGTTCTAACTTAAACTCAAGAGCTGTATCTGGCGTGGCTGAGACTCACTCTTGCTGTTGAACGCACAGCACAGAGAACAGTGAAGCGACACAGGATGAGTTAGTGAACATTATCTACATGGCTGAAGCAACACAATGGCTGGCTTTGCATGACAATGACAAAGCATCGAGAGCGTAGCACGGCAGTACAAACTGTACCATGACTCGCCACGAGGAGCATCGTGACAAAAAGGAAAATCTAATGTTGCAATTAGATTTTAGTCGTTAGATTAGAGGTAAACCTTGGACAAAGGCAGCATGCAAGTCAAGTGAGGTAACATGAACCTATAAAGACCTTCGTCAAATCCTATTTAACCTGACAAAAAGGTAACCGTGAATGACAGCACTTCATTTCCTGGAAACACTGGCATGTTCTGCTCAGTGCACACTAATGAATAATTTGTCCCCTCTAAATTATCAAGACTGACGCAACACAGCTAATCAAAAAACAAATAAAGCTGCTGTTTATGTCAGTGAGGCTGGAACTGGAACCAGTTTTCCCCCTGAACTACACAGCACATACGGAAAAACAGACATCACTAGAGGCTAACTACAGGTTTTACTGAAAAGGGGATTGTGTTGGGTTGCACAAGAGCAGAGTTAAAAGCCACATACTCAAGGTAACTTACTTAAAGCTATCATTTAAAGCAAGGGCTTTCTGCATTTCCCCTCTAAAAGAGGTACAGATTATATGTTCATATCTGGCACAGCTTCAATATTCCTGGAAAACCTTTCCAAGGTTTCAGATGATACAGAAATTAGAAATCAGTTGCTTTAAAATAAGGCAGGACTCTTCAGAGACCAGCAGATAGAATGAGTCTGTAAGAAGTGTGTCAGTCAGGTGTGTAACAACACACTACAGCAACACAACATTTGGCTGTATTTGGCTTAAGAGCTTAGTCCCTTAACTAACTTCTTAATAAACAGAAAATTAGTCAGAAGCTATTTAAGAACTGATTTGTTGAGCAAATAATATTAGACATCTATAATACACAGATTTTCACATTTAATGTTTTCAGGGTTTTGAGTAATGAGAGTTGCCTCAATGATCTGTTAACATGGCGTGTTAGATTTTTACTATTTGTTAATAATATCTCAATAACACAGTCCATGGGTACACCGTGTCCAATATTCATATTCGTTTACATCCCAGTGGTAAGCATCTTTTGAGCCGGGCTGATGCTGACGGATTCTCAGATACCTATTTCAGGATGACAGCACCCCCACCCCACCCTCCCTGCATGACTCTATCAGAGATTGAGAAGAACGATCAGATGTCCTCTGTCTCAGACGTCTCACCATTGTTTGGAAAAACCTCCCACCACTCGGTTCATTATTCTTTTACTGCGCTGAAACTCTCCCAGAGTTGGATTCCCCGCTGCCCACTGAGGCCTGTTGATGGAACCAAAAAGGCCCGGGCCTCACACTGCACAGATTTTTTGTTTTCGAATTGTGTCGAATTACTGTCTGACTCGGGCATGAGCGTGAAAGAGGTGACGAGTGAGGCACCTGCAAACAGCGAGGAGCTTTGTTGCTCACCTAGGTAACAGCACTGGGGAATGGACTGATGGTGGGGACGCATCTGTTTTGGGAACACTGGTAAGTTTAGTTTGACATGGAAGAGAGCATGTGTTAATCACTGGAAGCAGGACTGGGCCCATTATTGGTTTCAGTAATTATCTATTGTATTTAACTTAATCTGATTAATCTGTAGTGGCCACTAGCCCTGTAGTGATGGCATCACATTTTCAGGCTACGATTTTGGTCGCCAAAAGCATCAAGTTGAGAAAATTATCGTGATTTTGTATCAAATTGTACTTCTCTCTGCTACATTCATGAGTATAAGCAGGATATCGTGTCACAAACAGGCTGAAATACTTGCAAACAATAAACAAAGCCTCAGCTAAATAAATACAGTATTCTGTGGCGTTCCAATGGCATTTTGCTCCTATGCTCCGTTAACTTCCAACTTTCCATCACATGTGTTTTGCATTGTTTACAGAAGTGGGCCACCAAGAACGACTCAATTTTGCAGTTGAATGCAAATTGACCGGATTGCGGGCACATCCTGCCATGCGGCCTGCATGTGTACACACAAGCGCACATGTGGCTGCTCGTAAACATGTATATAAAAAGGATGTCTGCCAGTTTTCCATGATGCTAATCACAAACTCACAGGAAGTTCATTTTAGCTCCCTCCTCATGAGACTGGCTGCTTTTAATAAGAGAGGCTACTGCCGTCACATCCAAGTGACCTCCAAACATCTTTGACTTGTTCACCAAACACTTCATTTTTGAACAACATGCCACATGTCAGCTCTGCAGGCATGTGGTATGTTAACTGATATACAGAGACAAAAGCTACCATTGTCAAAGCGTCCTCAGTTCAAGGTGAATAATCAAGAGCTTGGAAACCTTGACTTTCTTCTTAGCAGATTACTGAAAGCAATAAGAGACAGCACTCATTTCCTGAGTCGAGGCCAAGTCTAACAGAGATAAGAACGCTCCATTATATTGTAACTGCCTTTTATTGTGTGTTTTTTATTTGGTGTTAGATATATTGCGGCAATATGAGTTGCCAGTTTGATACCCAAGTTTTGGTCCCCACTGAACAAACAATATTTTTTTCCCCACTAGGATCTATGGGAAAAACACTGCCTTTGCAAAACTGTTCGCTGAACAAAGGAAACCAAGGAGAAAACATACAGGGGGGAAGGGTATACATTACTTTATTTTCTATTTTCCCTGAGTACGTATTTTGTTTCTCACTTGATGAAATGACAATAAAGTACCTTGAACCTTAATAAAATACCACGTAAAATCAGCAAAGGACAGAAATCGAGAACTATCTGGTCAAGAAGAGAAGACTAAAACTTTGAGCAACTCTTTCATTCTTTCACCATCATTCCTAAGAGGCCTTCTGAGACACTTAATAGTATGTACCATCAGTTTCACATTTCTGTTAACATCATTAATGTAACCTTTCACTGTTTGTACCAGTACTTTTTGTCAACTGCAGTTAATTCTGTTGACAGTTTTTTTCTTCCAGCTCCAGTTCACAGTCCCACTCATTCATAGCAGCCGTAGCAAGTTTGTTGTGCTACACTGTGGGGGTGGGGGGGCCTATCATGTGAGAAAGTGATGTCAACATTCACCCCTCATACTGTGACTGAGCCCCTAGGTGAAAATAGTGCATGTGCTCTGTTTAGTGCTGAGCTTAGCAGTGTTGGGGGAGGACAGTCGATCTGCACAGTTGTGCTGCACTGAGTGCTGCAAGAGCGAGGACTGCAGGCAACAGGAAATGTGATTATGAAGGTCGTCACTGTTGTGTTCCTTGAAGGGGACAAAATTCTACTGTTCTGAGGAAGCAGAGGAGGGAATATTGAGTGGGCTGTTTGAAAATATTATTGTAACCCACATATTTTCCGTGTTATTTTCATCGTGCAGCCAAAGTTTGTAGAGATTCCTGAGATATGACATGATAGATTTGATTGATTTCAGGCACTTTTCTCACATTATTATGTTTTTCACCTTCGTTCACCTACGTTCAACGTGCATCACTAAAACAGATTCCTTACAAGGAACTCAACATTTTACAAAGTAAAAAATGAAAATGAAATGAAAAGTACTATCATGTATCATGTAAGGTGTGATTTTCAGTTTTTTAATGTCAACTGTATTTATACTTGGTTTACAGGCACTACTCGGAAAATTAGAATATCCTGTAAAAGTGCATGCATTTTTGTAACTCAACTTTAAAGGTGAAATGTACATATTATATAGACAAATAGTATGCGAATCAATATATTTGAAGCTTTTATTTGTTTTGATTTTGCTGATTAGGACTTGCAGCTTCAGAAAACCTCAAATTCAAAAACTCAGAAAATTAGAATATTGCTTGAAATCATAATCAGCAAAATTACAACAAAAAAATGCTTGAGGTATCTCACTTTGCATGTAATGAGTCTATAAAATGTATTGGTTTCACCTTTTATGTTGGACTGCCCGAATAAAACAACTTTTACACGATATTCTAATTTTCCAAGTAGTACCTGTATATATTTTGTGAGGTTGTTCTGTTATTAAAAGCATCAAAATTTATGAAACTGATCTCTATTGCTATATTAAAGGAAAACTGTTATTTGTGCCATTTTGCCAATAACTCCTGATTAAAATAGTAATGTTTATGATCAAGGGCTACAGTTACCCCAATTATTCTATTCAAATCCAGTTTCACGCTGGTCAATAGCACAATTTCAGTGCTACGGCTGTAAAAGAGATTATTTGGAATGTGTGCATATCCCAAATGGTTTCTAACATGGGGAGCAGGGTGTCGGGTGTCAGGGTCTGGCTGGACGTGACATTAAGCTGCCTTGCCATACTGGATGGATGTGTCCTTTACATTAGTCTTTTCAGTATTATTATCCGTTTTCAGCACTGCTCCAATCAGGACAGTAATCTCTTGAGTGTACTGTCCCAGAGCCCTTTTCTACTGGCCTCAGGCTGGCGGGCAACAATCATTGTTAAACCCTGGCATGTCTGGTTTAGTCAATACAACCACAGTGTTTGCACTGTGTTTGTACATCTGACAGGAGCTAATCTGTCCTCACTACTGCTACCAACCGCTCCACTTGAAGCACCAATACCATTCAAAATTACATTTGGGGATAGGAACAGTGAAATCTGAGCTCAGGCCGAAGACTGAACCATAACTTCTGTGTATTTTTACACCACTGATTTGAGATAATTAAAAAAAAACTGTCATAATACATATTTTGTCCATCAGAAGTGCACTGAGAACGAGATGATTTTTCACACTGTAAAATGCAACAATTAGTGTGTACCTGAAGAAACAGTTGTTCTCATTACGTCAGATTATCATGATATTCCAAAAAGTGCTGTTTGTTGTTCAGACCACCCTATCGAATGTGCATTGTGGATGTTTTTGCAGGATTATTTCATAGCCAAACTGAAAACTCCAGCAGGGCTGGTTGTTTGGACAAAAGTATTAAATGTCCACAGCTGTTTTTCTGTCATTTTATTTTGCCATTTTCTTTCACGCACAGACACACCTGTGCAAATATATCAGACAATTGCTGGTGGTTGGGATGACGATGGCAGGCTGGAGAATTTTAACAAATCGCCCTGACTCACTCACACCTTCTAGGTTCTTATGAAAACATTCAGGTTTGAATACTTTTGCTTGCTTCACACTAAATCTGTACTGTCGTTGCTTACACCTCACCTTATTATAAGGTAAGGAAGGAAAAACCACAAACTCCCATATATTCCCAGTTTAATTACTGTACTTGGAAGCTGCCATGAATGGTCTCAGGAGGGGGGGTGGGGTTGTTATTCTATTTCTGACATCAATCTGCATGTGACGCATTTGGATGTGAGGATAAGTAAGAAGCCAGGTCCTCGGCAGACCAAAAAAACACCCTTTCACATATAAACACACACAGAGGTTTATGAGCTGTTGCCAAACAGCTAGTGTGTGTTACAACAGCTGTAAGGCCATCAGCCATGGCTGATGCTGAGACAAAAGGACTCCCTCTCCTGTCAAAGGCCACACCAGAAGCCCAGGGCGTCCTTTGCTTCCTGTTTCTGTGTACAATCTGTGCAGCAAACAAAGAGAAGGGGGGCAGGGTAGAAACAGGGGGAGGTAGACATTTGCTAAAAAAAATTTTTTTAAAAGTTGTAACACTCAAACAGAGGTCCCATTGTGCAAGCTCACAACATCTCCTGTTTAGAGCAGCAACCTCAACATCTGTACCTCACTGTTGAGGCTGGAGAGGCCACCTTGGGGTTTTGGGGTTGTTTTTTTTTGCATTTTTTATATCTTTAAAAAAATGTCAATTTCCCAGTCACAAACATTCATGCGGATGACATGGATGTGAGCCTAAACTCCAATTTCATGAGTATTTACCTGATCGAATCACCACACTGGACAAATGTCAGGACATTTTGTTCAGTTTTATACAAAAAAGCTGAAAATATCCTGAATATGTTGTGAGGCAAGTTATGCTGATATTAGAACTGCATCCAGGTTATCCAGTAGAGGTGGATCTGTTTCATGATTACTACTAATCTGAGCTTTAGGTACTCACATAGCTAGATTGAGCCTATTAGAGTTTCAGTACCAATATCAAAATTAATCTTAAGTCAATGTCTTGTGAAAACAGGGGTTACACAGTTTAGTTAACTGAACTTATTTAGTCCATTTTATTCATTAAACAAAAGTTCTTAAATGTTAAATGTTGCTTGAACACAAGCAAGTCTTCCAAGAACTTAATGTCACCAAAAATTGGCCTAAACGCCTCTTCTACTGCTCCAAAATTACTCAGTGTTCCAGACACATTTCAGTGGTGAGCCAAGTCCAAGTTACAGAAACATGGTTTTTTTTTTCTCATAAAGGACTTTAACTGACTTACCCTTTGTGTAATAAACTCATTTACACACACTAACTACTACTGCCAACACTAA
The DNA here is from genome assembly GCA_008933995.1 of Datnioides undecimradiatus. NCBI lineage: Eukaryota > Metazoa > Chordata > Actinopteri > Lobotiformes > Datnioididae > Datnioides > Datnioides undecimradiatus. The sequence continues at coordinate 9,951,147 of WARS01000007.1, forward strand.
AAAGAGAAACAGTGGGGGGGAAAGTTGTCAAACACCTTTTTTCCCCTACTGGATTACAACTATGAAAACTTCTGAAATGCAAAACAAATAACAAGATGCATGAACAGTGAAGAATGGCAAAGTAAATGTCACGGTGAGAGGGGGGCTGAGGGGGTCTTTGGTGCCTGTCAAACTGCTATGAGTTGTGTGTTGAATGTATGGCACATGAGAGGTGCCCATCAAGCCAATGCTTCAACCTTTGGGAGGAGCTTCAGGAGGCACGGTGTAAAATTACCTCAACAAATTCCCAGCTAGAACACCACTGGTCTGTCAGGCTGTACAACTGCTTCAAATGGAGGATTACTTGACAAAATCATTATTTGTTATTGTCACGATTTTACTAGTCATTTTGCAACTACTTTGATAAATACATGAAAAACATGCCGTCTTCTGAGCGACGCCAAACTTTTGTGCAATAGCCTCAGTTCATAACAAACCGACCACATCTCCTACGGCAACCCATGAAGCCCATGTGTAAATGAGCAGTACAAAATTTAAAGATGACCCAAATGCTACAAACTACTGGAGGCTGATAGTGGGGAATAGACGCTCTGTGTGTAACAATAATGTGGGTCAGTGAAGAAAAGAATTAATTAATCACAGCCTCAAATCCAGCTGTGGAATCCGAATATAATCTGTGGCTCTGTTTAGTTTCAGACAAGGCGTCAGACATTATTCAGATTCATGCAGTGTGTGAGATATCTGACCAGTCGGTGTGATAACACTGCAGGAGGAATGGTAAGGATGTAATATGTCTGAGCATGTATCCAGCCTACAAGGAAGACAACCAGCTTTTTATTAGAAGGAAAAGATGTTACATTTTCCCATTTTTACCTTGGAAATGTTGTTCAGTCATATACTGTAATTGAAGATAAGATCAGATAATGCTGAAATGATAAAACAAAGGGATTAGTAACTCTATAGGTCTGCTGTAACTCCACCAACGCCCTCACATAAAAAATGTGAATGCAGTAACTGTAAAACACAGCCAACACAACGTTCCTCATCATCCAAGCTCATTTCTGAGTTAAGCGCAATCTGCTCAAACAAATCTCTTAAAGGTGTCAGAGGTGAACGTTTTAATAACTTGTGCGCACAGCTTCATAATCTGGTGTAAAATGCATCTAGTGGAAGTCAAAGATAACACAACGCTGTGTTCATAGCTAACAGCCTTAGTCCAAAGAACCTGTATCCACATAGGTCAGTCAAAATCAAAACAAAGCTGTTTTTAACCAAATGGCTCATTTAGATTAATCTTTTAAAAGCGCATGTGAAGGAGGGAGTCGATAAGACAAAGATAAATGTAGCAAATACAATACACAAACAAGGGATTTTAGGTAATTCATTCAGAGATTTGCTGACCTCTATTAAAAGATAGTGATATGGGTCAAATTAATTAGAAATAAATGTGGATCTTGTACATTATTTCTATGTGAATTATCTCAAAAATGAAATACCTGACAAATCTACGCACCTCATTTTTGATAAAAATTAAAAACGGCATGAAGCTCAGAATACAATAATACATGGGGAGACATTAACAACATGGCACATTACAGTATTGCAAAATCTCTGATGGTTCATACTGTTTCACTCCCAAAAGGGGCGGAAAAGCCACAAGAAACCAACTTTAATTCTTATTCCAATAAATTGAGACTAATTTAAGGAAATAAATAACTCATCAGTGCATAAGAAAACTGTGTCAGCATAGTAAGATAATGAGCTTGGATTAAAATTTCTCAATCATACTTTGCTAAGCGTGGTGGTAGCTAAATACTTTTTAAATGGTTTAGATGCCAGCTCCCCCGTTGTGGTGCCGCCCCAGCTCATTGCAACAATTTATGAAGAGAGTTAATGTGCGAAAGGTTCTGAGGACAATGTTTCCAATAATGTTTCCAATAATGATAATGTTTTCCAATCAGCTGTGCGAGGAGACTGGCCACCACCACTTGGCAAAAGTGCCAGTCCAGTTCTTCGCGTTTAAGCCTATTGATCAGACAAAAATTGCAATTTGAGGAATACAATGAAGCTGCCACCTTACATTATATTTTAGCTTTAACAACTAACCTGTATTACCCGTGCATGGCCAATAGCAGTTCATCAAAGAAATGTTTTTTATTTTACCAGTTATGACTGACATGCCACTTTCAAACTCCAATATAAGTTTACATTGAGCTCATCCTAAACATTGCTTTTATTACTCAAAAAGTTAAGGGCGTGCAACGACCAAGCATTATGTCCCCGCCTTTTCAGACACAGTGGAGCTGCCACAGTGGAGTGACACACAGGGTGGCATCAATATTTAAGCACAACGCATTTATGCTTGGCTGCTCCGGACTGAATAAATCTGCCCTGTCACCGACAGCACACTGCTGTTGTTGCTGCTGCAGACTGATCATGGGCCCAAGACACAAGCACAATGAGGCATTCCTGCTTGTCCCTGCTGCTGATGCCCCATCTCAGCCATTTACACCAAATTTTCCTCTTGTGGAGCTCACTATCAGGTTACATGACAAACCTGAAGCATTCAGTGGCGATCATGGATGCGCAGCAGCACTCAGTCTCTTTAACTGCCCTGAGAGTACACTGAATGACTCATTGATTGCTGTGAAAAAGTCCATGGGCAACAGTCAATTGGTACAGTGGAATTTCCATTCCATGTTTCGATCTGGACATGTGGCACAAAGAGGGGAAATCTCTTCTGTTAGACATCATACAGTGGACACACCATGGTCACCATGACCTTCAAGCCACCACAATCCCTCTGAATTTCAAAGTCCAAAAGCTATTTCCTAGATATTGAGCCAAACAGTGCTGCCTCTATGAATGCGAGCCAACCGCAGCAGCTAATTAAATCCTGTCGTTGATCAGTTGATCGTGCCTATCTGCTAGCAGCTGTAATTTTGTGGTGATGAAACAGGCTTGTCTCCAGATTCTCTACTATGTACTTGCCATTAAACCTTCAGTAGATTCGGACTAGGTAAGACAATAGGAGCCCTCTTTCGGTTAAACAACCTTGAGAAAACAGGAGGCCAGCTTTTCATCACAAACTACTTGTTCGCTAGATATGGGAAAGGCTCATCAGCTGCTTCAGAGATTAAGGGGAGGGAGATTGCTTTTCACCATTTTTCATTTATTATTCAACTGAGTGGAGGAAGTGATCTTGGACAAAGGCATCCTGCTTACGTTGAGGGACACACTAGACAAAACTAGCTGACCTTCACATCTCAAGACCTGAAGCAAAACCTGGAAAACATTTTCAGTTCTTGATAACTTAAAAAAAAAAACCCCCAAAACTTACAGCTGGCCCGAGACAAGATAACCTACACACTCATTTTGGCTGTGTTTTACGACTGTCAATAGAGTAACAACACACGCAATCCATTGGGTGTTGCATCAGATCCTGTGTATTGATAGGCTTAATGGTCATACCATTTCCAGTTGTAACAGTATGGCTCAGGGCCACCACTTAGACCAATTACAGCATAATGAATATTGAGTTTCTGAAGCTGATTACCATGTTGATATTTTAGCAATTGAAAAAAATCCAAATGTTGAATATGTTTTCATTTTTTGCAGGTTTTGACAAGGATCCATTGAATCTGTGACTGTGACAACTATATGGATTACGGTATTAATGTATTTTACAGCAGCAATACCGTATGTCTTCTTACACTTGGCCCTCTAGCTGGTTTTTGGATTAACACAGTATATTATGACAGGTTTGTATGAAAAGATAATTTAAGTTTGCAAAAAAAAAGCGTGAGGAGAAACCGATTTTCAACAGAGTCTCTGTGGTGCTGACCATTTTTTCTCTGAGTCATATCTCACTCGGGAATGTTAGCATAGCATTACTCGTGATGGCCTTGCCTTGAACAGCCTGATATTACAGCTCGCTAATTTGATTAACTGAAAACAAGGTTAGTGAGATCATCACTACCTGCTTAGCTACTACATATTATGCTCATTTACTAAAAATAATCTGTTCTCAAGATGGCTTAGACACTGGACAAGGGATCACTTTTCAAAATCACCTCAACATCCTGACAACGAACACTTAGGGCTGGATAGAAACCAGCACTTGTGACATGTTGATAAAAAGCAACTGTCTTGTACATTTTATCACTTCCTTTGTTATGTTTAAAGCCATTTCTTTGGCTGTCTTCAGCCAGATTTAAAGTGGGTAGACTAAATAGTGAAAACCCCTCATGGATAACAATGAAATAATTTAATAACAAATCCAAAATCTGGAGCAAGGGACAATTAAATACCAGTTGGGGGCATTTTGGCACGACACAAACGCCACTTTGCTAGGCAACTTTCAAAAAGACGTTAGACAATCATTGCTGCTCCATTTCCATTTTTCAGCCCACTTTACAGGTGCTTGGGGGGAAAAAAAAGAAAAAAATTGAGCATCTACAGTCCTGTGACAGCTGAGGAGACAATCGGCTGATGAAGCTCATGTAATAAGATCAAGAGTAACTAAATGGACATTGACACTGACAGGTTTCCCAACTAATTGTTTTGTATTGTCAAATCAGATTCATTACATCGAGTCACCAAAAGGTTTAGATGTAAAAGCAGCCTGTATTCATACTGGTGATTTAGTTGTAAGTGTTTCTATTATTTCTATGTCCGGCTGCATTTGTTCCATTGCAAAGCATGAAGTCAGCTTCTTTGTTTAATGCTCCGGTCTGTGACTGCTGCCGGCACTGGAATGTGAGCCATGTAGACTAAACCATCATGTGACCAATGGGGCAGTATACTGATCTTGTACTGGGCAAACTGGGCCTTTGACAAAGTACCAAATCACATTTTTATTACGGTTTATTATATTATCTTCACATTACATGATGGCATCACATTTACCCTGCCAAAGTGTTTCACTTTGTTTTGTTATGCATTTTTCACCGTCCAGAGACTCATTTGTTTTCAATATTTCTCCACACAGTGAAAACAGAGACATGAACCTTGCCAAAGTTAGATAATCCATCACAGTGAACATCAAACCTGTTTGTTCTGTTATATATTAATGTGGTGCAGAGTGTTCAGATAGACATGCACTTACAATGATAACGTAAGAACCACAATAAAAGAAGACATTATGTAAACAGTGATAGATTACCTAAACCGTGCCAACTTTAAGCCTATAGCAGTTGTGGGGTAACACTGAAAACAAGTGTAATCAGTGCAGTGAGCCAGTTATTTTATTTGATCAATTATAATATCTATAAGGATGCTCTGACCAGGACTTTTGGGGGCAGATAACTGATTGCTGGAAGCAGTATCTGCTAATACTGATCACTGATCAATGCCAGTTCAAAGTTTGGGTCAATAAACTGTTCAGTTAAGCTCAACATGCACATGGGACATACACTCAAACTCAAAATGTCACTTGTGAAACTGACCTGCATAAAGCTGTCAATGTATGTATACACTATTTCCATTATTTTGGCTTTTTCTTTCAGTTTCCTGGAGTTTTCTTTTTTTTTTTTTTTTTTAAGCATTCATGCATAAGGGATGTCCTTGGAAGTCACCTTGCAGATTGTTCATACATTTCATTTTCAGAAACTCGATAGAACTGCACAGCCGTTTAAAAAAATTTTATTATTGCAAAGTGAAATTGCTGCACGTGTTTTTTGTCATCTGGTCAGCTCCTCTGTCAGTCTCTATAAGAATTACCAATCAAACTATTCGGCATGAATATCAGCAGATAAAATTACAATCAAGTAACTGGTGATGGCAGGAAGATGTTCCAAAAGGAAGTTGCTTAACACCAGAGTGTTAGTTTTGCAATAGATGTCATTCTGCACCTAAACTAAAGCAGGGTATAAACAACAATTAAGCGTGTGTAACAGCTCCCAGATGTACAGAAACAGATGTACTTTGAATGAATACTCAGATATTTGGGGATATCTGCTCACTCAGAGCCTTGATGAGGGTTAGATAAGAGGACTTATATCAGCTTTGTCTCTGTACGTTGAGAACACAAACAGTTATATGATTTTTTTTTAAAAACACAAGTTTAAAAACGGGCCGCCACAGATTTCGTACTGCATGTCATGAATGTCTTCTATTCATAATCTGGATGTTTACAGTAGAGGCTTTGGAAGAGCACTCTGCGTAACTGAGCTTGAAGCAACTGTTGGACCAAATGCCTCAGAAGTTAAATTGACTTATGTATAGCACAGTGCAAATTCATCAGGGCTATGATGTATTTAGCCAGCCTACTGCTGCCAACAGTCACTGAGGTTTATCAAAATTTAACCTTGACAATTAAAGGCTGCTTGGGGTCAGATAAACACGCTCCAGCTCACTGTGCTCCAGAAAGAAATGACTCTTTAAAATCATCTCCAAGAGCCGTCATCAGTCACATGCAGCTGTGACCCAAGTGTCCTTCCAACCAAACGCAGCAGCTGATTTCACTGAAAATAACATCCAGAGAGGAGAAACTAATCAGTCCAGTCGGCTGCTGTCGAGCTCGCCCGGAGGGAGCGTTCGCATGATGGGACATGATTGAAGCTCATCAATGCCAAACTGAGCTCAAGTCACTGACCAGCTGACAGATAAGATTAAAAAAAAAAATCATGTCTGTACAGGCGCTGTTTATCAAATCAGTTTCACTGTACTGTAGGTATTTGGGAAAATATGTCTGCATAGTTCTTTCAATTTCAAAATCATTGCTTCTTCTTTTAGTGTTTGTTTGAAAGAAGTTGAGCCACAAGTAGCCTCTTACACCATATGGCCAAAAGTACAGAGACACCCAGGCCCACTAACATTTGGTTTAGGCCCACTGTGGACAATGCAATATTTGTGCATATCCAAACACCTGTTGATATCCAGGCCATTTTTATGTTTAAAAAGCAGGTGTGTTTCTCATTTCAACCAGAAATGTGGGCTTTTGTTGTGTGTATGATCCCTGGTGGTTTGTTTGCCACACATAGAGCTGACTGTAAACAGGCAAAAGCCCGTGTGGGGCGAAATTGAGACATATATTCCAGACGCTCCACATACATGCCCTGATCCTAATGACTGATCCTACATCTCAAATAATAATTCAACATGTCTTGGTTGGAAAGCGCTAAAGCAGAGTGCTAATATGAAATATACATAAGTCGTCTACATGCTGGTCAAATTTGGGTGCAAACATTCATGAATGACACCTGTCCCTGTATCTACATGACAATGCCCCAACACACAAAGGCAACTCCATAAAGAAATGGGTTTGGCTGCACTGAGCTCTGACCTCAGCCCCATCAAACACCTTTGGGATGAACTGGAACACAGACTGTGAGCCAAACCCCTAATCAATCAGTGTTAGGACCTGTTTGCAAGTTTCTAATCGTCGTTTCTATCCTGTTATATAGGATATTAATGCTTCTGGCTCACTATCATATACGGTCACATATGGTCAGATAATGTCCAGACATCAACATACATCTGGTCATAAAGCATGCCAACAAATGAGTGTGAGCAAACAATGTAGAGTATTTCAAGAGGGATATCAAGTCATCAGTCAAAGTTTAGCAGAGGAGAATCACCTGACCAATTACAACTGAATGAAACTACCATGGGGCCTTTTGCGCCTTTATCATTCATAAGGTTAACAGAATGACAGCACATAAACCATTAGTATCCATCCTTGATAAAGACACTGACCCTGCACTGTCAGACCTAGCTTCAGTCTTAAATCTGTCAGGGCTAAAAAAAAAAAAAAACAACAAAGCAGTCGCGTTGGCTTGCTGTGACCTAGAAGGAGCAGGGGAAAACACATGTTGTTTCTGTCTGCCCATGTGCACAGGCTCCTTCTCTCCTACACACGAGCTGGGATGAAATGAAAGGGTCTGTGCTGATAAACTGGGGATGGGAGCACTTGACTCGATCGTCCTCTGGTAGACATAGTATGCATGGTTTAATACTATCACGATTTATTGACGTTGTAAAGCTGATTTCCGGGATACTATGAGCGGTGAACCCACCGTGGCGTCATGCTTGTCTCGAGCAGTGTTCTCACTGCCATGTGTGGCGGCTTACCTTGTCCAGTTCGTCGTGCAGCTCCGACAGGGTGGGTCTAATGAGCTTCTCCCCCAGCGGGGCAGCAGTCTGACGGTAGAAATCAATGTTGGGGACGGCATCGATGGTGTTGTGGCCAAAAGTCCTCAGGTAATAAGTGTTGGTGTGGGTGTCATAGTGATAGTGATGCTGGCCTCCCGTGGATGAATGCAAGCTGGTTTCGCTCATCACCGTGTCGCCGTTCTGCAGCCCCTCTGCCGGCGGTGCCTCAGGAGAGGCCGCGTTCCCCGCTCCACTCGGATCCGCGAAGTTCACCACCCGGAACCGGCCTTTGGCTTCCTCACCGCCGACACCCGGATCAGCACCCGGACCGTCCGGAGGAGCTGTGGGAGTTGCCTTGTCGCTGGATGGGACAGTGGTGGAGGCGTCGGAGCTCGGGGATTTCTCTTCAGTGGCGCCAGCAGCCTCAGCCACAAGGTCCACCTGGAATCGGCTCTGGCTGGGCGTTGGACCGGGCGGCCTCAGCCCCGAATCCTGGACTAGAAGCTCATTTTCCGTCGCGGCACTGTCTGCCGGGGCGGAAGGCGCGGAGGATGGCGCTGACATGGCACAAAACACCGATGAACGTGAAACCGTGTAAGGGGAAATTAAAAAAAAAGCCGCGCTACAGCTCGAAAAAACTAACTGGAGAAAGTGTGAAAGCCCGAGAGGTTCCCCGTGACAAACACACGACTAGCCTCCAATTTGCTGGGAAGAACACGCTGCTCTTGCCCGGTAAGAAAAGGCGCAAGGCAGACGTGCGGAGAGCGGCAGTAGTGAAGGATAGCTCGTTAGCTGCCTCGGAACATGAGGCTACAGGCTGGAAACTTTCAGCCGCTCTCCTCCTCCTTCTTCTTCCGCGGCAGTAAAATCCAAATTTCCCCCGCTTACTTTCGCTTACTAAGCACTGGACTTAATCCCATCCACCTCTGGTCTCTCTGTCACTCAGAGCAGGATGCTGTTTTCGACCTTGCCGCAGCTCCTCCTAGACTCCCAGAGCTTCCCTCGCTGCTATTATACACACTGCAGTCGGCATCACTAAAGGGTGGGCTCCCTCAGAAGGGGACCTCGCGAGATGTCATCGATCGCGTCGTTTTTTTTTAATTTGGTTGGAGTGGGGCTTCTCGCGAGAAGACGTCACAATACCCTAACAGTGGTTTATCTGCGGGCACACGGTAGAGACAGGACACGCCTACTGTATGATACGCCCCTCGATACGGTCAGATTTAAGCACCAAAGCTAATAGGTTAGGTTTGGGAAAAGCGGGTGGGTGTGTCGTATAGTTAAGTGGGTGTGTCGTGTGGTCTGCGAGGCTGCAGCTGAACCCCACTCTAGCACGATGCGTGACGTTACTAGGCTCCTGTGGGAGGAAGAGACGAGGTAGGGGCGGGGGGTGAAACTGCGCCAATACTCTTTGTGTGTGTGTGTGTGTGTGTGTGTGTGTGCGTGTGTGCTGCTGTCTGTCTGTCTGTCTGTACATCTGTCTGTCTGGAAGCTTCCTGTACTCACGTGGGCAGGCTGTACACACTTTAGGTTGTTTGCTGTACAGTAATTGCACAGTGTGTTTTTCAGTGACTGTATTTATGTGGCTGGGTTAACACCTGGTAGGTGTGTATTGTAGTACAGCGAGTCTTTTCAGGCCCACACCTGTGCCCAATTAGGCCACAGAGCATATGTCTGAAACTACAGTAGAGTGCTCATAAATATATGTCTCCGAAACTGTAGCGCAAACACTGGTCACACACTGCACCCAAAGTAACTTTAGTAACTTAAGACTCAACAGGCATTTGTTATTTTACAGTCCAATAATATTTCTTGCTTTGAGGGGCATTTACAGTATTTAAAATGTATTTTAAAATGTAGTATTTCTTAATAATATTGTGTTAAGGACAACGTAAAAACAATGTGAAGGTGTGAAAAGGTCACTTGTAGTGATGAACCCGCAGACAGTTATCACCTGTACCTGCAGCTCCTCATGACTTTATGGAGCCTTATGTTGAGTTTCAGATCACTGTTAGCTGTCTCGCCCATAACTTGACTGTTCAGGTTCAGTCCCATTACTCTCATAGCATTGGTTTCAGCCTCAGCAGGCTGCTGTTTTCAGAGAAAAAAAGCTCTCAAATCCCACTGAGAAATACCATCTCAGCAGCAACAAGACACAGTCAGTGACTGGCCTGTGAACAGTTGAGTATTTAGCAGCTAAAGAGCCAGATATTTCCCCCAGGAGTTGAAAAAGAGCGAATGTTAGACTTGTATTCATGTATCAGGTGGGCAGAAACAGAACTCCAAATGTTTTTTTAATGTTGCCCTGTAACTGCTGGATGTGTAAATAAGTAACAGTTTGCTAATAGGTTGATCATATTAATTTCAAATTAATTTCTTTCTTCGACCCTGAGGTGGCCAAAACAAATCAGTTATTCCACGTTCAAGAAAGTTAACAGCTAGTTAACTAAAAAAAAGTCAAATTTATGCCAACATATAAATGCCCTGTGATAAGTAAATGTTGTGCATTTAATATTTGTAAATTACAGGAATGAAATCACTTCACACAGCTCTCTTGGGAGCAACAAAGACCTATACAACTTTTTTCCCAATCATGCTTCTAAACACCTGTACACACACTTTGATATGTAAAGTCAGTGAAGTTCCCACTTACTCACAGTGTTGGACTTCATTAAAAGCTCTATTTGCTGAAACCTGTTTTGGCATCTGATGTACAACCTGAAACCAGAGGAGTGGAGGCCTTTATACAGGATTACACAGTGGCCATAATAGAGTGTAGTTGCTTCGAAACTGCGAGATTATGCAATCTGTGCAATTTAAGCTACTGTATAGCAAGGCCTGTCAATCACAGTAGAGTCTGAATGTAATACTTAACTTCACCGTAACTTCAGAGAGTGAAGAGCTCAAAAAAATAACAGGAAGCCCTTTAGGGTCACTTCAGGGAACCTTTAGGACCAGCGTTGCCCTACATCTTATAGCGCAGTGACATATTGATCACACTGACCTTTTAATGATACCTTGTGAGCCATAACTGCTCCACTTTGTCCCCACAAACTGAATCACAGTAATCAGGTTTGGCTGCTTTGGTGAAATTAGACAAGGGATAGCTCAGTTTCCTGACTCACATGGAACAACTTGGTCCTGTAACAAAGGCCTTTAATACAAATTACAATGTTTTTACAGCTTTTGTACATACAAAGTACCCGAATCCTCTTACACCTGTTGGGCCTCATACAGACAACAGGCCCCCAACAAGGTTTACAACCTGAGGTCTGATACAGATCAAAGATTGCAGACCAACCAAATGGCTGCTCTCTTTGTCTAAGACCTGGGAGCCAGGTCACAAGGGTATGCAGGACACCTCCATCCCTGCTCACTCTGCTGCCCCCCTCCAATTGGACGGAGCCGTTAGCATCCTGGCTGCTCCTTATCTAAGACCTATGGGCCTATGGGCCTATGGGCCAGTGGAAGAGAAATATATACAACAGACAATAAATATATACAACAGACAGACAATAGTGGGTGAAAAATAAATATGTATAAATACCAGTCAAAAAATATATGTGCAAATATCAGTATTTGCATCCCTTTATTGTTATGTACACTGATGAAATCCAGCCTAGCAAGAAATTAAATTTTTACACAATTATAGCCTACATTCGTTTTGCCTCTCATCCAAGAGGCTTCATCAGTTCATGCTCATCGGACCTGATGAAGCCTCTTGGATGAGAGGCGAAACGTCTTCAAAGACATATAACCAAGTCCAGTTGGGTTTGATTCAACTTCCTTGAGAGAAATACTAACCGACATCTTTCAAAGTAAAAGCTCGTGCTTTTATCAGCAATACAAACGCTTCCATTTTGGAAGCGAAACACTATCACAGTACTAGCCTATATTAACATAGCTTAGCTAACAGAAGCCAGCTTTCTGCTGCTGAGTCTCTGTCTCCCTCTGTGACTGCTCATGTTGTATTATAATTCAGCATACACCATAGTATTGACCTCACCAGCCCAGTACAAACAAAATAAGTTTCCTTACCGCAGTCAACCAGATAACACAGATGAGTCGAGTGGAAGAGGGTAACTCCCCATCCGCATGTTTTGTGGCTGTCTACCAATTCAAAAAGCGCGGTTAACAAGAAGTGCTTTTCAATTAAAAAGTGACCAATTCCATTAAGTTGGATTTATTCAATTTTCTCTCTGTTTAGAATAACATAAACAGAAGGCGTATATCTGATTAACCCAGAATACGTCGGTTTTATTCAAGACATTTTTATTTGAATTTTACTTAAATAATTACCACAAAATCAAGGACACATTAATATTGAATATATTTTACCAAATTCATCAATTAAAACCTACATGACCACAGAATCATTTATTACAGCTGCTTCCAGTCTGTGTCTAGTCGGTTTCCACACGGATCCTGGCTGGTCACGACGTAAAAGGGAGTGAACCCCCGTACGGACCCGAACTGCGCGCCAATCTCACCCTCGCTGGACGAGCTGAGATTTCCCTTGTGCTCAAGCCAAGCACATTCTTTTCCCGGATCCTAAGGAGAGTCGCCGCAGACGCCGCCGCCGCCGCCGCTGCCAGCGCTCTCAACAAGTACCTGCAGAAGGAAGAAAGGACCGCCGCGTCTTTCTTCAACCCAAGTCGACTCGCCGATAATTCCCGCTGACCGCGGAGAATTATTTGACCGCCGTGCAACCGAGCCGGACCCAAAGACGGATCCCACACATCTCCCTGCTTCATAGGCATGGCACGTAAGAGGCTTGGTCTGGGCAGAGGTTGTTTTTAAGTGTGTGTTTTTTTAGAATCTTTATTGTATAAGTTAAGTTAGCGGACCGCGAGTCCTGCATTTGTGATGACGGACTGAGCGTCCCATTATCCTATTATTTGTTTATTTGATTTATTTGATCAGGCGTACCACGGTCTGACGATCGGAGCCCAAAGAATTTATTTTTATGTGCTGTGTTTTCCCTTCTTTCCCCTTAACCTACACGCACATATACACCGGTTAAATCCCCTTGTCAGAGACACACGGGCTAAGCTCATAGACGCCACTAGCCGCTGTCTTTTTAAACGTCGCGGTCATTTCCCCTGACCGAAACCCCTGCGTGACGTACTCCCTCTCCTCCCTTACGTCCGCAACCTCACCCTTCCTCTTTTACACACACACACGCTTGTGCATGATTTAGAGTAGGCGCATGATGGATGTTTATTAATCGAAGTGTTATCGATTGCTAATTGATATCATTGACTTTAATAAACTCTGTTATGTTTTAAAGAGAAGTTGTCTGCATTGTTTGTACAAGTGTTGTTGTAAAGGCTGGTTAAAAGAGTCAGTGCTCGGATTCACACCTTCATTGTTCGGCTTATGCATATCAGTATCTCCCAGGTACTGATATCTGTAAACGAATGCATTTGAGACTGAATTTTCGGGTTGGTTATTGGTCCCTGATACCAGGGTGGTGTCCCGTAATTATTAATTCTCATTAATAATAATATTCTTTCAATTAATAATTATCGTTGATGATTATGAATTATTGCCAATAACCAAACCTGGTCCTATAAAGCATAATAAATGGTGTCCCGTAGGAGGCTGTTTAAATATCAACCCGTGTAAAGCACAACACACCCCTATCATTATCTTACAGCATACCTCAATTAGTAAAGGTAGAGGGTGAAAGCATGGCTCAGAGCGACTGAAAGACCGTAACAGGACCAACTTTAAGGCTAATCAAGGTCAGAATTACAGTTTTATTCCAAACTCAGACAGTTTACATTATGTTGAGGTTTGCCTTTATCAAAATAAAGCATGTTACTGGCAGAATAACTATATAAGACGTCACCTGTGATCTTTACATTTAAGGCAGCTCTTGTTCTTTAAACACTAGATTATACAACTGGTCACACCCAGTGAATATTTGTGGCTCACAACTGTTGTGTCAGCGTATTAGTTATGATGTCATATATTCATGGTTATTGCTGACAAAGGACAGAGACGGTGCTTGGTATCAAATGTTTCCATATCAGACTGAAAAATGTGGTTACCCACATAAACATCTGACGATATGATTACAGTGTCACAGTGATGACAATTGATGACTAACACACTGTCTCCTGTGGTTCAGCAGGTACACAGGAGACAGTTTGACATCAGAATTGCTTTTTTATGCCAATCTAAATATAATGTATTGCAATGTATTTTGTTATTATTTGTATTTGTGTGAAAGTACTGCCAAAGTATTAAATTAGTTCTCCACAGTTTTAACACACTTACAACAAACTGCTCCCTGCACATGACGTCACAATGGGAGCGAATAATGTTATTCAGTGTGTAAATAATTCTTAGCCAGGTTTGTTTGTATGCTGACAAGCAGCATCTTTTCTCTGGCTAAACAGCCATTGTCTCTGTCAAGGGAAGGAGTGGGGGCTGAAAGTGCTGCCAGCCAATCAGAGCAGGGACCCATGAATAATGGCATTATAGCATTAACAACCCACAAACAGCCTGGTCCATTAGAGGTGGGTGTGGACATGTGGAAACAGCTTTGGGTGAAACTGAACAACCTTTGACTGAAAGTGTCACAAATGTGTTTCTGACAAACAGAAGTCTGAGTAGTTTGCAGTGAATTTCCTGAAACACGTATATATAATAATGGTCAATAAAAGTATATATAATGTTATAACTATAATGTTGCTCATTAGCTTGTTTGTTTCTTGCATACACGTAGAAGGTGTGAAATAATGGTGGCACAAGAAGAAAGCTCATTTTGGAAGCAACATGTTGGATCCATTATCTAGCTTTTGAGATGTGTTTTCATGGTAAGAACATAAAACTGAGCTCGGTAACATCATGCTGCAAAGCAAACTTTGATGTGTTAACACTGTTGTCTTCTGCTGACTGCTTCAGCTGTGAAACCACTGTATTCACAGGGCTCACCAGGCTGTGGTTCTGAATCCGCTCTGCCATTCTACGTCTACTCTATGTTCTCCGCAGTGATCCACTGCAGGCATTAACTCGGCAATTTGAAGTATTTAGCTGCTTCAGTGGGAGCTCAGGATATTTATATTAAACAAGTTGTTGTTGTCATTTTTTAAATTAGTAGCTCAGGCCCTGATCCCTTTGATTTTGTTTTTCTTTTAGAAAAAAACTGAGCAACTGAACATTCATTAGAGTCAAATGTTGTGACCTTTCTTTTGTGTTAATGTTTTTATTGATATGCAACACAGTCACATACTTACACATTCATTCTTTTTTTTATTTATCCATATATGTTCTGTCACTATATTTAGTATTTACATTTGTGATCACTCTGTTAACACACATGCATTGTTACACTGCAGTGTATATATAATTTACTCTTATTGTACATAATGAACATGCTGTATTACTTTATTCTCACTATATATACTTTATACTCTCGCTGTATGTCACAGTAATACATACTCTACACTCCACATACTATACCATACCACTGTATATAGAACATTTTTATACATTACAATTATGATATATAGTGTAAAATTACATCTTTAGGAGAGTAAAATGCAGCAAACATTTCAGTTTCTCATATGGTGCACAAGTATGACAAGGAGCACAGATATAGAGCTCATGCTGCTCCATGACATCCTCCATCAGGTCTAAGGATTCCAAGCCCGGTCTAGCTGGCTGCCTGTTCTGCAGCAGGGTGTCGTGCTGATAATCACACTGTGACAGGCTCCGCTATATCTTTTCACAGCAGCGTGGAAGGTCAGACCCCCCAGATAGTTTCTCCTGCTCATTAGCCAACAGGACTGCTAATCCAGTTAATGCTGCTCTCTACAGCAGGAGATCATTACTGTGACACACACTCAGTCCTTTGCTACTCTCACTGCCTCTACAGTGCATTTCTACCTCAAATAATGACTCTATTCTTGACTTGGACTCTACACTGACCAAAACAATTTTTTTTTTTAGATCTTTCAAAATCTATTTTATTTGGCTTATACAAGGCATACACTATGTAATATCACACGCTCAGATACAAAAAAAACTTGCTTTCCTGTTACTCAAATGATTTGCAATGTGTTCAGTGGTCTGTTGAGAATGTGACTTGTTATCGTTCCTGATGTTGGTGAACATCATCATAATCATCTCTCCAGGTTAAAACACAGAGACTAATTTCTCATTGGGTTGGTTGTTCTTATGAAAATAGACATTTTTTTCTTCTTAAGATAACTTTTTTTTTGTTTTAGGTAAGCACAACACAAATATAAAGGCAATGTTGTACCATTCAGGGTATGAAACTAGTTATATTACTCAACCATCTCCTCCCTAGTGAGTGTAGTACCTACAGTAGATAGAAGTCAGTATGGCCCCAGTTTGGAGAAGCAACAGAGGCATCAGTGTAGAAAGCTAAGTGATGTACTGCTCTGAGCAGGGTCAGCAGCAAAATGTATTTCAGCCTCCTCAAAAAGGTCCACCTCAAAATAAAAAATCAGTTAAGTATACACTATATTTACACTAAGTGTAGTTCTTACTTCACAGTTCTTGATTGATTTGTTTTTTGTTGCTATGTGACCTCTGTGAAAGAGAACTGACTGCCAACATGGATGTGATGTATCACAGAGACATGGTGGAGTGAGTTTTTGTTTATCTGTCAGACCATCTTTGTGTCATGTGTGGTGGTATTCCAGCTAGTTAAAGTACTGAGTTATGCAGAGTCTGGAAGCATATAAGCTATATTAAGTAGTAACTGGATCTTTTTAACGACAGGGTCATGGATACACACTGACTTGCTTAATATTTTATCATAATATATAATATTTTATTCATTTTGGGCAGATTTTGTTGTTTTCACATAGTTCTATGTAATTTTTACCAGTGAGAGAAAAAAATAACTAAACTAACTAGTTGGTTATAACTGTAATACCTGTGCAGGTACAGCTTCATGGTCAATGTATATTATAATGGACACATTGTGTTGCAGGCATTCTGAGGCACATCTGCTGTGCCAAATCTGTAACTTCTGTATTTTTTCACCGCCCCTTATATCAATATATTACAAGTCATGCACACTTCAAATTACTGATCCAAATCCTGCGAAAACATGACAGTGAAATATCTCACCTGCCAGCGTCATTTCACCAGTCCAACACACTCTCACTCTAGCAAGTTACCCTTTAAATGTGTGAACATAAGTCTGTAAACATGTCTGATGATGGGAGTGATTTCTTACAGAGCGACAGTTGTACAGTTTTTCAGTTTTGGCAGGCCTCAGTGGAGCAGGGAGCTGAGGAAATGCTGGAAGCTCTTTTTGGGCCACGGTAAGTGGCATTTTCAAGTCACAGCTTGTCTCCTGTTTTTCTCATAATCACCGTGCTTATTCTGGAGCTACACAAAATCAGTCAGATTACCAGTGCTGGGCTCGGACTGGAGAAAAGTGTCCACACTTATTGGAGCTTTCAAGTATTAAGAAGAAGCAGCTTGCTTCATAGCAAGAGATCAGAAGCAGTACAGAAAACAAAAACAGTGTAAATGTTTACAAAAACATGTTTTAATGTGGATTTTGAAGAGGGAAGATAACACATTCACATCTATTTATGATAAGTCTTCTAGTGATGTACAGACACAGCTAATGCCATACAAAAAAGAGTGTTTGGAAATATTGCAAGTTCCAATTTCTTTACAATAATACAAAACAGTTACAGCATAGCAGTCATTGTTAATGAAATTCTTAATTCTCAGGCTGCCCTCAACAATGCTCAACAATATGTATAAAAACAAAATCCAAATGTAAAAATGCAAATGTAAAATGAGGATCTAAGACATAATGCAGAAGTTTAAATAGGAATAAAATATAAATAGAGTATAATAATCAATAATAGTATAAAGGTTAAGGGAGATCTAACTGTGTCTTGAAATATCTCTTAAACAGAGTGGTTCTGCACTTAATCATGGTGGCTGAGAGAGCTCAATGTGATGCAAAGTATGAAAGCAAACAGATGAAAAACAAGCAAAGGAAGAAATGATCTTAAACGTCATGCCAGCAACAAAAAAGAAGTACCACAAATAACTGTAACATAAGGAAACACATTCACCAAGTTGAAAGCACATATCCAACACAAAGAAACATTACAACACAATGGAAATTTACAGAGGACACTAAAAATGCATGAACAGGCCCAGGTGGCTAACTGCAGCTCAAAAACTACACGTAGCTCCTGTTGCAGTCCTACATTTGCATAGTTTTGCAAATATGTTCGTGCCTCACACTGCTCAATTCAGGATTCATCTTCCTACTTGCAATTATCTTAAACCAGATTTGACTCATTAATGCCTAAAACATGCACTAAGCTGGCTGCTGGCACTGGCTATATGACAAAGGGTGGTATAGGAGCACACAGTAACTGGGGGTAATACATTAAATGGTAAAAAAGGATTTAAACCACAAAGGATCTAATGCCCCCATGACATTTGTGGTCAAAACACAGAAAAGGTTTTTGTGCTCCCAGAAAGTTTCCTGTGATCCTGGAAATGTGAATTTGGTTACCTGATAAAAGAAATATTAAGAGCCCTAAGATGGTCCCCTGAGGCACACCACAACTGATTGGTCTCACCTTTGATGTTAAGATACGTAATCCCATGGTTGGTCTCCAATCAAATAAACAAGTTTCAAATCAGAGGTTTATTACAGAATGGAAATAAATAGGAACACTGTTACATTATATTAAAGGTCCTCCAGGTTTCCAAGACGCTTCCACACTACGTGAGGTCTTTGCCCCAACATATGGCCGGCTGCATAGTTTTCATGCTGGGCCATGCAAACTTAAACACAACAATAAGGCAATAGCAGCTTCTGTGTGGACACATTAAACACCTCTTGAGATATGAAACATCACAGTCTGCAGCTGCACCAGCTGGTTGGTTGGTGTCCACCCACTTCCTCTTCTGCATCCTTCAAAAACATACCGATTGTACAGCCAACACGTAGATATCACTCACTCTCTCTCTCCATGTTACCTCTCTGTTTCCACTATCTTTATCAATAAAAGGAAAATCCCTTAAAATAATCTTTAATCTTTCCTTGTGCTTGCTGTGTTACTTTTAATGTCAACAGTGCCCACTGCAGTGTCGCAAAGCCTTGGCAACTCTTGCCAGGAAGAGAGCGTGAGGGTTAGTATACAATAACTGATGTGAACACATGGCCACAGGGGATATGGTGTGTGTGGTGGG
The DNA here is from genome assembly GCA_008933995.1 of Datnioides undecimradiatus. Lineage (NCBI taxonomy): Eukaryota > Metazoa > Chordata > Actinopteri > Lobotiformes > Datnioididae > Datnioides > Datnioides undecimradiatus. The sequence goes on from WARS01000007.1 coordinate 9,970,461, forward strand.
GTTGGCATGGGGACCATAATGAACCTTCATCTCCCAAATGTCAAATAGAGCTGCAGCTACAGCAACACACAGCTATGACTACACACTGCAGCAGCACTGGCTAGGGCTTTAAAGTGAGTGAATGTGACACAGAGACTTCCTGCTGGATTTACTGCATTTGTACTGGACTCATTACAATCCTATTGCTGGATTATGGAGTAATGCCATTAGCACATATTGTATTTTTACTAACAACCACAACTGTGTGTTTGTGCTAGTTTTTGTTCTGCATGCCCCCCAGTGTCCATTGTAAACTGGCTCATTTATTTTTGTTTTTAAATGCGCGATTTAGCTTTTTGTTGTTGCTCGACCTATTGCCCACTGTAAAACTTCAATTACCAGCGTTCCTGCTCACACAATATTCAGCAATTAAAGCGGGGAGTGTATCGGTGATGGTCAAAGTAACAAAAAAGGCCAGAATTTCAACTAGTTTTTCCTTGAGATCAGGCACACAGCATTTTTATAAGGTTTATTAGCAAAAAATATCTACCTTGTTATTAAATGACATTTGAAGCAGCTTTTATCAGCAAGCTTGCATGTCTCAAATATTGGGAAAGAATACAGCCCCTTCCTCATCCTGTTCTCTAAACTGCTCTGTCCTCGCTTACTTCACTGTAAGATGAGAAGTGTGCTGCAGGTTTTGACCCCTCAGGTTATTTCTGTGTGACCACATCTAAATCAACAGGTTTCCCCCTGCGGTGTCATCCATACCAGTCAGAAGGTACTGATACTGAGTTTCAAGTATTCAGTCTCTGTTTTATTTCATCTGTTTGTCATTCCTGAAACACACTGGAGAATTGAATTGTGAGAACAAAACATGATGGTGCAAACAAGCTGCAGGGATGATGTGTCACGTCTGCCCATTATGTCAGCTCAGTGTGAGGTGATATTCCTTGTGATAAAAAGCCATAAAACCCAGAAGAGAAGAATAGAGGAAGATAAGAAATAGCACATTAGCCATTCTTTAAATAAATAGTTTTGCATTGTGATATTAATGAAGTACGTCTACCTCACTGCACTGGTGGCTTGTGACGGACAGATTATCCAAAATCAATATAAAACAATGACTCTCTAACTTTGTAATCATTTTGTATGTTTTTGTGTTTCTTTGTAGTTGTTTTTGTCCCTTTGCATTCATTTTAGGCTTTTTGTTGTAGTTGTCTTGCATCTATGTCATTATTTTGTGTGTCTTTGTAGTATTTTAGTGTCTTTTTTGGACTCCCTTTGTCCCTTTCTAAATATATTGCCTATATTTGTATTCATTTCCTTTTTGAAGTCTTTTAAGATCTGTTAGTGTCCATTTGGAGTCACTTCTGGTCAATCTTTTTGTGGTAGATTTGAATGTCAGTTTGGTCACACTCCATGTCTTTGTATCAATTCACCTGCAGTGACCCAAGCATTTTCAAACCATCCATGTCACTTTCAAACAGTCACACAGACTGGCAGCAAGCGATGAACTTGTCTGTGAACTTGAGGTAACAACACAGAGCCTGAACATTTTGAGGTAAAAGTATTAATTTCATCTTTGCAGCTGGATGAATGACAAGTGTTATTATAACTTCCCTACATTGCATGGTGGCATGGTGCAGTTTGTGTATCATCACTGTTCCATTTGTTTTGATCATACATGTGGCCTTTCAGTTAACAGGGTGCTGTGACTTTCACTGAGTAGGATTCCACCTGCTACCGACATCTCAACACAGCTTGCTCACAGCAAGGTGACTGTTGAGCTGCCGCGAAACAGATAAGTGGCCAAAGTGTGGGGAAGCTGCTGAAAACTGTTATGTACTCTCTTTAAATGTCCTCTGATCAACAAACGCCTGCTGTGCATAGGTGCTGATGGAAAACTGTGACATCTTACTCATCAAGTCTGCAAATGTCAGGTGACTCAAGTGTGTGACACATAGTTTAAGTTAATATGAGCAATAATCTAGTGTGAATCTTGTGAAGATTTTACTTATTGTTGCTTTGACTTTAAGTTATGTTGGGTTGTATTTTAAAATATTTATCTGTAAAACTGCCTAATGTGCTATTTGCTTGTGGACAGGAAAAAGCACCATCATAGTTCTGTTCTTTGTTTCTTACAATTTGCCTTATATAACAACTTTAATCCTGTTTTATTAAGTGTTACATGAGAATCACACACTGTGTTCCTGCAAAATCTCATTAATGCATTTAGCCATACCTCTCCCCATGTGCACATACACTGCCAAACACAAAACAAGCGGGTCGCCATCACAAACAGCATGCAGGTGAAAATATTTTCATGCACACCTCAGAGGGTCTCAGCAGATGCAAAACGCAGTATGCTGCAGTAGGCTGTACCTGTCATAAGATGTCAGAGTGCCTTTAATGGTTCTGATGGGATTAAATGGAAAATTTATAGGTGAAACAAACATATTATGTCTGGTTTGTAGCAATAATTAATTCTCAGAGGCCCATACAGTTCTAAAGGAATTAAAATATTTCAGACTTAGCTGAGGTTTTCACTCTGAGCTAGGCACGCTAATGTAGATCCTTAGATCCAGACTGTAAAAATCTATTTCATATGTTTTAAAATCAAGAAAACAATGTGTCACACCTAAAAGTGGACACAAATATGAGTAAAAGTACAGTGTGTGTGTGTGTGTGTGTGTGTGTGTGTGTGTGTTTTTCTCTATTTCTGGGAGGAGGAGGAGAGAAGCTTCATCCTCAAGTGTCACTACGACCTCTCAGAACAGTGTAAGACTATTAGCACATAGTTGACCCGGAGAGGCAACTAGCATTCCCAGAAACCGCTGCAACAACCCGCACTCAGGTCTATGGGGTGAGGAATTCAAAAACTATCTGACACAGTTCAAAGAGAGCTGAGGAAAATAGAACAAAATCGATATGTTCACTCTAACATTTGAACTTGTTTTGATGAAAATGTGGATGATTTGATAAAAAAACATAAAAAGACTTGATGGTAAATGGGATCAAGTTTGTGTTGATTAAACTTTTTCTTTCCATTAATCAAAACTGTGCTTACTGTTATTCTTTCAGTAGGTCGCTGGTGTGAAATAGGTTGTGCTCTTTGATAAGCCACCACAGTTTGTGGTAATTTGGTTAAAGGTACTGTGTGAAGTGTTAAGTGAACTGTTCACGTGTTAAGTCTCTCACCAAAACAGAACAGGCCTCACGAAAAAAAAAACCAACTTTTCCCATGTTATACCTTATATATTTTATCCCGGAAGGCTCGTTGGTATCAGCATTTCAAGTCAGAGCCACCAAATTATCTTCACTGCATCAACTTGTCAGAAAATGTTCATTTCAGCCAGATGCTCATAAGGAGGTACGTGAGATCTGTCCGCAAGCATGGCTGATGCCCCTAATTTGCCATATAAGGCAACGTGTTCTGCTCCATCTGTGGCAAGTTATTTTCTTTGTGGCGAGACAAAGTTTCACACCTCAAAGAAGTCTGGGAATCAAACAGTATAACTATGTGCAGCGGTTTCAGTTGTTGAAACTACTGAATTATTAATGAGCTGCTAATCACATGACACCAGTGCAGCAGCATCAGAGGTGCTATAACTACTTTTAAACTGTATAAAGACAAAATTTGCTTTAAATAAGATACATATACAGACCAAAGATGGAAAAATGCATGCATGAACCTGCATGAAGCTAGTCTTGGAAAAACTTTTTTTGGAGAAATCTTCACAGTTTTAATGTGGAAAACTCGCACTGAGGAGGGAGAGTGTCTTCTAGTAACTCGAGTCAGTGTTGGTTGTGGCTGAAGACATGGACAGTGTGAAAACGAAAAAAGAAATCTGGGGTTCTGTGGTTTGACATACCCCTGTAGCCCCAGATGAGCTGCACTAACTGCTCCAACAGTAACACACCCAAATCTCCAAACTAACTGTTTGAGTTTAAGTTGCATTGTGGGTCATGTAGGCAGCTTAGACAAAGAGGCAAAGTGCATGAAAGGGAATATATCTGAGTCTGCTCTTTGATTCATTTTGTTTTAAACTAGAGTCACAGAAGCACTATGCACTGAGTTATCTAACCAAATTGTTTTTTTGCCTGAACCTGACCAACCAACAGTGTTGCATCATTAATTTATAATCATGTTGAGAGTAATATCACCCTGTTGATAGGGGTATTGGATCAGAAAGTGGCTATGTCTGTGTGCAAACAGTGTTTTGTTCTCTAATTTGGAGAACTTCCTGGCAAAGGTTCTGACGCAAAAATCCACTCAACAGCAACTAACTTACTTCCCCTCCTTGTATTGTGGTGAGAGCACATGCTCAAAATAATACACTTTAAAAATAAAACCCACGCTATGTGCATGGAGAGATAAGGTCTTGAGATGGAGTGTGAAAATGTGCTTTTATTGTAATTTGGCTTTGGCCTTTAACTCTCACCAAGCCACACACAATGTTCTCAGAAGGATAAAAGCTTCATTGGCGTCAGTTTCACACACACACACACACACACACACACACACACACACACGCACACACACACGCACACACAAAAAGCAGAAGGACTGAAAGGAAATAGAAAAAAAAGTGTTTTCACTTTTCACCCAGCATTCAAATTGAGCCGTGCAACCTCGCTCGGGTTTGCATTAACAAACAGGACACTATTGACCAATAAATCAGCACACAAAGGGTCACTCCCACCATCAAGGCAGACTGGAAAGTTTTGTCTGGGTATCCCGCACACACTGCTGCGTGTTGTCAGCTTACACACACGGCAGCATAACCAGCATTTATCCTTTCTGCTGGAGCATGGAGTGTTGAGATCAGCGGCTGAACTTTGAATCACAGTAAACATTATGGATGTCAATATTGATGGTGCTCTATAGATGCTAAAATGTCAGAGACAGGCTCCTGGAGGCATATTCCACTGTGGCAGAAGTTCAACTTGAGGAGGAGCTGCTGGACATTCACATACTTTCTGCAAACCAGGCCTTGATCAAATCAAATTAAAAAAAAAGGGTTTTCATAAGTCTCTACAAAGATTTATTAGCATTTGATTTCAGAGCAGATCTGTGACGGTAATGTGCAAGTTCAAAGTGAAATCTATCTAAGACGACTAATATGCCACTGCAGGGCTGCTTGCTGCTTTGCATCAACAGATAATATTGTCACAGAATTGTTGATGTTAAGATTTTAATTTTTTAATGGGTCTTTGGGGATTCTCTATCAATGTTGGATTTTATTCAATTATCAAATAGTTATCCATGACTTAGTGAAATACCAGAGTATTCATCATGTATTTAGTTGATATTTATTCATTTGTTTCAGTATAGATTAAGTACTTAAATTATTTCGAGACCTTCAAAGCAGGAAAAGCACTGGTGGAGTTAAAAACATTGTCGACAGTTTTACTGAATTTAGATGACCCAGGTCCAGGGACACTTGGAACAGAGCTGTCATTAATGTGATTACCTGCATTTTTCCTGTTAAGACAAATCAAAATGTCTGCTGCAGAAAAGGTCCACAGAGTGCACCTGAGCTTTGCTATGCAAGTACACATGGGAAATGCAGTTCTTAGTTGTAATCTCCTAAATGCACAGGAAACACCACAGATAACAATCATAGAACCTCAAGTTGAATCAATACGGAAGCAACAAAACAAAACAAAAACATCGTGTATTTGTCCCACTCTTCAACTGCACAACTTGATGAACTTAAAAGGATGATTAAGTGATTTAAATTTGACTTTTACTGTTGATAATTTTGTACATTCAAATGATAAATTAGGCAAAAAAAAGTGTTGAGATGAGATTTTGAGTAATTGAGTGCTTATTCATTGGTGGTATTGTTTATTTACTCAAGGAAAGCACGTGGGGTACTTCATTGTCCCCACTGATAATGGTTCAAAACATTTTGATGCCATCTGCTGTTTAATGTCAGTATGACAACTGGAACCAGGTGATAAGAGAACAGAGGAGGTTGTGCTTTTTTTGTTCAGTTACATCTATACACATTATATAGCGCTCTTCACTTCATCATAATCTCTAAAACTCAGAACTATACATTACCCACTGTTATTTAGTTATAAGTTCATATTGGCATCAGAATATATTTTAAGCAATTACACACCTGCTACAACTATATGTGTGTACACACATGTATATATATTATCTTATTTATTAGTCCAGTGGTGTCAATACAGATTCATTATGATGCCAAATTAAATTGTAATGGTAATGTGAAAAACTAATAATAAACTAATGAACACAGTCTTTTCATGTCACCAAATACACGGCAAAATACTTCAGTTAATGCTGCTGCAAACCGGTGGGGCTGCCACTTCACTCACACCTTCTGCTGTTGCTGTTTACCAGAGATGTGCAAAAATACACCAAACAAAATACTCGGACATCAAAGGTATCAAATTAAAATACAGAATACTGGTATGAGAACATTTATTTAATTTCAATAAAAGTCGTTTTGAAAATACAAAAATACATCCTATACAAGCTGATATAATGACATTTTAATATGGCTCTGACCGGACCGTCCCTATACTGATAAAATGATATTTGAAGTGGCTGTGAATTCACACTGGGTGGTTCCTTCCTGTCAAAACTAAGCACTGACTGACTGAGTGAACAGCCAATAGTGAAGTATTGTAATAATAATAAAGATGCAGCTGTGCCTTTTTGCGCCAACCTCCAAAGCAGCTTCTTTCCTCAAGCTGCTGGTTGAAAAAGGCACAAATGACACATGGTTTCGAAGACTGGCCCCTGCTGGACCCGACAGGACATGCCATTCATTTGCATTTAGCCAAAGACTGTGTATAATAATAGTATAATAATTATTTTCAGTTATTCGGGTCACTCTCCACTCCCTAGTGCGTTGATTTTTATAGCTTTATAGTGGAGAGTGAAGAGGCCATGGCCCCGGCGCCAAATATCAACACTGTGCATATTCAACAGTCACTTATCTGTTCCATGCAAGTTTTGAGAGTACAGTAAGCCAGCAGAGGGTCTGCAAACGGTGATGAATGTTCACAGACAGCTTGTATTATAAAGTTACTGTTCACATTGACAGCTTAAGTCTCTTCACTTGTCAGACGTCTTTTAAGGGAGTTTTTAATGCTAAAGGAATGAAGCTTAAACTACAAAACAAGACCCAAGTTTTAACAAACCACAATTCTTCAACGTGTGTGCAACACTTTTTATATGCATCTTCTAAGTATAGTATAAGTGAACTGAACTTTCTGAATCTTATTATTTAGTATTTACAACTTCTCCACACCACAAAACCCAATGTTAAACAGTATATGATGCCGACATAGCTCCTGCATCTCTGTGACTTTGAGGTGTGTTTACTTACTAAAATGTTGTAAATGGTGGCTCTCTTCATATCACGGTGTTAATATACTGGAGTATGGCGCTGATGGCTCAAAGAAATGATCTAAATACATGAGCAGATCATCACAGACATGCTGAAAACAACAAAATAAGCTTATTGAGGCTGATGGTTCAAATCACAGCTCTGCCCTGATTCTACATAAGCAAACACATTTCATGTTCGTGGTCTTCCAATCCAACGGTTAAGTTCCCAAGGATGAATGTCAGCGAATTAATTTAGCAGTACACATTAAAATCAGGGGTAAACAAAAGCAAAGCAAAAGCAAAAAATAAAAGCAAAAATAAATAAATAAATCATGGAACCAGAACTTTCACAGCATTAAGAAAAACTTATCATTTGGCTAAATCTCAGGGCACTTTCAGGGATTTCATAAACAAAATCTCTCACATTCATTTTTGTTTCATAAATAAATAATATGAATGGAACAAACACATACGTACGGCGTGTGCTGCCATCAGTTAGTTTTTGCACACTGATGGATTGAAACCAGATTAGCTTGAGTAAAATCTGAGAGATGTTGATCTTAATGACATTTTTTTTTAAAAGTAATGACATGAAAGCCAACTCTTCGTTTATACGTTAAGTTTTAATTTTTCAGTTTCAGTGTACATTCAGTGATGGCTTCCATGATATTGGTCTTTTTCAGGGGATTTGACAACAACCCATTAAATCCCCCAAAATATTATAATCTTTAATTGATTTCTCTATTAAACAGATTTGGGGAAAACTGAATTAATTAGGGTCCTTTTAATATATAAATGAAAAATAGCTTTCACAGTATTTGGTCAAATTTAAGTGTTTTTACCCCTTCATAGCCTGTAAACTGTACCTGTATAACCTGTACAGATAACCCATGAAATTAGTTTATATATTACATTTCATTCATTTACTTTGTAGTGAACTCCTACATTTGCACGTCTGTGAACTGTTTAACCTTATTAAACCTTCTTAATCCACCATTAAATAAGACTTATACATTACAATTCATTATGTAATTATTTGTCCATCCATTCATTTAGATGAAATATGAGTGCACTTATTATTTGAATGCAGAAGGAAAATCCTTTAGATTGTCTTTAGATCCCTAATGTACAGCAGCAAAATGTCCTGACCTTCATAACGCCTCAAACTGATTATTGATGGTTTGTCAAACATTTGTAAATGATACGTAGACTAAAATCATTTGGATTCATTTAATAAGAGCCTTTAAATGAGGTATTTTGTATTTTGTTTTCATCTTTTCAGATGAATGGACAGATTAGTGGATTTCTGGTTCCCTTAACAAACACTTTGTTTCAGTTGAGGGTGTTTGGTGTGTGTTGAGGGGTTAATTAAGGATTAAACCAGGTTAAGTTAACGAGCTGGTGATTCACAGTGATGTGTTCAGGTTCATATTATTTATCTGACATTGTGTCTCACATTAACATTAACACACACGTCACCTCTTCATGATTCTTGCATTCACTAACTAGATAATGGCTTTTCATTCAGACCTCAGTAAATCTAACTAGACTGTAGGCTCACTGGTTTCCATTAAATATCAAATGCTGCAGTAATCCTATCCTTCTTGGTTCATTGTTTCTTTCTGTGTTATTAAATCCATATCTGGTGCTTTTATAGCTTGCGTTCTCCTGCGAGGATGCTCTGGTAGATACTATCTGTGAGAGGAATGTAGCTCTTCTGCTGGTAGTCCAGCACATGGAGAGGATCGGAGACTGTTGAGGGGTTGAAGCCACTCTGCACCAGCTGAAACTTCTGCTGCTTGAAGGTACTCGTCATTTCCATGACCTCCTGTGGGAGCAAGAACAACAACAATCAGTGTCAGGCCAGCAGTTTTTGTTTTCTCTTGTGGTGAATTATTGCAAAACTATAGTCCTCATAACAGTCATTAATCAACTAGTTTGTCTGTTACCTGAAGTCTTATGAACAGAGGACGAGCGTACGCTGGGAGATCCTTCATGACGTGCTCAAACAGTTTCTTCCCATCGAATGTAAGGTCTGGTCTCACAATCATGGCAGCCATCCCAGCTCTTCCCTCATGTCCTGCAGACAGGATGGTTCACATCACTTTTCAGCTCAGTGTGTTTCATTGATTCCATCATCATCCATTATCAGGAATGGTGCAAGATACAGCATGAGATCCCAGCTCAGGCTCACTGAGCTGTAAATGAATGCAAAAACTGAAAAAAGTGCTGTAGCTGTTGAAAGCTTGTTGCTAAACAGTATATGGGTAGCAGAGGCAGACGTACAAAGATGTCCTAAACATACCTGGGATTTCCACTCCGTACACATTGACCTCTTGGATAAAATCCACCAGCCCAAGGGTCTCTGTTACTTCTGTGGTTGCTACATTTTCACCTTTCCACCTGAAATTAGGGAGAAGTAATGATGATTTCAATTAACATGACTATGATAAAATCAGCAAACAATTTGTTAATTTATCTCTTCGGTAGATTTAGTATTCAGACATTTGGCATCGTTTACTTTATTTGCTTAGACAGTAAGGACAGTTGTATTTTTCCCATAAACCCTTGACCTTTGAAAGCTAGACATCACAACTCTACAGGAGAGATGAATCCATAGTGACTTGATTAGCCATGACGAGTTTGGAAAAGTCCATAGATTCATCACTGAGTGAAATGACCTAAAAGTATTCAAGTGGCAGCCATGATAAGAGCCAGTTGAATTCTTCAACAGCTGAGGAAATCATAGCTCCTTTTAGCAGATGATTTGGATTTTCTTCAAACGTGTTTGTCTAAGTCCTTCTGAATTCTCTCTCACATCTTGTCTTGATCTCATGATGTTTTCAAGGAAAAGTTTTTAGGAAAAGACACAGGATGTAATTTCAACCGCAGTCTGAGTTTCAGTGAAAAGTACTCTCACTGCTGTGTGGTTAAAATTTCATGGGTGCTGTAGTTTTTTTGCACACTCAAAGTAATCGTCGTTTGAATTTGTTCAACTTATTTCAACTCGTAATAATAAGTTCTGTCATGGATACTGATTTGTTACAGATTATAGAAGCAGAAACAAGCGCAATTTACTCAGAAAAACTGATGAAAGAAATCCTGAGTTACAGATGCTAGTGGATCAACATCAAGACATCTGATGTTTGCTGTATATCAGCTCCTTGTTATACCCTCCCTGCCTGGTAAATCATCGCCATCGCCATCATGGGGACGGATGCCTTTAAGCTCTTGGTGTGTGGTTCACGCCTGCAGCAAAGATGTTTTAATTAACTTATGCTGCATTCACAAGGATTAGCATGAATGCAGAACTCATTCAATTTACAACTTTTAATATAATCTCAACAGAAAGCTTTATTTTATAGCTACATGCATTTTACACAAAATAATTACCATATCACCATAGCAACGTATTGTCACATGTGTTTCTATCCATCAGACTGTTTATTTGTTTTGGTGCCGTCCAGACGGTGTTGCCATCTGGCTGAATCTATGTGAATGCTGCTTTATCCCACTGTACCTGAAGGTGTCTCCCACTCTGTCTCTGAAACAGATGAAGCCCTCCTGGTCTTCAGCCATGAGGTCGCCTGTGTTAAAGTAGGCATCTCCCTTCGCAAACACATGTCTCATCAGCTTCTTCTCTGTCAGCTGCTTGCTTCCAGCGTAACCAAAGAAGGGGCTGATGGCGCTCACCTTGGACAGTAAAAGTCCTGTCTCACCTGAGAGTAACAAGGACAGAGAGTCTCAGATCAATGCAGGTCTTTCTAAAGTGATGCCAACTTCCAAAGGAGATGCACTCTCACCTTTTTCCACTCGCTGACAGAAACCATTCTGATCTTTCACTGGTTCATCTTTCACCATGTCATACTTGACCAGATCATACTTGAACAGGAGCTGGACAAAAAGATTTAAAAAAAATGCATTATTACAAAGGGCAGTGCCATTAAAAAAGAACAACCATCCATTTCAAATATCAGATGTTTTTCACAGCAAACATTTTGACAGTCCAGTCCTACTTTCAGTAATATCAGTTTGTTACTAAACTACATCTAAAGTGTATGCAAATTAAACAACAAGAACAAAACTGATAAAAAAATAAAGCTACATGCAGTGATTTCTTTTTTTTGGCCTCAACAAATGGAAGAAGCTCAGTTTGCCAAAATGTCTGTCTTTCTTTCTGCTCATTCTGGGTTTGAACCCTGACGGCGTCCCCCTTTAAAGCTGCATTCATTTCACACTATGGCCACTTGGGGGCAGCAGAACAAGCTCAAACCTGCTCTGACGTTTTTAATTATCATTAATGTGGAGTGAGGGTTAATGTTAACCGTTAGCCATAAGGCCACACTTAACCCAGCTACATGACTTTTGTGTTAGACTTGAAAGCAGTCTAATATAACGTGAAATGTGACTGACTATTGAACTAAAGAACAAATAAAGGTACTTGTAATTTAAGCATTATTCCCCAATTTAGCCAAATGTATACTTCACCTTTGCAGCAATTCACATGGAAATTTTGTTCATTTTGCAGTTTTAATTTGTTTTTGTAATTGTTTTCTTTTGAGGTTGTAAAACTCATACACTCTTACAGTACAGTACAGTACATTAAACAGTTCAAACCAGCTTCCAATCAACAAACTACATAAAAAATGCTTCCTTTGCATATATGCATCAGTGGAAATAACCAAATAATATAACATTAAAGTATTTTTTTTAATCTAACTCGTAATTAAAACATGTTTGAAGCACATTTACTGGTGCATGACTGAGTATTTAGTATTTTTATTTTGCATGTTGCTTCTGACTCTGATCTGGACTCTTCCTCCGCCACCAGCTGCCAACAAAGAAGAATCATTTTGATGACACGTTACAGAACTAACAATCCTGTTACCTGAATTAGGAGATGTATCCCAAAACTTTTCTTTTATAACTATCTGTTATAACAGATAGTGTTAGTGGGCCAGCAGGAAAAGCACAGAGACAGGTCTAAGAATAGCGGAGGTCAGAGATTAGGACTAAATACATGTAGCCACTCTTTTGTAACTCCTCTGATTAACAGCAGCTCCGCAGATGAGCATTAGTGAGGCTAATACATGCAGGAGCCACGGGAAAGCCACTTCGCTGGTCATCCTTCCCAAGTGTCTCAACAGACTTACAGCTTAATCACTAAAACTAATTATTTAAGTTGACATTCTTTAACCAACCTCTTTCCAAGTTTCAGCAGCATAATAACGTTAATGCCCTGACACATTATTTTCACACGAGACGGTTGTTTATTCAGTGACAAACTCCTTACCAATGTATACCAAGTTATGGTAATATAGTAAATTATATGATACTTACTGCATAATACTATCACATTATTGTGTTGTATTGATTAATTCTAATAACTTATGTTGTATTACATATTTTATTAAATTATATTTCCAGACCTGCATTGTGTTGTGTTATTATGTTCCAGATGCATAATATTGATATACTGACCATATGTGTTGCAGCTTATATAGAATTCAATTTATATTCACTGACATTTGTATTGTGCTGATGCCATGAAATGTGTGCAAACCTCAAGCTTTTTACTCAGCTAACCATGAGCACGGTTGTGGTCAAATTCAAGTCTTGTACGTTGGTCACAAGATGTGTCTGAGCAAACTCAGGAATGAACCTAGGTTGTATCTATGACGTATGCACCACTTAAACAAAGCCTTACCTGAACTGTCATCACATCTATATGATGCATGTATGGTAAATGGCCTGTACTTATATAGCGCTTTTCTAGTCATGTGACCACTCAAAGCGCTTTACACTACAAGCTGACATTCACCCCTTCACACCAAACAAACCAAAGGAAACTAAGGATTTCTAACCATTCACCATTGACGCAGCATCAGGGGCAATCTGGGGTTCAGCGTCTTGCCCAAGGACGCTTCAGCACGCAGCCCAGAGGAGCCAGGGATCGAACCGCCAATCCTTGGATAGGTGGACGACCCGCTCTACCACTGAGCCACAGCTGCCCATTTCTTCATCTGTGACATCTGTTTGCATCCAACTCGTCTCTTCTCCTTCTTTCCCCTCCTCATCCTTTGGATTCATCAGCGCCATCAGCTTCTCTGTATATTAAGTATTGGCTGCTGCAAGCTTTAGCTTTATTATGATGATCTAACCATAGCATGTGATTCATTCCCTGTAAACTTCTCTATATATTATCATTTTATACTATGTGTGGTAATTAGTTACTTGGTGTTATGTGTATTTATAAACTTTGCCTTGACTCCAGCTGCTGAATACATTCATCGTGCAAAATTAATAGTTATTAGCTATGACAATTATTAGATATGCGGCCAACTTCTTCTGGACTCATGTCAACAAGGCATTACTAAAATGCTCTCACAAGTATGCAGCCTAGAGCTTAGAAAAACATCTGCTGCCTTGCAGACACAGCACAGACCCCTCCTCTCCTACACACACACTTACACACACGCACCAACACACACAACTCTCACACCCACTTGGTCAGAAGTGGACTGGGAAGGATGTCAGTGAATTATTCCTTGGGAGAATTTCTTGGAAAGTGTAATGCAGATGTGTGTATGCAGCTTCGTACTTTCTATAAACTCTGATCCTCTGCTACACCAAAACTTATGTTACTCTACACAGCGGCAAACCCACTTCATTTCTTTATATGTGTTTATAATATGCTATGCCAGATATTTACAATCATCACCTTCAGATGAAATCATTTTCAAGAGGCAGATTTGCCTGACACCTAATTCTACACACTGGTCTGTAAAGTAGTACATACATTAACATGCTAACACAGTTATATTCAAAAAATAATTAATCCTTGTGTGGAACTGGTCCGCCTCTTCACATCTTGTGGATGTCACAACTTAACGTTCCCAAGCACTCACCCTGTAGATGAAGTTGGAGCGGCCCACAGTTCCGATCTTGCCAATGTGATTCATGAAGCAGAGGTTTCCCTCAGTGGAGCCGTACACCTCGCACATTTTGATGTTTCCAAAGCGATTCTGGAACTCCCGCCAGACGTCCTGACGCAACCCATTCCCGACGCCCATCCGGACCTTGTGCACTTTATCCAAGTCTGTCTGATGGAGGGAGCAGAATGTGACGGCATTAACGGAGGAGAGTGGACAGGTGAAAACTGATCATTTCTCAATGATGTGCGAATGCTTAAAGAACATACATGTTCCATGAAAATACATCTTATCAACAAGCTGACACACTAGAATATACAGGAAAAAGTCTATATGCCTCCACAGTGTGTGACGATGTGTTTGTATGTGTGTGTCACAAACAAAGAAATACCATGAATAAAACACACTGGCCCAGAGTGAGAGAGTGAATCTGTCACAACAAAAGCAGCCTTTTACCACACATTCTCAAACACACACACACACACACAAGACACAAGAGTGAATAATATAATGTGCTGGAACATAAGCAGAAAGATATGCAAAGAATGTTTCACAGATCTGCTGCTCTTATGTACGTTGCTCTTTACTGAAAGGAGGCTGACTGTAGAATAACTGCAACTTGCAACAGAACTTAAATTGGTGGTGAAGTAACTTGCCAGATGCCAGATGGTTTGTTCTACAGAGACTGCTGGTAAGTCATCCCTGGAAGCTGTTTGGAAAAGAGCAGGAACTTTTCAAATAATACTACCATTACTATTTCATGGGCTAGCTTTAACCAATCAGATCAAGGAACTGTATGATGTTTTCCAAAACCAGTTTGTAGCAAAAAACATCTTTTTCATTGAGAAAAGCCTTCAGCGCCATCCTTTGCTCTTCTTTCAGTGAAGAAACCCTCTCCTGTTCTGATATACCTGAAGCTAAAGCAGCAGCTATGCTAACTTCTTCAGGAGCCGCCTTTGTTGTTTTGAAAAGAACATTCACTTCTCACTGTCGTCACACCTACAGCAGCTCGCTCGTAGCTGACAGGAGGTTCTCTATGAAAGCTGATTGGTCCAAACCACTGTGATTTGGCCACATGCACATAACTGGAGGTGAGATTGATTCTCAGCACTAATGATTTCATGTGATCTTGTGATTTCAGCTCCAACAACTAATAATCAGTCATTCTTAGTGGGCTCAAAGAAGGACAGAGCTACATATTTTTAATTTAAAAGTATGAAATTAATGATAAAACTAAATGAAATGAAAGTCAGACGATCGAGTTTCAGGAAGCTGAAGGTGAGACTACCAATACAGTTTACACCTGCTTAATTAGTTACAAAATGATTTTTTTTAAGGTGATAAATTGACTTCAGCTGCACATCCCTGTGGAAAGTTCATTACCCTAATTAACCCGGACTGTTGCCAGGGCAGAGCATTACCTAAAGCTGTGACACTGTGCTGGAGAAAGGATATTTTATCTTGTAATACAGGTTAAATGACATCATTTAATCGGACCAGTGATCAACGAGAGCCTTATTAACTCTGTGTTGGGAGTGCCAGTAACACTTTGAAGTTGTTGGACGCGTAGTTGTTTTAAAAGTTAACAGGTTCCCCCTGCTTCAAGTTTAGGTCCTAAGCTAAGCTAAGCACATCCCAGAGTGATCTTTGTACTGGACACACAAAGATGCATCTGATCTAATCTTCTTATATCACATTCTCCTGTTAAAGTTAAACAGCATACTTTCACTTCTTGGTCACTACCCTCCTGATTAAGAAAAACCATCACCGTGTGTATTTGTGTCCTCAGTGATGACTACACACAATGGCAGCATACAGGCAGTAATTAGTGCTCATGCTTGTGTGAGCACACTGACCATGTGAAAAGGTGCTTATGTGCGGTACGTGGCCACATCTTCAGTTTGCCAATCAGTGGCGAGGACAGTTAAGGCCAACCTTCCACCCACACACCCGAATAACAGAGGGCGAGTGGACAAAGAGGACTTTGAGTCCAGCCTCCAGAAGGAACGAGCGCTGCCCTCACACTGTGTGTGCGTGCGTGTCGATGTGTCCACCATGGTAGGACATAAACACTAAAACAAAGACCCTGCTTGTGTTTCAGCCACAGTTGTGCACAATGTTACTCGAATGATTCAGAGGTAGCAGCGACTGTAAATGTCTTTCTCCACGAAAGGAAAAAAAAAAGAAAAAAAGTCCGCCTGCTGTAGAGACCAGAGCAACGTCAACTCAACCATGTAGACCAGTTCTGTGCTCACTTTGCTGTGTGGATAACACGTTAAATGTGAATAACACGATGTCAAGTCATGTTGAGTAAAAGGAAAGAAAAAAACATGAGGACATGTTGATGATCAGTGGTTTGGGTGTCAGTTCATCAGAATCACAAACAAAAACACAGAAAGAATGACAAATCATGCCGCGTCAGTGTAGGAACACCAATGAAGTCACTTTGTTTCATGCCAAACCACAAAGAACAACATGTCAATTTTTGCAAGAGGTTATTAACACAGGCTGAATGCCAAACAGCAGATTACCTTGGGCTGGTTGCAGAGGTACCTGCAGAGTTCACCAATATACTGGAAAACAGTCACATCGTGTTTTCTACAGTCACTCCAGAACTGGGAGGCGGAGAACTTCTTCTTCAAGACGCAGGTCGCACCTGGACAGACAACAGTGTCATAAAGTCACCATTAAAAAAAAAGATACAATTCTCATATTCTCCTGTTTTCAGCTCAATCTACGCCACACATTTAAAAGCATATAACTTATAATTTGTTTACCAAGACGGTGCTCAGAATCAAAGACAACACCCAGGGCTTGTTTGCCTTTGACTTCGCATATGAGTTCAGGTTGCATGGCATCAAACTGAAAGTGCACACTGCCCCACATTGTCTGGCAGGGTCAGACGACATCGATGACAGTCCATATACTTATCCTCTTCATTCTCATGTTAAATAAAAAGGCATGAATACGGCTGTATGGTGACTTCAGCCAGCAAGAAAGTGTGGCAACCACTGGTTTTGGTAAAAAAAAATAAAATTGCTCTGACGGAGGAACCTCATGCTGGTATAAACGTGTACTGCGACTGGGTGATATAAATATTTATTAGTCTATTTCTTTCACTGAAAAGCCCAGGCAGGTGAGCCGCTGAGGGTGGACGTCATTCATGTGAGTTGTCAAAAAAAGATTGACAGAAGAGCATGGCAGGGAATCTGCGAGCATGCCCAGTTCAGAAGAACACACATACACACCTATAAACATGGTAACATATCATTATTTCTAATTAGGTTTGGTGAATAAGTAGCACACATGTCACAGAACTGTGGCCGGACGTTGCCGACAAAACATTCACACAGGAACGTTTTTGATCAATAATCAGTAATTCATTATCAGTAATTTGATAGAACAGGTCAGAAAGACACGTCACATGCCACCATAGGCTGTATACTTGCGCCTTATTACTTAATATATTATATAATAGCCTAAATCTGAGACAATATCTAATATCAGGAAGTAGTGACCAGCCCTAAAGTGTACACAACCCCTCCCAAAAACAAACATATTTTACTCACTAACTCATTTAATGTTATTTAAATAGCATCCAATGAACCTTGAACTCTGCAAAACATCCTTTAAATCAAACCCTGGCTCTGGTGTTTGGCTGAACCCATTTCCCGTGAATGCATCCACTCGCTCCACGAAATGGTCGATGTACTCATAGCACAAACAGACAGAGCTCAAACAGAACGCATTCTGCCAGAACGACGTCCATCAAAAACTGGGGTACAAACAAGCGCTGTGCTCGCTACGATCCACTGAACTAATGATTTATCAGCTGATAAATGATAAGGATTTGTTAAGTGTTACCTTTTGGCAAAGGTTAACAGACAACTTGATGTTTTCTTGGTTTACTTTCAGTCATACAAGCTTATCTCCTTGTGAGGGCTGTTTTCCTCTCCACCATTATAAAAGAAAACTGTGTCCTGTGTTCAGCAGAATGATATTGTCGGATGGAGAGACACAGTTTTTTGTGTACTGACACAACGTATTAAACTTATGTGTTGAAAATAAGGAGCCTTGTATTCAGAGCTTGAAAATGCCTGTCTAGATTCAGGATACTCTTGTTTCAGTGACTGGTCTCATTATTGGTCTTTCAGAAATACGAGAACACTGTTTGTTTTGTCTGAGCATTGCAATACCAAGATGTGATTTTTGATCACCCTGCCCTAATCAGTCTCTCTTCAATCATGCATGGCATTTGAGAATTAGGGAGAAACTGAACACTGCATATGCTTTTGCAGAACCACTTTATTCTGTGCCCTCTGCCGTGCTTTAAATCACTTTCCGAGACCTGATCCGACTATCTTTCAGGACAGCTATTCCCACGTGGAGAGTCTAAAGGCTAAATCACAGAAGTGTGTATAAAGTTGAAATACATTTCAACATCGAAAATCAGGACAAAGGCTTCACAAAGGTTTGTTAGCACAAGCTGTCAGGATGCTGGAGGGACGTGGAACAGTCAACTTTGTAGGCAGCCGGAACAAATGCAGAAAGGTTCATTATTAAGGTAACTGATCTGAATTTGCTGCTATTCCAAAAAACACTGTGTACCGAGAACATTACTTTTAACCTAATGCTGCTAAAACACACAATGTCTACTGCACTATTATGTTATCTAATCCCTAATATGGATTTGAACCGCGAACTTTGTATGAAAAAGTGGAACCAAAGCAACAATGACCTAAAAACAATAATAATGTTCTCTATAATAGTCCCCAGTGTCCACTTCCTGCTTGAAAGCCTCTAATTAAGCTGCTAGTTGAAGTGTAACAGCGGGTCCCCAAACGGGTCACATAGTTTGGCAGTTGGTCTGTGGTCAGCGGACACTGTCTGCAGTGCTGAATACTAGTTTGCTAAGAGAGCTGCTCCTTTGTATCTAACTTGGAAATCACATCATGTGTTGCATCTACATTCGTGCAGCGAGCATGTCATCATGTCACTGTCAGTCTGAAAACAGTCTATCCAGTCCATTTAGTGTACATGTTACAAGGATAATTTTATATTTGGTTGCCTCTATCAGTCTATAACTACAGTCTTTCTCACCCTTTTCCTTTTTAAGGATCCAAGTATTTACAATAACACCCCTACTAGCAGAAAAGATAAAACTCTTGATAATGGCCAAAATAAAAGCTGACAATAAAGCAGGGTATTCGTGTGGCTACCTTGTGACTGAGTCACTATCACATCAACCTGTTTATCAGGTTAGAGGTGTGGCTCTGCATATCAATGGCAGCCCCACCCTCTCGTCCAAATGTGGTCTCTTCTGCTAAAAACCATGATGTTGATGTCCACAGAGCTCCAGAACAGTGGGCCACAGACGCAGTGGGTGATGTCACTTGACTACATCCCTCATTTATATATTAGTAAATGTAGAGACGCATATATTGATTCTGATCTTCATCCGTTACCAGCTACATTTTAACTACAACAAGCACGCATCACAGGACCAGAGGTCTCCTGCAGGTCAGAGAGACGGTTCTGGGAAAGTAACAACACAAAAAAAGCCCAAACTGAAAAATAATAAATAGAAAACCCCAGTTATTTGTCCATATCATCTTCATCAATCTGCTTTTATACCAAGCATATAACTCTTTTTCCTGCTGATCTGTCTCAGTATAGCTGCCCACAGAGAGAAGACTGTCTGCTTGTTTCATTTTCTGAAAACCAGCACATCATGTGCTCAGTCTCAACCTAAATGACTAACGCTGTTTTATTCTCTGTCTTTTAAACAATTCATCGAACTGTGCTACTAAGAAAACATTTTTGGGGTGTAAGTACTCCTGAAGTGGTTCAACTAGTAAAGCATACGTAAAGTTAATGTGGCAATAACGATTCATTGAGATGAGAGATTGTCCAAGAGTGAGGCGCTCCTCCTCAGGGAGGCCCAGGAGAGTTGAGGGGGAGGTGGAGAGAGAGCGACATGAGGAAAAGATACTGTGTGAGGTGAATCTCTATCAGAATTCATCTGACAATATAAAAGACAACATCACAACATACAGTGAGTAGGAAAGTGTTAGTTAGTCCTGTAGAGTCAGTATTGTGAGGCCTACCCAGCTCTATGGTTCCTCCTATACCGATCAATGAAGCTGCACTGTGGTACAGTGGCAGAGGGATGTACATCACATCCTCTTCAGTCGCCCCAAACGCCCAAAACCCCGCTGCTGCCTTCAAGCTCTGCAGGTGAGTGATCACTGCGGCCTTTGGGAGCCCTGTGAAAATAAAAAGACATGATAATTTAATAACAATACTACATTACACATTGCAAAATAGACTGGTCCAGTTTGTCCATTTCAGCTGCACTGTAACAAGCACAGAACAGGTGTAAATTAGCATTGTCAGTGAATACATAAATATGGATTATGTGCCTATAGTCCTGAAAAACCAGGAGGGTGATTGTGCTCCCTTCACCTGAAGCACAGCTATACTGTAGTGTGTGCGTGTGTGTGTGTGACAGAGAGATAGAAAAGAACAGAAAGAGAGGGAGCCTAGCAGCAGTGCTCAGGGCAGATAGACTCCTGAAGAGGAGAGGAGAGAAGAGCAGAGGAGAGGAGAGAAGAGCAGAGGAGAGGAGAGAAGAGGTTGAAGATTTGTTGAAAGGCTATTTATTTTATTGACCACTAAAACAAACGCAATGTGGGGTTGTTTTCTTTGTGGTTGAACCTCACTGTAGTGTAAATGGTGTCTGATGAGTATTAAACATCTGCATGGGCACATAAATACAGAAATAAATACACACAAATCTAAGCAGGCTAAAAGTTTTGTTACTGTAACTGTGACTTTTTTTTTTTTTTTTTTGCTAAAGCACCTGCCCCCCTCCGTACCTAGCATCATGTACCACCTCCACGATAACGACAAAATGTCAAGTAATGCTGCATTTCAATTGTAGCTCTAGCGGGCTCCTAACAGGTTTCTGACATCTGTAACGAGAGAGACGACTACACTAAAATCCATCTACAGTCGGTCGTCATCCTGACAAGATGCCACTGACACTACGCCACCAGACGCTCACTGGCCCTCTGTGTTTCCCCAGTTTCAAATCTCCGTCTTTGTTTTAAGGCCACTCCTCAGGTCACAGTGATGTGCATGTGATGGGAATGGTGAAGATAGCAGAATTAGCTGAAGTCAAAGCATCACTGTCCTGACGGGTGGGTGACGACCGACAGAGACAAGCTATCAGTGTCTTTCTGCGAAGCCTGATCTCACGGTGAATTCAGGCTTGTAGAACCATGACCGAAGTGTTAGGCAGGAGTTTTTGACATGAAACTGACAATGCTGTGTTGCTGCTTATCTTCTACAGCCCTTGTCTTCTAAGAGGCAAAATTACTGTTTCTGTCAAAGGAGTCTGGTGGATTTGACGAGAGAGGTGTAACGGCTTAAGCTTCCTGTCAGAAAGGGCTGTCTGGCAGGTTCTGCAAAGAAAATATTCTAAATATGGCACACAAGCTGAAAAAAACAGACTTAATATTAATATAATAATACATAAATTAATGCAAAATACATAAATAATCACTGACTTATAAATTTAAATGTTAGCTAGTTTCAGGCAAATCCTGGACTGTTCAGATGACTTAAACCTCAACCGCATGTCTTTGTACAGTGCAGCACTTGTTATATTTCACATTTTATATCCTATGTGGTTGGTTTGAAAAATGTACAGATTAATCAGTACTAAAAATGATTTTCTCCACAGGAGGGATTAAACAGCAGAGGAGTATAATGTCCCCCAGCGACAGTGGAGGGTTCCTCTGGGAACTTCTCTGTTTATCCTGTTACCAACACAACCGTGACACACACAGGTGGATAGAAGAAACAGCATATGGTTAGTTAGTCATTTGTGTGTATTTATAACAATACATTTTTTTTATTTTAATTTAACCTATATTAATACATTTTCTGTGTTGTTTGTCAACAGAAGAACAAGTTGTAAACGTTCGCATCATACACAGTAAATGTCACAGAAAACAGCTGTGCCTTTACACATCCATGTAAACCATCAAGTAAAGCTGTATGGTGTAACTAAAGTGTTTGTAGCTATAACGGAAACTTTTATCAGCTGGTCTAAAATAAAGATAAAGCTGATTAACATGATGCATTGAACATACTACGTGCAGTATGTCTGACCTCCACAGTGTGGATGTGAAAGTGCTGTTTGTTTTGTTGCCAACTGTTCATCCAGTCGATTTCACTCTTAGCAGGTTTATCACAGAGGTCCCAAGGAAGTGCAGTGTCTGGAGTGATGAAGTTTAGATGAAAAGAGGTAGATCACCCCGCATGTACGAGTTCAACTACAGTCAGTTTATACCCAGAGCTATGCAGAGACAGAGTTAGACCAACAGACTTAGACTGTATTGAAATAATATACTGATCGCCATGATGGCACCCATTTGTTTATAAAGTGGTTTTGACACCTTTTCTTGTTTGCTACAGCATCACCACCACAGACAGGTGGCGTGACTGACTCCATCCAGCATCCATTTTGATAATTATTTTGTCAATAAACGTTTGGCAGGTTTATGGTTCATGGTTATTTCTTAATTATAACAAACAGCTGTTGAAAAATTATATTTAAACTATATTACATGAACACAGCAATCAGACATAGCAACATTACAAGATACACACTGCAAGCACCGCTTCCACGACAGAACACACAGTCACTACGTGTGTTTTAATATTATTATGATGTTACGAAGCGTCTGAATTAGCACTGAACTGTAGAAAACCGCACACTCACCAGTTGTTCCAGAGGTGAAGATGTAGAGGGTGGGGCACTTCAGGGAGGTGCTGACACGCAACTCAGCTGGTACAGGCTGCTCAGAGGCAGCGTCGACCTTATCCAACAGCGTGTGCACCTGTGTGTGCTCGCTGTGGCTCTTCATAGCCCACACCTGAATGTTGTCCTCAAGCAGGGTGGTTAGGATGCTGTCCAGACTGTCCACCAAATCTGAGGGATGGAGACACCAAAGAAGACCTTAAGCTGTATTTTGTATTCTGCTTACCCTTTTTAGAAAGCTGCTTCCTACTTCCTACTTCCAAGCATCTTGTTTTTTTGCCACCAGAGCTAATAGCAAGCTAATAATATAGTGTGATATGTGATATAATATCATAAACCATGCTCTAAAAGGATTGTGCAACCCATACTAGTGTTTCATGGAGAGTGATGGGGGATATTTTAAGAATGCAGCTGCAGTGAGTGTGTGTAAATATCTTTCTCAATGACTGAAATTATACACCGTGCCAACTGATGTCATGAAGCTCCACAGCACAGTATGAACTCACATATATAAGAGGTATTTCACAGTGCAGCACCGCTCCTCAGCACGACTTTGTATATGACTGCATATGTGCATGTGTGATATTTTATGGTTTTGAGTGCCTTGATTGAAATGATACATTGACAAGTGTTGATGCAACGCAAAGTAAACAGACAAACCACAGTCATAAAAATGGAAATGGATCCCTAAGCAGCGATCATCAGGGTCAAAGCAGGTTGGGATAATTTAGATGCTTGCTTCTTACTTAACTGACAAGAAGAAAAACCTGTGTTTCTGCAAAATAATAATTGCGGTCATGGCCATATACTGGTTTCACACAACTTGATTTGATTGAAAATTGATTGGCTCGCATAACTGCAACAGATTATCAAAAACTTCTGGAACAAGATAAGTGAAGTCTGGATATGATCCAGGCTTTTGGGATGATTGGCCCAGTGGTTACTGACAAGATGTCAAAAATAAGACTTTGAGAAAACTAAAAAAATAGTCAAAATGCCATTTTTAGGTAAGAAGACCAAATGTAGATGACTGATTAAAGATTTTTATTTTGACCGAGCTACTTATGACATAACTGCATAAACTTTCAGCTTGACTTTGAGGTCAATGACTACATCATAAGAGCCTGACTGGTGGATGGAAATATTTGGTCTTACGGTATTGACCTTATAGTATTTGCTGCACAAGCACTTTTTGCAGAGAATAACAAAAGGAAGAAATCTTCCCGGGCTCACAATAGCCAACACTGACCTCAACAAGCACTTGAAAACACCACATGTGGACGCCACGCCTTTGTATCTCAAGAGAAGGCTTGCTGACTTGCTGACCGTGCCACCAGGGAGACAAAACGCTGTACACATCTTTTTACAACTCGAGTCACACGTGCCAGATTGGAGTATTTTTGTCTGTTTGAACTTACGACACTTACAAAAATGTTGGTGACAAAAGGTCTGAAATCAAAAAAAAAACAAAGACATCACACACAATTCTGCTGGTTTCAGCTGGATTGTGACATAGTGTGTTTAAGTTCGATCAAACATTTGGAGAGAAACACATAGTGAGACGCTGACTGTCACTGAAGACTCACCATATGAACCCCATTTGAAACATGTAGCATCTACAAGGTAAAGAACACCTGCGATTTGCTCCCATTTGAATGAGGACTTGTGGCGATAACTGATGTGAACTGATTTTGTATGTTTTTTACAGAATAAAGCAATAAACTTTTGAGTAGACAGCTGCAGTGAGAACTTCTGTCCCAAATCAGTGAATGTGTCTGGAAAAACATTCGGTGAGAATCCACCGAGCCCTGTAGCTGGAAAACAGGACCAATCAAAGAGCAACAAAGAGCGTGTTTACACAGCGGCACAGCTCAGTGATAAAATGTACTTGAATATGCAGGATTCCCCATGCTCAAGAGTAAGACCCCACTTTATCTCTTTATCCCCCTTCCTATGGGAACAGTTACATATATATCCATATGTATATATTGCATCACCTCTGCTCTTATCAGTGTCTAAATGTCCCAGCTATTCCATGAATCTGTCTCCTGTTGCACTCGGGTTGTGGTCAGGACAGTGTCCCTGACCAACATCGTGCCTGTTTGGTTGAGCAATGATCAACCAATGTGGTTCCTGTCACATGGCTTGAGCATGACGAATCCTGTTAACTGTAGAAACAGGATTCTTGCACTAAAACCTGGGTGGAAGACAGAAAATGGTTCAGCTGAACTTCACGTTGTCACAGCGTTAAAATGAACCGCACGTTTAATCCATGTAACAGCGAGGACAGCGCAGCTTTTTTGGGGGTGTATTTATGGTTGACTTCCATATTGAGCCATGAAACATTCAGATCCTCCTCACAGTTCCCACCTGAAAACAACAACAGTGGTCTGGCAGAACATTTGCAGACTGCAGTTTACTATTTATAACATAAATCAAAGAGTGTGTCTCAACTTTAAACCACATGTTACTCAATGGGCCCATGTAATGCTTAGAGTGTGAAAAACGTACCCTCACTGCCTCTATGATGAACTCACAAACACACTCTGACATCAGCACGAAAGCAACACGCCGATTTATTAATCAGTCAGTCAACAGAAAGTTCATCAACAAATGTTTTGATTGGATATTAATCAACTTAGTTGTTTATGAAGAAAAAAGACAAACATCTGCTGCCTCTTGTTTCTCCTACATGAGTGTTTTCCACTGTTTCCTTTAAATGTGCATCATTTCTGTTATTCATATTCATCACTATTAACATGGATTATTTTATCATGGACATCTTGAGTTTTTATGCTGATGGTTTGACAAAACAAGTAATCTGAGGACACTGAAAACTGTGATTAACAGCAACAGTTGAGGAGAGTTAGGAAAGTTACAGTAAGTGGCAGCCCGGCCTGACAAACTGTGTTTGTACAGGTGTTAATGTGTTAATCAACGATGCTGCCCCATTCACTTTCCAGAACACCCAGAGCATCATTATCATCCCATTAGAGTCATATATGTATCTATGAAAGATTTAATGGTCTTAATATAATAAACATTAACTTAAAATTTAGAATTATGATTTTAATGTTTACATGAAAAACAAGTCATTCAGTTATGGGACAAACGTTGTAATAATTGTCCTTTTAACATATTTCTCAGCACTTTTGAGTCAGTAAATATGTTTGTAAAATGAGACTGTCTGCATTTCAATTGACTTCTCTTTTTGAATTGTTTTAATTTGTGCATTTTAATCTCCTATATGTAATTAAGATGAAAGTAAAAAAAAGCAACAATTAAGATGCTACTAGTTTCTGATAAACAAGAGGTAATATTGTGTAATCTATTTCAGACACCCAATCTACTTTTAAAAGTAAGTTACACTCATGTTCAATCACTGGATTATTGTTAAAGGAACACACTGCTCGCTCTGCTCAACACCTAATCCTGAGAGGAAAGATGGACAGTCCACAGGCAGCTTATACTCGCTGTCATATCATCAGTGATGAACGATGATCGACACCCTGGAATTACAGTGAAATGTATTGTTTGTATACTGATGCTTCACTGGTGTGATTTCGTTTATTCCAGCACATTTCAGAGGGAAATGTTGCACTTTTCCAATGTTTCATGCATGATGTAGTAAAAACAGATTCAAACTGATTTCATGGTTCCCAGCCGGGAGGAATACAGGTGCATGTAGAGATGCTCACTGACAGCGTGTGGATGACAATAGTCTGGATGAGAGATTAGAGCAGAATTTGGGGTAACAAAGTTAACTTTAATGATATTATACTCTTTGGGATTACTTTCAAAATTCTTGTTGTCATTTGTCATCAAGTATGATGTAAGGATCAGGGACCCCCGCAGGGACTCCTTGGTCATCTGAGGTCTCATGAAGCAGCAGTGGAGTACAACAGGAGAACCCCTGATGTGTGGCAGAGACAGAACAGGTGAAGGCGAGCGCGTTTACCTGAGCCGACGATGAGAGTTTTGGCTCCACAGCAGTTAAAACAGTGCAGCAGAGACTTGTGCTTGATGTTAGTGTTGAGAAAAGCGACCGAGCAGCCGACCTTCGCCAACCCGAACCAAGCGCACAGGAAGTCGGGCTCGTTGCTCATGAGCAAGGCGACGCAGTCCCCTTTCTTCAAGTTCACGCTCTCGTGGAAAACATTGGCGAGTCTGTTGCTGCGTCTGTCGATGTCCCGGTAGGTGTGGACGGTCCCGTCGTAGATGACAAACGGCTTGTTGGGGATGCGCTGCGCCTGCTGGATGAACCTGTCCAGCACCGTGCACACGCTGGATTTCAGCTTGAAGAGCTCAAGCTTCACGCCGTACCTGATCACCTTCAGCAGAAACAGTAGGTCCCTCCAGAAGTATGGGAAGCAAAGTCTCTGCAAAACATGAGCGGAGAAAAAACCCGCGGCCAGAGCCGAGAGCCACCCCAGAGACAGAGTCATGTCTGCGGCTGTGGGACTGTGAGAGGACACGGAGCGTACAGACAGAGACACTCAGAGGAGATGAGCGCTGCTGTCCACATTCCCTGTTACATGTTTCTCGAGACAAACACGGAGCGTCGATGTGATGTAAGACAACAACTAGTTCAGTTAAGGTGCGCGACGTAAAACCGGACTATGACACATGCTGCCTTCAAAATAAAAGGGGCCAATTTGACAAATGTGTATACTGAGGGTACAGAATAACAAGATATGATCAGTGCCAGGAAAAAAAAGTAAAAAATATTAGAATGTATATATAATATAATAGGATTTTATATCCGAGAGGTTAAATTTACCTTTAAATCTGTAGGGTCCCTTATTATAAGGCCAATTATTTTTCAAGAACCTGGCAGGCAGAGTGACACTTGGTACTGAAGTCAGTCACTTAAAGGAACTTGGGATCCTAGTAGCCCCCATTACAATATAACACAAGACACTACAATAAACATTGGGCACTGCTAGTTTCGAGGGAAGAATGGTCCCGTTTGCTCCCCTTGTGACTTTCTGTGGTTATAATATAAAATAATCATTTCCTCACAATCACAACAGGCAGAATCAAAAGCACAGCTTAAGATCTGTGGATGGATCATGGGACAGTGGTCCACCAGACTGTTGAACTAATTCAGGCTTTAAAATCTCAAGTGTCTCAACAACTGCAGAAATGATAAAAACGATATTTAAAATAAATATAAATATTTTATGCATATACACAGTTGAATAAATGCCCACACATTTACACATTTTTACACAGTAATAGACTATAAATACAAGATATATAATGTAAAATAAAAATAATGTCACACCAAATGCTAGGACAAATGCCTTTTATGTGTAAACATACGTGGCCATAAACCTGATTGTGATTTTGTCGATTTGAGCCTGTGGCTAGAGTTGTATTGCGTGAGCATTTTATTTTGAAGGGAAAACCCACTTCCTGTATGGCCGATCACTCGAGGCTGCTTGTCAGTGTTGTGTTTCAGGGAGTGAAGTCATGTGGCAGTTGCTGTGGAGATGAGTGGGAGGACTTGTTGCGGCGCTTTTTTCCACTAATTTTAAAAGTCAGATAACAGAGTGAGTGTGTTCTGGCAGTTAACAGGGAGGAGAAACACACGTGAAACACACTAGTGTGTCTCCTCTCAGGCTGCACTGGAGAAAGCAGTGAATGCCTTAAATGAGGGAAAGTAAAAGATATGTAGGTTTCTTAGATGAAAAAAAATCTCTTAAAGGTTAAAAGTGTGACTCATATCATTCACTTTTTATATTTTCTAAAAAGGGTGTGGCAAGATTGAAACTAAGTTTTGAAGGAGTTTTGTGGTTGTCACTGTTCTCCTAGTGTTTTCTATTGTTTTCAAGGTTTAAACCGTGTAAATGATCTAAAAACAGTGTACATATGTTTGGAAAAAGGGTCTTGAAAGACAGAGACTTGAGTTTTGAAAGCAAAAGTCTTTATTTTGAAATTTTTGTGGATGTACATCTTGTTCTTCTGGAGCTGAAGATGTGTTTAAGACACAGACCACACAGTTAGTTGCATGTTACTACTCTCTTTCTGACTTCTGAAAAGCTGAAATTCTAAAATTGATGGATAGACAATGTTGTTATCATGTGACTTTGGTGAATGAAAACTAACACTTTAAAATGCAGAAGCCACACAGTAACACAATCAAACTAAACAACTTTGAGGAGACCAGCAGCCTGACATTGACCTGACAGCATTGACCTGACAGTGAAAAAAATAATATCCCTGGGAAACATCTTTTAGTATCCATAACTACGCTGTCTACACTGATTCTAATAATAGTAAGTAACAGTTAAAATATCTTTTCCTTGTCCAGAGCCTGATAGAGTGATCTTCTGAGTGACTTCATGCTACTAGGGCGAAACACAAACAAGTGTCACATGACTGTCACATGAAATTTTGGCAGTCTGTGGACTAAATCAAATTTGCTGGTATGCAACTGTGTGTTTCGACTGTGCAGAGAAAACTATTATTCAAAATTTGAGTTCACTCACAGGCACAAACAGCAAGGTTACCATGCCATGTAAAAGTCATTCTTCATTATTCTATTCACATTATCATTCACACAAAGGCTCCATTACCCTGCAATAAAACTACTGCAATTTATTGTTTTATTTTTCATGTCACCTAAATAAATGATTGTATCAAAAGGCAGGAACTGGACCAATATGAATTTTCCCGCTAAAACCAGAATGTGAAATCTAGGAAAAGGTAATAGAATAAGCCCAGAAAGAAGTCTGGGCTTAAACTGGAAGAGTCCTGTATCCCAATAGACCTAATGTGTGTCAAACGGCTGCTGAACTGCTGAACAAAGCCATGACTCGCAAAGGTATTCATGACTTTGTCCCCATGAAACACGCGGAAAAGCAGTTAGACAAGAAGGACTTGCTCACTGGTTCATTTACTTTTCCACCAGTTTAGACCCACCCATGACGGCTCCCACTGTGTTACATTTACATGCATATGTGAGCGGAACTTGACTGAGATTGATTGATTATTGGGCAAGTGACTATATTTGAGCACTTGTGCACATGTTGAAAACATTTTTTTGTCTTCCGAATATTACAAAAGTAAAATTTAAATTAATTGTAATTATTTCAATTTACAAGTATTTCAATGAGTGTCCTTTAAAGGGTTAAGAGGAATAAGAGGAAGTGAAGGGACTTTACTTAACAAATGCTGAAATTAACAGGCTGAAAGGCACTAAAAGAGCAAAGCAGGCAGCCCAAAAACAGGCAGCAGGTCAAAACACAGGCAGCAAAAAGCAGACAGGAAATAAGACAGAGCTATACCGCATGGAGGACTGATTCACACACACCGTTCACACACTGAACGACTGGTGAGCTAATAAGTGGCGGGGGTTGTCAGCAGGTGGGGATGATTTGGGAATATGAACAGGTGAGCAGGTGGATGAAGGAGTCATGTGATCAGAATTCATAGGTATTTCGGAGGGCATCTGGTGAACAGGTGCTTAAGGCTTGCCATTAAGCAACAGATGTGGGTCCAGGCGGAACTACCTAGATAATTATTGAATCAATTACTTTGAAATATACTTTCAAGAAAGGCTACCAGACAACAAATCCCAATGGCTTTAATCGATCCCCTTTAGCCCCTTTAGACATTTTAGGTTTCGAACGAAATAACCGACCAACTATTGAATTGACTGCAGTGACATTTGATTCAAGCATTCATGTTCCCAGCAGGATGAAGTGCAACGACTTTAATGATCATGTGCCGCCATCATTTACAGGCTTAACATCTAACAGATCCATTAGCACGAACCTTTATACATTAATATTTATGAGATGATGTATCCTGCTGACTTAGGTGATCTCCTGACCTTTTCTCCAGTGCCACCGTTAAATGTCTGCACAACTACTGGAAGAACTACAGAGAAATTTGCTTCATATGTATCATCAGGTTTATTTGATAACCAAAATACCTGCAAACATAATGGCATTCCTGATGACATCAACTAAACTTTGGGTTTAGTTCTAATCAGCAAAGATGTTAATGCAAAGAACCATAACCAAGATAGTGATCATGCTAGATATCTGCATTTTAGCATTGTCATTTAGCATGTTAAATCAGGCAGACATGTCCAGAGTTTTAGAATTACACTGAATTATATATAGTTTGTCAGTTGGCTTGCAGTTTCAGGTGGTTACAACTCCTGACTAATCACCTGAAAGACACTTTATAATATGATCATCCAGGTCCACTGTACAGTATTTACATGTATACTGTACAGCCAGGACCTTCCTCAATCGGTGAAGTTAAAGAGTAATTGGATGAAGAGGCAAAAAACAGTGCCAGCAGTATAGAGCATAGAACATCACGAGACAGCAGTGAGGAGCAATGCAAGGGACAGAGTGAGACCCAGCTAGAGGAGCACTGAAATACTGTGAGGTGCATATTGGTATCAGAAGGTGATGCTCTGATGTCATATGATCCAGATTTGTAGCCAGCAAATAAACCGATGAGGACAAGGAGACAGTTGTTAAGAAACTAGCAACAAGTGAGGACAGAGAAATGCCATTGCATTTACAAAGTAAAAGTGGGGTTTTTTACCATTCTATGGGACCTAATAATAATGCAGCTTTTGCTAGTTATAATATTAGATTAAGAATAAGAATAAGATTATAATGCATCTTATTAGGTCCTACTTCAAGCATCAGCTCCTGTAGACTATAAATGAAGAGGTTAAGATCAGACTAAAGTAGAGATTTCATCCTGCAAAGAGAGATTTAATATTAATATTTGGGTTCATTAAATGGGTTTTGCAATGTTAAGCTTACACATCTATTTTAAAAAGAAAAGGTTGCCCCAGCTCATTCCCTTTTCCATCCATTTTCTGCGTGTCTATGTAGATATGAGGTCATTCTGCAGCACAGTCTCATCCTCTTTCTTGCTTTCTGTTGTCTTCTTCCACTGTTTCCTTTTCTGTCCACAAACCATCAATCTCCCATTGCTGTCTTAACTATCTCTAAAGCTTCCTACTTTTCCTACTCCCAGAAAACATTTCCACAACATATTCATAGAATAAACCACCCATCCTCCCTAGCTTGTTGTTATCCATCCATTTCGGACCATTCAATGCACCATTAAGACCTGTTGCCCAGTTGCCATTATGCCCTTCTCACTCGCCCATATGGTCTTTCACTTTGGTTTCCATCACTTCCTCATTCCTTGACAAGATCTTCATTGGCTTAATGTTACACAGTTTAACAAGCGCTTTACAACAAAACATCTGCCCTTTGTCCCTGATTACATATTGCCAATATTATGTGTTACCTGTATCATTATTACTATTGGAGTTGTAGTCTAAGAAACAGTAACATATTCATAACAAAAAATTATTTTAGCTTGCATTTTACTTATATTACTATAAAAAATACTATATTGGTACAATAAGGGTAGCTGTATAATGTTATTAATTTGCTTTTATATGTATTGAGCTTTGATATTAGAATCTGTATTAACAATATTTTAGATAATCATATAATATATCATAGTATTCCCTCCAATATCTAATACCTTACTTAGTGTATATTTTATATGCTACATATATACATACATACATACTGTATGTATGGCAAGATACATACATTAATTACATCTTGCTCATAGTCTTTGTTGATCATTTCAGTAGGCTATTATTTTTACCTATACACCATAGTAAGATCTATCCATAGATCACGCATCATAGAGAGGAGTGTCTTGGTTTCACCAACACTGCTGCCCGAGTGAGCTGGACCCTGACAAGACGAAACATTTTGGCATGTTGGATTTATAGCTGCACTGTTGGATGTTATTCTGCTAAGATACCTGCATAAAACAGTTTTATAGACTGAGGCAACTGCCAAACAAAGGACACCTGAGAACTTACATGAACTTAGAGAGGACATGCGACTCCACACAGACCAGACTAGAAGACACAGTCCTCCATGAATTGTGTATGTTGAGAAACACTGGCCTCAAAAGCCTGTGTTGCCGTTCAACATTTAGATAATGAATATTTCAAATTCCTGTGGCCACTGTGAATATGAATGCTTTTTAAAATAAACAACCAGGCCATGAATGTTTCCAAGATATTGTGCTATAGCGCCATCTTCTGATGAACTGATGAACTGCATACAGCGCCAGCATATTTTATTCTAAACTAAGCTTAAAATAGTTCCTAATATTATTACAATATATAAAAAATAAAATTTAGAAATAAAATAATATTATAGTCTAATTCTTTCTTTTTACTTATCTGCTGATATTTATGTACATTTCCACATTTTACATTTTTACACATGTACACTTTTCTGATTTAAGCAACATTTTCAATTAATTTTACCAGATATGCAGTACATTTACACGGTTTAAAGGATCTGAACATTAATTTCAGCATGATGGTATGTCAGTCCAACATGTACGGTAAACAGAAAACATATGCTTTGGTGTTATTCACTAGTACTACTCTGTGTAACAGCAGTAATTGGTAAGATTACTGCATGAAAAGTTGGAGATCATGGCTTAGATGGATTTTACATTAACCTACATTCTACACTTTACACTGCCAACCTGAAGAAGTCAGTGAACTGACTCTAGCTCAGTATCTGGCTACTGGTTTGACGCTCAGCTGCCATTGATGTGACAAACACAGCAGCTGCAAACCCCAGCAGCTCTGCACCATCAAAGGAAATGAGTTCTGGTTATAGACAAAACAGGACAAAGTCAGCCAGCACAAAACATGCGGCAGTGCTGAGAGGTCTCATTACCTTCTGTACAAGTGGTGCCTCTCACCCTCACCCAGAACAGGGCAGGTCCTTCCTCCTGTTATTTTCAGTCCAGTCTCTAAAGACTTCCTCCAGTAAGCCCTCCTGCCAAAGAAAACAGTTTGCAGGACCAGTACAATAGGAAACAAGGTCACTAACAGATTCAATTTACTTCCCTCATTTTGCCTCCTGCTGCTCTTGTTTTATCCTCTGGTATAGTTGCTGTCTTCTGCCCAGCATGGAGATGTTTCAGGCAGAAGAAACAGTGCCCTGCAATCCCCAGCTACTGCAATTATTGTTGTAAACAGGTTTTTAAGATTTAAAACTTGTATAGACGACAATATAGAAACAATAAGACTGATACTACTACCACTACTTCTGTTTCTTACCAAGTGGTCTCGGTTTGGCTTGTGTTTGTCCTACATAACATGGATATTAAAATGTTACTGGAATTGTGTTTTAAGTAGTTGGCCAAAAAAGCATATATGGCTCTACGTGCGTTTCTTAAATGCACTGGAGTAGTTTTCATCTCCACATAGGCTTACATTGAACGGCCTGCACAAATTAATGCAATGCACTTCGCACAATAAATAAATCATGTGTTTGCAAACCTCGTCATATTCGGTTTTGTTGAACCTGTGCCAGCGGCGTGTCTCGGTATTGTATTACATTACAATGAATTGTGAATGCATTGTTTTATCCTGTCAAACATAATGTGATTGGCAAGGAGAAACCAGTTCAGGGTGAAATAATTAGGCTTCTTTGCCCTGAAAACCGCCTCACAGGCAAGGCTTCCCTCAATACTGTATCTGCCCCAGTCACATTTTACCGATTAAATACCTTAGGCTAAATCATCAATGAGTCGAAACGGTGGATTTTTTATGACCTCTTATGATCCAACCACGGACTAATTGTGCTGTAAACTCGGGGCGGAAATGACTCTGAGGTCGAGACAGCTGAACCGAACAACACAGTTTAGCTCAAAGCGGAAGTTCAGGCTCATGCGATAGCAGAGTTGAAAACATACAAGGGGCGGAGGAGACATAGCCACTTAAAATCATTATTTGTATTATCCGAACCGTTGGAACGGTGAATTCAGGGCGCGCCGAAAGGTAAGTGTGTGTTATTTGAAATAGACGGAGTAAAGGTGTGGCTCGTTAGCTAGGCCCGCTATAACAGTAACTTCCAGTGTTATGTTGTGATCAAAACAGTGCGTTTGCTTTGCTGTGACACGAGCGCATAACCCGCGTGCCTCTTGATTTTGGCTGAACACCAAGCCGCCGTGTCGTTGTAGGCCTGCACGACATTACTTGCTGAATTTTGTTATCATTAAGTAGCTTTTGCCGTGTTGGATGACGGTAAAAATCAGTCCTTATGTTAACGACACACTGAGCAGTACTAGGAAACATTGTTTACAGTGCGTTAGCTAATGGCTAACCTAGCAGCATTTTGACAGGCGCTCTTTGTGCAGGAATCATAACATAGCTGACATTGCTGTTTAGACAAAATTCACCAACTTGTTGATGAATCCGTTCATTCCTCGGCTGTTGGATCGACGCATAGCCTACTGCATAAACAGACTGGCTGCCATCATGACAGCACATGGGATGTCACAATACATTCGTTATGACCTCCAAAAACATGCGCAGCTATCTGTTGTTCTGACCTGGCACTGTTTGTCTTATCAGTCACAGTCAGGTCACACGCTTTACATGAACTATAACGCAGGAGAGAGATGATGATGATTTTGAATTGAACTGAAAATATGGAGTGACCCTGAATGCGTCTCATAAATGACTATTATCTTTGCATTGCCCAGTGTAAACTTTGTGTGAGTGTTTCAGTGACATGTCTGTTGTGAATTAGCTTTTGACATCAGACATTAAAGCTGCACTGAGTATCTTCATATGAACACTAAATCAAATGGCTGTATTGTGAAATGTGATGCTTGTGATACAGTGGTTAGGATGATCGCCAACTCTTGTTTCTTTCAGCTCTATAGAGCCTTTGAGCAACTTGTAGCTCATCTTGTTTGTTTTTTATAGCCTGTATGATCTACTTTAACCAACAGCAAACACTAATCAGCACCAAACAACAGACAGACTAAGTTAGACATTAACGCTTAGAAGTATTAAGGCTTGTCAGGTTTATCTGAATCACCTCTCTCGTTCCTGTAGATGGGAGATGCCAAGTAAGGCCTTGGTCTGGGTCCACTGTTCCACTGTCTGTCACCACGATGAACAATCGCTGCATGTTGTTGCCAGAAGTTTTGCCAAACCAGTGTCTGTCAGCACATGCGAGCTGCCAGCCTGGGCTGGACTCCGAGCTGGCGTGTGGTTTCTCTGATGAGCCGCCTCTCCCTGGAAAAACCATG
The DNA here is from genome assembly GCA_008933995.1 of Datnioides undecimradiatus. NCBI lineage: Eukaryota > Metazoa > Chordata > Actinopteri > Lobotiformes > Datnioididae > Datnioides > Datnioides undecimradiatus. Next base: position 10,006,717 of record WARS01000007.1, read on the forward strand.
GAGGAGTGCAGTGTGTCAGCCAGTGAGCAGCCTCAGTATTACACACAGGTGACGGCCAAGCTGGATGGTCAGCTGATGTCTTCAGGTTTGGACACATATGGCAAACAGTGGTAGGTCGTGGATGTGTTTTAATTCTTTATTAGTTATTAGGTGTTACTCGTGGGTGAAAGCGATTAGTAGAAGTTGACTGAAAGCGTTAACAAAACATTTGAGTGAAAGAAGTTATTGTGCGGTTATGTTTGGATATTAGCAAACATGCAAATAAATAAGTGAATACAAAAAGAAACAATAACCTTCTAGCTATGAATTTATGTTGTCTGCACTGCTGTACATAATTACTTACTAATATGTCATTGATCTGTTATTTAATATTGACTTATCTTTCTGACCTTGTATGTGTGAGGTTGTTCTAGTCTGTGTCCGGACTTGTTTTGCTGCTTTTATGTTACATCCTGCTTGTGGTCTCTATAAATGGCTGAACTAACACGTCATCTAGCCTGGTCACATGAGCTCTTGATGAGCTTTAAATTGAACCTCTACACTTGTTGCACCTTTATACACTGAAGGTTTGAAATGTGTTTTATTCTTTTGGGGGGGTTTATTGGGACACAAATTAAATGTTATTGGGATGTAGAGCTTTATGTTTCAACTGGTTAAAAGTTGCATAGCACTGTATGAAATCAGTGATGGTAATAATTGGTCAATCCTGATCCTGTAGCCTATAATGATTAATGTAACATTTTATTTTACATTCGATAACACACTCTGATCAATTATTTACAGTGTACACAATGAGTGAGATCATTCATGAGATCCCACCCCTTCTTTAAGCTTAGGAGCGACCTCATTCCTTCTGTAAACATTTGTGATATGGTCCCCGGAGACTCTTTCACAAGTTCTAGTGGCATTCAGGAGGACTCCTAGTGGTGGGATTTGTGAATACACCCCTGGTCAGTTTTATGTCATGGAGATCTTTAACATGGCAGGCATGATTTCTCCTAGTGGCCAGACTTCCTAATGAACTTTTGGAAAAGAAGATTAGACTATGTACAGAAAACGTCCTTCCCTTATCTTCTTGTCCTCTGCAGTGCCATGCCAGAGAACCCCATGTGTCGTATCTGTCATGACAGCGGAGCGCAAGAGGAGCTGCTGTCCCCCTGTGAATGCTCAGGGACACTTGCCACCATCCACCGCAGCTGTCTGGAGCACTGGCTGTCTGCTTCAGGAACCAGCTTCTGTGAGCTCTGCAACTACCAGTTCACTGTGCAGAGGAAGTCCAGGTCGCTGCTTGAGGTACAGGAAGGGCAGGAGAAGGAATCAGTTTAACGATTCAGTGCATCACATTTGTTCTTTATCCTAACTGTGCTTGAATTCTTAATTTTTGGCGTTGTAGTGGCTGCAGAACCCAAGTCTTCGTCAGGAGAAGCGCACCCTGTTTGGTGACATGGTGTGTTTCCTGCTCATCACCCCGCTGGCCACCATCTCCGGCTGGCTCTGCCTCCGCGGTGCCATAGATCACCTTCACTTCTCCAGTCGGCTGGAGGCCGTGGGACTCATCGCACTGACTGTTGCCCTCTTCACCATTTACCTCTTCTGGACCCTGGTTAGTATGAAGGGCTGTGTTCCCTTCAATTTTGATTTTGTTTTACCACCCAGAAAGAAAAGTCTAGGTGACCAGAGTGAGAGCATCTCTGCCTGTGTGCCACGACAAATCACTTAAACACGCTCACAGTTCTGCACCTGATCCAGCGACCTGTTTTAGATTCTGTGCTAGTCACTCAAACTGAGGTCAAAGTTGTCGCTGACATTTGTAATGTCGTGGAAGTGTGGGCTGTCAACATGTCAAAGTGTCCTTGGGCAAGACTCAACTCAAAGTTGTTTCAAACGGTCAGGCCAGTGTATGACATATATTATTCACTAAAAGAGGTGCACACCCAGGCAGCAGCAACAAGCACAAAGTCCTTCCTCAGGACAGAGCAGTCTGACTATTTATTACCTCTGCCAAAAAAAGAAATGATGTTTCAGCTCAGTTGGGGGTTTCTTTGTCAGCAGGAAAGACTACTGGCCTGATTTTTTTTTCTTTTGTGAAAACATAGAGTTATATTTGTATTGTAGAGCAGACACTGTCTGTGTCTTTAGGTGGGTTAATCAAACCCCATTCTAACACTTTCATATCACACAAGGTAGACGAAAAAATGTGTTCTTATCAAAAGGGTTTGAGCTCAGAAAGTGGGTGATTTCAGACAGAATTACCCCTTTTAGACAGAGACATGAATTTTGGTTCAATAATTCACAGTTAAATTGTTTTTAGGTGGAATTCTCACACCCATTCTGTCTCCTCCAGGTGTCTCTCAGGTATCACTGTCGCCTGTACAATGAGTGGCGACAGTCCAATCAGAGAGTGGTCCTCCTTCTTCCCAGGTCGCACAGCGAGGCGTCAGCACTGCACTCCCTACAGGGGGGTCAGCGAGGGAAGCAGCCATCCAAAGAGTCGATAGTCTGAGCGCAGGGCTCTCATCAGGAGATGGACTCTGTTCTTCTTCCCGGTCTCTTTGCACTTTAAAGCTCCGCTCAGAGATGCTCCGTTAGAGCTGATGTCTCACGTGTGAACGGCAACAGGTCCATGCAGCACTTTATTCTCAAACTCCGTGTGAACACAGTAAAGGACTGCTGACTGCCTCACCTGGACTAAAGTTTCTGCCAGCTGATGAAGCAGCCGTCTTGGCTCCTAATCAGGGACTGACTGCAGAGTTTAGGTTGATCAAATGACAGAAGGCTAAACCCCGTGATCGTAACTTGCAGTAACAGCACCACACTCATGACAGAAAGCCTCAGTTAGTTAATTTGACACCAGAACAAAGACATTATGGCTGTAGTGTTGCTTCAGGAAACAGTTTGACATCTTGTTTGCTGTCAAGTAAGAAGGTAAATGTCAGTTTTTTTTCCTGAAACGTTGGACTGTTCCTTTAATGATGACTGTTTTACTGTAGTCTTCAAACAACAAAGACGCAGTGACTTCAGCAGCACAAAGAAAGACACGCGTTCTCCAAATGAAAAAATGTGTTTGCCATGAAGTTGGCCCCTCTGATCTGGGAGGGTCATGTTCCTCAACCAATGTCAAGCACAGCCTTAAAGTCCACTCCTGGTACAGGCTCATACATGCTAACAACCACAGTCAGTGTGATTATAGTGTAAGATGTCCAACTTTGGCACTTTTGATTGATTAATTGATTGATTGGGACACACTTAAACCAAAGGCTATTTTTTTATTTGAAACATAATGTTGTTTGGTCTGTTTTGTGTGTGTGTTGATGTAGAAAAATAAAATTCAATGTTCCAATAACATTGGGTTGATGTGATTAATGTATTCATCAAGAGGTTTTTTTCCACGCTCACTTAGTTAATATAAATCTGTAATTTTCAGCCATTAGCAATAGTCAGTGTTGTTTTAATCTATCTTTCCAAAGTAAATACTCCAGAGCCCAGCATGTATCATACAGAGGAAAGAACTTTTTTTTTAAATCGATGATCCGTGCAGACAAATTAAAAGGACCGTCTTGACAGTGTTATGTCAGACAAATATTAAAGAACATCCTTGTCATACTTTCACCTGACTGGGAATTTAGGGTTTATTTTCAAACTTTCATATAGTTCAAAACTACTATATAGCAACTGTTGGAACGGTGGAAAGACTAAACAAGTTGGTTTTGTTGAGTTTTATTATACTTCTGTTTATATTAAGTGTTTTATTATGAGCTGCATGATGAAATTACTTTCATTTTGACTGGAGTCTGGTGGGTGTGAAAGGCCCTTTTCTATATTTAACACAAAGCTATCTCTGCAAAGATGCTGTTTTACACTTTGCAATAACAATCTGAGCAAAAAAAAAACAAAACCCCAAGCTTTTAGCAACCATCTGCAGCAAAGTATGGTAAAGTATTAACATTTTATAAAGATGGTCTGAAAAATGAATCAGTTACCCCCAAAAAAAGCAAAAATGTCTAAAATCAATTTTAAAGGTTACAGAGAATACTAAGGAGAATACCAACTACTTTCTAAATCCATAAATATTCTGTATTTGAGACTTTCATACCCTGAAAGTCTAAAAAAAAACAGCTGATTAATCAAAGACGAGACATCCGAGCAGCAGCCATTAACTTATTTATTATATTGAATTTACGAAAAGTAAAAGCAAACACTTGAATAAACAGTATTGTACATTTTTAGTCTGTTATCCCATGGTTTTTGTGGTGGTTTTTGAAAAGCATTCCACTGTACACAAGGCTGATGACATTTTACAACCTCTGATGTTGTTTTTTTCACTCTTTTGTTTTTTAAAAACACCCAAAAGCAGATGACGTGGACGCTCCGGCGCAGACGCTCTGGAGTAAGGCGGACACAGGTGTGGACACGACCCCTTCACTGCCACTGAGATGCTGGGAAATCATAAGATCCGGACTTATACTAGTACATAGAGAGAGGAAAGAGGGAGGGAGGACGAGGGAAGAGGGAGGATAATACAAAAACTAATCATCAGTTGGCGTTTTGCTGCCTCTCAGTGTTTGAACCATCCAGACTCCAGAGCCTGGCATCATGTTGCTGTGGCTGATTGTGGAGATCTTAAACTGTACACAATTAACTGACATGCATCTGAGTAAAGCTTCGAATAGACAAGTGGGGGAACTTGACAGCTACTGTTTATCTATCAGCTGATTTTTACACTTAGAACAGAAACATTTAAAAGGGAAAAATAAAGTGTTTTCCAAACAAGGTCCTATTCTCACGGCCGATTCTGACCCTAGTAACTTGATTAGACGTCAGAACAGCCACAATCATAAAGAGAGAGGCTGAAAAACACTGAATTTCTCCGTTAAGTGTGCATGTTGACTGCTGTAAACGTGGAAACATGTTATGGATTGAAAAGAACAAAACAATTCAAGGCATTTTTCTACACTTGCTTCAATCCTGCCAGCTGAAACACAACGCTGACTGAATAACTCATTTTCCTCGTCAACACAAACGCCCCATGTCACGTCTGTCTACAAATATGACTGCCAACAATGACAGAAAGCTAATAAGGGGTGCCTTCAGATCAGTTGGTTGGATAAATGAACCGCATTAACTTTGCCCCAAGGCGGTAACTGTGCAGTTTGGGCCAGATATATATTTATAATACAGTGGTTATCTTCACCTGTTTGTCTGCTGGCTGACACTAGCTCTATGTGTTCCTGTAGCACTTCAAACCTTTGTTCTGTTCCGCAACAGAATCCAAGTCTACAAAATGGACAAAAAATAAAAATCTAAATCTTCGGTCTGGAATGGAAATTTAAACAGTAGCAAAAAAAAAAAAAAAGAAAACATTCAGGTTTTATTGACATTTCATGATATTCTACACCTTGTAGGGCTTTTGTAGGCAAGAGAGCAATATCAATACTTCAATGTGGACTAAATTATAGTATTATAGCAAGGCCTGTAGTAAGAGTCCACAGTGCTAATCGTTGCCCTCTTGGATACCCTGACGGCCCTCTGTGTGTGAATGTTTGGGATGTTTGGGATGTTTGGAGGGTGCTGGGTGCTAACACCGCCACCCGACAGCAGGAAGAACATTTGGAAAAGGAGGTGAATGAAAAAATAAGGAAACTGTCACACATAACTGTGTGGGTTTCTCTGGGTGGAGGGGTAAAGCCGTAGGCTGATAGAGGTTTTGAAGCGGTTGGGTTGACAGATGATGATGCAGAGGTACCCGGCGATGACAGGTGCAGGAGTATGGAAGTCTCCGACAGTATGATGGGGGGAGATTTGAGGGCAGTTCTGGGGGCAATCGCAGGGCGCCGGCCCCTTCTAGAAGGTCTTCCTGTGGATGGCACGTGCTCTGTCTTCTTCATATTCCCGCTTTGACACCCACATCTTTTTAAAGGTGTCCAATGATGCCAGGATAGAGCCACTGCAGGTAGGACAGCATGGTCAAATTACACATTTTACCAAAATGTCTCCTCAAACATGATCAGAAACTGAACTCTGAAGACTGAATTCTTACCCAATCCATGTGGAGTAGAGCCTCTCTTGGGGAGCAGAAATCTGGATGATGAATAAATAAATAAATAAAATATCAACCACAGGTCACGTGAAAAAACGCTCCATCATGTCTCGTGTCTTTAACAACCACATTTCAAATATTGTTCAAGTCGTGTTGGTTGCCAAAAGAGGCGAGATGAGGTCAACTGTAAACTCACATTACGATTTCATCACTTAAAAAAAGCTGCCAGCACAATTATTAAATACAATATTAAATGATTATTGATGGTATATTCAATAAATACAAGGATGGATTTCATGGATTGCCAGACTTTAGAGACATGAGCAAATATACACCTGCGCTGTGATGACATCTGAGCAGAGAAAAAGGAGCTGTACACAGACGGCTGATGTCACCTTCTGACAGCTGTGACACGCATCACAGCTCATCTAAATAAACCTGAACCCACCTTGATCTTGACGTCTTTGGGTGCCAGCTTCTTGACTTCAGTTAGTAGTCGCTCCCCAAAGCCTGAAATAAAAGACAGATTAAGCAGGTGAGTGTGAGTATCAGTGAGAGACAGACGGGATGATGAAATGTTTGAAACTGAAAATAACCTTTAATATTTCTGCAGTGACTGATTAGAAATATGCTCTGCTCAGGTCAGTGCGGCTGACATTACCTTTTGTCAATGATGTGTCAAACAGGATCGATTTGGATATGTGCTTTGTGTTTTTGTATGTATAACAGAGATTAACTACATGATTAACTGTCATTACCAACCTTTAATCAATGTCGACCCCCCACATAATACTATGGTGGAGAAAAGTGTGCGTCGGAGGTCCATGTCAGACTTCTGGATAGCGTAAGCCAGGACTTCATGGATCCCTGAGCTTTCATCTCCTATCAGGTCGGGTCTGAACAGCAGCTCTGGAGCGCGGAACCTGGCTGGACCGATCTGAAAATGAGGTCGCATTTCAGGGTTTGTGGTTAAGAGGCTTTCACAGAGGAATATGTGGGAATGTTACTCTTCCAAACGCTTCGCAGTATCTGTTGGACTCACATTTAAAGTGCTTCCATCAGGGAGAACGTACTGAGCCTTCTCTGTTTCTAAAGTCTCATCCTTTTGCGGGTTGAGAGATAGATAACAAGCTCTCTGCAAAGACGGAAACACATTTGATTAGATAAAGTAAAAGTAATTCAGATTTAAAATAAGAGATTCAAATCAACCGCCGTACCTCTTTGACGGTGCGAACGACCTCAAATTCTGCGGAGGTGTTGAAGTTGTAGCCTTCCTTGCGCAGCAGCAGGCGGAGGTACCGAGACACGTCTCGTCCAGCAATGTCCACACGCATGATGGAGTGTGGGATGGCAAAGCCCTCGTAGATGGGAACGACATGCGTCACGCCATCCCCTGAATCCAACACAACACCAGTGGTGCGACCTGTGGCGTACCTGCATGAGACAGAGACCGGTCATATCACATTTAAACACCACACAATCAGTTTGTGTCATGTTCCTGGAGTCATCGTCTGTCTGGATATTTCTGTTTGATAAAGTTCACATTAGACTGCTGAGGAACGTCGGGTACGAGAACACATGAAACCAGGCTGCATTTATGAACTAATGCTTCTAACTTATGACACTGCAGGAGTTTGTCACAACAAACCAGCTGATAAATCATGTATTTTTTTATTTTTTTGGCAGCAGTCACAGCCTCTGGCTCCACAGCGATAAACTAAGCGGTAAGGAAAATGACAGATAACACCAGCCTTTGTGCTTTGATGCTGGTGTGGATCTGTACAGCTGAGGGTGGTTGTAGATGCAACTAATAATTCTCTGAAGGTGCATCACAACCAAATTCACAATGTCTCATTGTCATTTCATACATACATACATACATACATGTTTTAAAGTTTACAACTAAACGGAAAGTGACTGTCATGGTTCACAGTGTGAGTAACAACTGGCCTTTTTGACAACACAAAAACAATTTGACAACCAGGCGTCGTCTCTGCCTCATGTGAGTATTAAGTCAGCAGTAATGTGCTGTTTTTGCACTTAAACCACTAAAAAGTTGCAGACTTTGACAGAACTGTAAAGGAACTAATGAAATGGTTTCTGGGTGAAGTACACAGCTGCTGAACTAAGTCAGTGTACTTACAAGCTTAGGACGGCCTGCATGGAGATGAAGAGAGCAGGGACGTTGAAGGTCTCAAAGAAAACCTCTGCAGCCTTCTCCCTGTTCTTGCTGGGGTTGAGGGGAGCTTCGGTCAGCAGTACAGGATGCTAACAGAGGGATGCACACAGCATTGGATTTATCAGACCTGTCCAAATGTGTGACCTTTATATCATCACACAGCAGGAAGAGAGGAGCTCACCTCCTCAGAGAAAGTCTGCAGTTGTTCCTTGGAATAAACATACTGCCAGATCCTCTCCATGTCATTCCAGTCCTTCACTATGCCGTGCTCCATTGGATACCGCACCGACAACAAGCCCCTGTGCTCCTGAACATCAGAGAGGTGGTGAGACAAAGACATGCGACATTAGAAAGGTGGAAATAAACGCTGTCAGCAGCTGAAGCTAAAATATGTTTGTCACCGTTGTTTCTGCACCACCTCTAGGTGTGTTTGTTCCCTTCTACACAAGGCTCTGAAATGGCTATTAAGACAATGTCACATGCTTAAAAATCTGCAGTTTAAACTACAAGAGCTTTTGCCTGTGTGCACCAGTTATATGGATGTGTGGCAAAGAGAGCCAGGATGGAAAAACAGCAAACCTCACATGACATCTCAGCTAATGTTTGCCTGAAGGCTCGTGGGAAACGCAGTGAAGGAGGTTATGTGATCTGATGAAAATAAGAGAATTTGGGATATCAAACTAAATTCTAATAATATTTGATAATAATAATATTAGGTGTAAGCCACGCATTACACATAAGTAGACAGACACCATTCCCAGCATGAGGCCAGGTGGTGGCAGCACCATAGTGTTTTGATGTGTCTTAACACATCCATATAAATCGCTTATTGGCCCTCAGGCATAAATTGGATGTTAGGCCCCTTCTGACACTTCTCCACTCTGAGAATAATACTTCATTTGTCTGTGTTTCTGTTCATTTCACAAGCACAACAAATTTGGGAACATGCACCATGTGAGCAGAATATTAAATTAAAAAGTTTTTTTAAAAAAAGGTTTTTACACAGTATCCCTTACATGAATGGGACATTGCTCAGTGATGCCTTTATAACAGATAGTGGAGAGATGACAAGGAGGAGGAAGATGCTAACAAAGGCCTCCGGCTGAACTGGAGCTAGTTGCAGTTCATGTCAGCGTCTAAGCATGGTCAGCATGTAAGTTGGGGATATTTTCCTTATAGCAAACTAGTCACATCCAGCTACAACAGAATAACTGCAACATGGTGGGGATCTTAAATTGACATATTTCTTCAGACAATTAGGTATTTTTACTTGCAACACATCCTCAAAGCTTTATCTGGATTCATGCATGATTCTGATTTTCTCAGGATAAAAATTCCTCAATGCATGAGAACTGATTTGACAAAAGCAGGGAGTGTGTGTGTGTGTGTGTGTGTGTGTGTGTGTTTGAGTGTTACCTCTGCTTTAGGTCCAATGAAGAGGTCTCCCTCCAGGGCTCCTGCCATCACGCGCACATGCTTGGGACGCCCCACACTGCAACACACACAGAAATAGATAGTCAGACATCTGAATGTAACCATAACACAGACACACAAAATATATGACATCACCAGAGCTGATGCTAATAAGAGTTACTTTCTAAGCAAACACACCCTTTGTTTTCGTCATTGAATTTATAATATTTATCTTTGGCATGCAGAATGTAACAAACAATATAAATACTGTATATCATAACTTGGGCTTAGGGGAAAAGTAACATTCAAAGCGATTAAAATCAATTATCTCATCAAATAATGGACTAATTAGCAGATTAGTTGATAACACAGAAGTTATGTGAGTGTGATAGGAAGAAGTCAGGCCACACTTACTAGTTAGGGAAGCAGTATTTGGGGATCTGGTCACCTGCAAAACCAGCCTTGATAACCCCCGAGCCCTAAAGAAAAACAGATACGACATTTAGGCCCCACATCACAGGGTCAGGGTTGAACTTAGAGATGCAGTGCTTTAATCTCTGAGCAGTATGTGTTTGAGAGAGAGATGGAGGTCATAAGACAGAGCCAGAGGCCACCAGCAGTCACACATGCATGCTCAGACACCCGCCTAGCAGTTAGCAGAAACACTGTGCCCTAGATCCCTTTGGTCTCAACAGCTACTTTGTCCTGTACTGTCACAACCGGCAAGGCTGACACAATATAACAGACGGTGTTGTGCCAACGTCTTTTTCTGTTGCATTTAATTGTATATCTATATTTGAAAGAAAGGGTTATCTTTATGCTGAAAATAAATCACAAATCTGATGTTGTGGTAAATTCTGTGACCCATCAGTTTCTGTGACTTGGATTTGAAATTTCACAGTTGATACTAATTTATGATGAGTGTTACTAACCATAGTGCTCAGCAGCATTTACATGGAATTACACATTTTGAGATTAGTGGTTTTGATGTCTGTGTTTTCACGCTCTATGGACAACCCTGCATCGTGCAGTTTCAGCTATCACAGTTATCAAATTCAGTTACTCATTCTGAACTAGATATGCGAGTAATACAACAAAACAGTTGTAGTTTTCTGCTCTGAGTATTAATATGATGTACCGTTAACACAATACGACTAACGACGCAATATGGCTTATTAGTCATTTGCAACACAAGCGATGAGTTGTTTGTATTCATTTGTATGCAATGCTAACATCCGTGTGATCACCGCACCGGTGCACAAAGCAAGGCTAACGTGCAGTTTGTGCTACATATAAAGACGCAAATAGTCTGAACCCTAACGACTCAGGATGACTCTTAGCTTCTTGCTGACATTTCAGTCGGCTATGCTAGCTATTTAGCATTATTAACTCAGTGGAGATTTGTGATGATACAGCTAAAGTACCACAGACAGCCAACGTTTAGAATCTTGCAAACCGAGGCTTAGCTAGCCGGTTAGTGCTGTATGCTAGCCACAGCTTTAGCTACCGCCTTCTGGAGGCTAGATTAATCAGGAGACGTTACGTATACTAGCAACTGGAGCAATGGTCAAAGCGCGTTAGGTGTAGCACATTAAGTAATGTTTGTAACTAATTTTGAGTGGATGAACGCGACAGACACCCCATACTGTCAGCTATAAAACAACAGTTAACAAAGCTAGCAGTTAGCAAACGTTGCCTGCCAGCGGCCTCGGTTTGGGTGTGGATGAATGACATCATCATACTTACATTATCAATCACAACCGGCTGGTTAGCTAAAATGTCATAGGATTCCATGACGGACTGGGTATTGCAGATGTGTTTCTATAGATCCGTATGTGTATTCCTCCCGGTTTAGTGTTTTAAGCATGTAAAAGATAACGCCCTGTCACTCGGCACTCTCCCGTCTCGACGCCGCCGCTTCTCAGTGCTGCTGATGAGGGTTGGACCGCTTCCCTAACACAACAACATCAACGCAGCTTCTGTTTGACTGGCCGGGGACTCAGCCAATCATAGTTAGTACTCTTTTGACTGACGGAAAAAATAACCAATTATAGTGTTTATCTGACCAGCCATGCGTTTCATAGTGCGGTGAAGTCGCTCCCCTTGCTGTCAACTGCCAGGAGCAGCATCGTTGTCAAACCTGTGAAAACCACAGCGTTTCTTTGTGATTAATAAATTATCCATTGGGTCGAAAGACGCAAATTGTCACCTTTTATACATGACCCATAAGTTGTAAGAGTTAAATTGTAAAGATAAGCATTACAAATCATATGAGAGGAGAACAAAATTAGAATTGATGGGAAAATCCGTTTTTACTGATGTTGTTCCACCCCTGTGAAAACCATAGTCTAGAAATGCCAAGGAGTTCCATTAAGAAATGTCCATAGGTCTCCACCTTTCTAATAAGTCATCAATTCTGCTGTTGTACATGATGATATGGCATTATTAAACGATTTTAACCACAAAAATTAAATAAATCTGCAATTACAAGTGTTAACAATCATTAATAAAACGATGTATTGTTACCTATTCAGTCATATAGGTTAAAATGTCATTAGAGCCTGCGATGCTCTAATAGATCTTAATATGATAAACGAGGCCGACGGTTCAAGATTTGCGACAAAAAGAGTCACATGAGTCAAAACAGGCCAGCTTTATTGCTTGAAATGGAGCAAAAGGAATTCAGATTATTTAGTTATGTCCTCGCACTCAAACTGCACCAAAGTGAAGTAAAAGTATTGACCCATAGATGTACAAAAATAAGCATTCATTGTGCAAACATAAAAGCAGGACTAAAGTCTATTATACTATTTTTGCTGCTTTTATTATATAGGGTATTTACATCTGTGGCCGTGTAACAATAACTCATCTCACTTGAGTATATGTACTTAGTTACTTTCCACCACTGATGGAAAACTCACAATGAAACTGAAACGGTGTGTTTTCCCACTCGCTATGAACGCAACGATACAGTCATTGGCGCTGACCAATCAGAAAGCAGCTAGCTTCGCAGCTCTCGTCTTGCCCGGAAAGTCAACACAGCACTGCCTACAAGCAACATTACGGGTTAAATAGAAAAACATTTAATATTTTGATATATTTTTGTTTTTCAGGTAGGTGGTGTTTTCATATCATTACCACACAGCTGTTTTCTAAACTGACAGGCAACGAGGTCTGTCATATTGTTGGTTAACCTAACTTAGCTGTCGTTTGCTAGCTTAATGTAAAAGTAACACCTCCTTAGCTGACGTTAACTAGCTACGACCTGTTAGCGCTAGCATGAGTTTTGTCTTTGAGGTCAGAGCAGGTGGACGTAGGTTTGAAACGACAGGGACTTCAGGTCAGTGGAAATGTTGATTTTCTTTCTTTAAAGTTGGAACCGCAGCTTAATTGTTTCGCAACATATGTTTTATCTGTTTCGGTTTATATTGAGTAATACCCGATGCCCTGTCACATGTCAAATATGGGTTAACACTTTGGAATTTGGTCGGGGACGAAATTAGTAGCACTAGTTTGGTTTCTGTCTCTACTGGGCTCAGATTAAATAAATGTGAACCTCCAGGCACTGAAACGTGTTGGCAGGTTATAACTGTATCTAAGTTAAGGTCTCATTAGTGTAGTAGAGTGGAAGTAGTAAAAAATCTGGTACGAAATGAAAATGGGTATAGTAAATTTTAAGAACACTTGAAACAGTTTCTCACGTTAGGTATATTTAGCCCAAACACCTCCAATAAAACACTGTAAACTACTCATAAAACCACAAATCGCAGTTACACAGGAAGTATGAGTGTTAGATTGTATGGGTGCCAGGTCTGGACTTCTAAAAACATCAGAATTTTGAATATTGGGTGTTGTAGACCTTTCAGATGGGTAGACTATGCTGTTTTGAATCTGTCTGATCAGCCTTGTTCCCAAGTGTTGTTCAACATCTTGAGACCATCTGATGAACATAGTGGAACCATAATCAACTCAAGAGCTAGATGTGTCCCTCACATGTTAGCTAACATGTTTGCTATTTCAACTTTACGTAATGATATGTCAGAGTTATCAGTTAGGAGGTACTTGCAGGTACAAGTACAGAGCTTGTCTAAATGAACTTGGCTAAATACTTATTTACATTCCACTAACTGTAACTAATCCATTGTAAAGTGTGTGCATTTATGTCCTTATTTGTTTTAAATTACTTTACTGCAGCTGATGGCTTAATGATAACATCCAGGAGCGCAGACCCTGTACAAGACCATGGCCCTTGCTGAGGAACAGCCTGAGAAGTAAGAGAACATCTCCTGAGTCCATGTCATGTTGTATTTTTTATTGTGGAGAATAAGTCAGATTGTTTATGTGACCTGTATGGCAGGTCTGGAAAATCAGTGGATTTTGTTCTGTAAAATCACCCCTATATGCCATTTGAAAACAAATATGACTGGCTATTGCATGACGCTCTGTGTGTTATATGTCTGTTGAATTCTTAAATGGTATAAAAATGCTGCTTCATATTACGCAATTAGAAGGGTGTGTGTTTACACTTTATCTCTCTGATGATATTTTATAACTACAGAAAAGAAAGTGGCTGTGATTAGTTCCTGTAGTGTATTCTGTTATTAACCCAAACAAACCGTAGCACTGTTTATGTCTGTTTCGTAATTTGACTGACATGTTTGCTAATCAAAGATCGTAAAATATAACACTGTGTTTGTGTGTGTGTTCTATCCAGACATTGTTGGGTGTGTTTTGCCACTGAGAGAGATGACCACAGTGCAGAGTGGGTGAGCCCTTGTAGGTGTAAAGGGTGCACCAAATGGATCCACCAGTCCTGTCTGCAGCGCTGGTTGGATGAGAAGCAGAAAGGAAACAGTGGAGGAGCCGTTAGCTGTCCACAATGTGGCACTGAATACCATATCACCTTCCCCAAGATGGGTAAGTGAAAGATGTGTCACAGGCACACAACTCCTTTGGTGCTCTAGTGAGTAGTCAGGGCAGCAGGATGGTATGTGTAGCACTGAGGCAGAATGCACTCCAGTGTGTGTGCTCTTGGTAATGAAGTAATATGTCACTCAGTGCAACATTGTGACTCACTAATGTGAGTAGTTTTTAGTGCATCTCTGTACAATACTTGTTAGGACACACCTTCAGTTTTGGCTTGGATCATTCCATGTGATTTGTTGACAATATAAAATATATTTAATATCAGCAGACATCTGTTTTAAGTGTCTGTTTTCTTGTCTTTCCTCAGGTCCACTGGTGTATTTCCTCCAGCAGGTAGACAGAGCTTTGTCACGGGCCAGTCCCTTTGCTGCTGTTGGGGTTGTGGTGGGGACTGTCTACTGGTCAGCTGTCACCTATGGAGCTGTGACTGTCATGCAGGTACGCAGCACTAACCATCTACTACACAGGAAGAATGAAAAACTAGAGAGTGAAACAGCATTTATGACTTTTGGCTCTTATATTTTCATGTGCAGGTTGTGGGACATAAGAAGGGTCTGTATGTGATGGAGCGAGCTGACCCGCTGTTCCTGTTGATGGGTCTGCCCACTATTCCTATAGTGTTGGTTCTGGGGAAGATGATCCGCTGGGAGGATTACATTGTGAGGCTGTGGCATAAATACTCCTACAAAGGGAAGCTCCCTCCAGGTAGAAACACACACACACAGCAAAGTGACAAATGATTTGTTAATCCATTACAAAGTTGAATAACAATAATACACTCTAATTTCGAAACAAGGACAAAATTAGTTGAGTGAAACCACAATCAGCAATTACACACTTGCTCACAGTATCTGAAAATGCTTTTGTTCCAGTTTATTCGAAATAACTGGACCTTAGTAGGTCTGCTGCTGTGAAGACTATTTTAAATAAAAATCGACTGTATAGACTGTATTGTTGGTCTCTTTTTGTCAGTGAAGTCTAGTGATGAACAGCTTTTCTTTTTCTGTGTAATCCACAGTAACAAGGAGGATGTTTATCCTCTGTTATAAAACACAAATTACCAGTAATAACATGCAGGAAGTTGTTTTAAGCTGGGGCAAGCAGCACAACAATAAAAACTTTCTCCACAATCAACAACAAAACTTCTTTGTAGTTACCTTTGAAACAAACAAACTATAATATATAAACAGTGATTGGTTGAGATGATCAAATGACCAGGGTGTGTATTTTATCTCAGGCACCAGTCGTTATCTGCCCCGTGTCCCTATAGACGGTTACGGTGCACGGGATCACCTGTCTGTGTCCAGGACTCTGTGCGGAGCTCTCATCTTTCCCTCCATTGCCAGTCTGGTGGGACGGCTGCTGTTTCGACGGATGCCTTCTAATCTTCAGCGCACTGTGCTGGTTAGTGTACCTCACGTTCCTTATATTTGCCACATAAATGCTTTAATGCTCAATGTCCGTCTGTTTGTTGTCACCTAGTTTCATTCTCGTGTCATTAGTTCACTTTGTTTTTGTTTATTTTGTGTAAATGCCGCACAGCTGACTCCATTGTGTCACCCTCGTTCTCCACAGGGTGGCATCGCATTTGTGCTGATCAAGGGAGTGTTAAAGATTTACTTCAAACAGCAGCAGTACATCATTCAAGCCAGCCGGCAAATCCTGAACTACCCAGAAAGAGACGGACAGACTGATAGTGAAGAGGAGGACACTGAGGACAGTGCGAATGAATAGTTTTGTTTGCATGGATTGAGGCGAGAAAAAGGAAAACTGTGGCACAGGAAGGGAGCCACACCTGATGGTACAAAAGTAAACTGATTTTGCTACAAAACACTATGCAGAAAGAAAGTGGTTTTGTTTAACTGAGACAAGCACTTAAGTAGCATTTGGGTAAGAGGAGATGTGTCTCTTTAAACACCAGAACACTACCAATGGAGAGTTTGCGGCACAACAGAGGCCAAATCTCTTTGTCTACAATTATCTATGAATTTTTTCTCCTAATATACAAATCACTGCAGCAGATATTGGTGGCTAGGTCTGTCTCTCTCAGCCTTTTGATTCTAGTCACATTGACAAACATAACTGAAGATGTTTGAAATGTAAACTTTCTCCTGAGCTGTTTGTCGTTGGCAATCAGAAGTCATCTTAGATGTCTACCCAAAAAGATTCAATCCCTTTACAAGCACTGAAGCAACCCTGTTACTCAACTTTCTGCACTTATACACAAGAAACTTGGTCTATTAACTAGGATTAGGGAATTGCAGAAGCTTTTGTACATTTCAGACAGAGGAAGTAGGTCTGACAGGCTGCTGAAAGGAAAGATCATCATTATATATAAGGATATGTCCTCATATTCATATCATACTCTGAGACACACATACAAAAGATAAATCAGGAAGAGGCATTTCATTTCATTCAGATAGCTGCAATATGCAAGTCTCGCATAATATGGTTCACCATCATTCTT
The DNA here is from genome assembly GCA_008933995.1 of Datnioides undecimradiatus. NCBI lineage: Eukaryota > Metazoa > Chordata > Actinopteri > Lobotiformes > Datnioididae > Datnioides > Datnioides undecimradiatus. The sequence goes on from WARS01000007.1 coordinate 10,023,739, forward strand.
ATTAAGCCTTAATCAGTGGATTATAACAATGTCTTCCTTTTACGTGCCTTATTTGACGCACCTTTCCATTACAGAACAAGCATTGCACCAAGTCAATACGACATATTTTCCCAGCTTTACCCTACACGATTCCTCAACATCTCAATCCAGTTTATTTCAGGATAAAAAATTCCCCCCATGTCTGTTTTCTCCATTCTGACAGATTGTTCAGAAGAGTATTTCCCAGTTTTTAAAAAAAAAAGTGGTGCTACTGCTTACAAACACAATCAGTTGTCTTTCTAAACTATAAGATCCCTGACACAAGGAATTAAATTTAAGTAACCCCGAATGCTCCCACATCCCTTGGTCTTCAGTTCCTCCTGACATTATGCAAAGTGATATATTGTTATAATACTACAACCTGCTGAATCAGGGTTCAGTGCAGACTGACTGACTGTATTTGATGCTGCAGGGATACAGCATTTGAAATGTGAAATGCTCCCATCGCTCCATACTAGCAGAAGACTCAAAACAGTCAAAGCATTTCAGAGTTTAAATGTACCTGGTGAAGTAATTGTGGTTACAACAATTGTTTTCATTTGTTGCACTTCCTCCTGCTGCACAGCTGAAGCTGAGTTGCTCAGTTGTTTGGAATATGAAAATAAAAGTTTGAGATTATTTTTTTTTGGTTTGGAGCAAATTCAAAAAATAATGCCATGCTCAAATTAATGTCTGAATGTTTGAGTTATAAACAAAAGAGGAGGCAAAGTATTTGTTTTCATTGCCAAATGAAAATGCTCTGGGACTTGCAATCAATATTTATATTTTAAAAGGAGTTCTTATTTTATGTCTTGATGAAAATTTGTTTAATAAAGGTGTTTGTAAAAGTAGTTTTGTCTACTTTTAGTATATGTTTTTATTATATAACAACTATTAGCCCAGAGAAACGCGTTCAGCCAGAGTGATTTCAGTATAACTTATTTATGTATAGAAAGGTGTGTATTCGTAATACTTTTTCACTGTTATCAGCTAATGAAGTTGCCCACAGCTGAGTAGGTGTATTACTGGAACATGTCCTTATTCAGTCTCATTTAATACCATTAACATGTTAGATTTTAGTTTGTATGAGTGCACTCCTGGCTTTATAATTTGTTGATTATATTAGAATTCTGAATCTAGATTAAAAAATCATTTGCCTCTGAAATGTGGTATTTCGAGTATATCGTACTTTTGGCTTTAGAAATAGTACCTTCTGTGTTGTATTCTTCAAGTTTTGAGTTGGAGGTTTAATATAGATAAAAAAATAACATCTTGAACTATCTGGCGATGCTTTGTGGGGATGTGTTGGTCCCGCCCACTCTGTTTACGGATTGGCTGGTATGTTTTCATCTTAATAGCTGATTGGTTACTTGCGCTTCCCTGTGCGTTTGAGTGAAGAAGAGAGAGGAAAGAGACTGTTGCCTAAGAATGTATTTTAATGGGTAAAACCTAAAGCAGACGACGGTATAGTTGATCTTATTCGGCCATGAGAAGAGTCACACTGTTTGTCAACGGAACCTCCACAAATGGAAAGGTAAGCTGTGACAAATATAACCGGGAAATAACCTAAGGTGTGTTGGTTAGCATTCATGTTCTGTATTCGTGCTAAACAAAAAATGGCTAGTTTAGCTCCCCTCAGCTTAGCATGCGTTAATGAGCTAATGTGACACATTTCATTGAACATACGGTCCTGTAACGCGAGCCGGTGGGTGTTTTCGGCGTTATCATACAGGTGGTGGCCGTGTACGGCTCTATGGAGGATTTACTGTCTGTGGCCAGTTCAAAACTGGGAATAAGAGCCTCTAGTGTTTATAACGGGAACGGCGGCCTCATAGACGACATCACATTGATCAGGTGAGACTCAAAACAACTAAACAGTAGCATTATACAGTCGGTGTGTATTAAGTTCCCTTACTTGAGTTTAAGTAGTTGTTTACTGTAAAAGTACTCAGTTATAACTTGATGCCCTTTGCTTTGATGTATGTGTAAAGACTGTGTGTATGTGTGCCTGCAGAGATGATGATGTGCTTTACATATCAGAGGGAGATTCATTTGAAGGTAAGTTTGAGGCAGCAGTGAAAGAAGGTGTCAGATCATTTGCTTAAACAAAAGTGTCAATACAGCCTCCTTCCTACACATGTCAGTGGCAAAATGTCATCAACAGAGAAAAGGCTGTAAAAACTTTCTTCCTGACTACGTGCTCAGCAGCAAACAGCAGACACACACAATCAGAAAACAGCAGAGTTGGCAGAGACCAAAACACAAGCTCAAACAGAGTTATTATTGGACTTACAGTCATTGTTTGGAAACAAATATGACTGAAAATATACAATCATGTTTTTAATACAGCATATGTTTCAGCTGCAAACAATGGTTTTAAACTGACTTGCTTGTTTTGTATTGAATAGTCAAAGTCTCTCTCGGTTTCTGGATTGACCTACATTTACTTCCCCTATGTGTAGATCCTCAGGAAGACCTCGGTGGCCCTGAAAAGAGTCAGACTCACACTGATTGGCTGACGTTAAATGTCGGTGGACGCTGCTTTACCACCACTAGGTAAGTCAGCTGTCTTGCATCTCCATCTCACTCTAGTTTATAAAATCATGGATAAATGGCATCAGCCATCGAGTCCCGTGAGTCCGCAGGTTGTTGTGCCACTGGAACATATTGCCTCCTTGATCTGTTGGTTTTATTATAAACATGTTGTGTGTGTTTTTGTTTCCTCAGGAGCACACTGGTGAGTAAAGAGCCTGAGAGTATGCTGGCCCACATGTTCAGAGAAAAAGGTAAAGTCACAGAATCAACACACAACTTTTCATCTGAAAGAGAAACGATTGATCTCTTAATTTGACTTCATGATGTTCCCCCTTTCTTTAATCCAGATGTTTGGGGGAACAAGCAGGACTCTCAGGGTGCATACCTGATAGATCGCAGTCCAGATTACTTTGAACCCATTCTGAATTATTTGAGACATGGACAGCTCATCATCAATGAAGGCATCAACCCTCTGGGTACAACAGACACGCTTTTAAACATGTATTCAAGTCCCAGATTATACTGTTTTCTTATCTTAAGCCTTTCCTCTGCAGGTGTGCTGGAAGAGGCCCGTTTCTTTGGTATTGAACAGCTCGCTGAACAGTTGGAGACCCTCATTAAGGTGACTTAGTGTGTGTAGAGCACATGTTGTGGAGAATCAGTTTGATTTTTCAGTGCTAGTAACTTTACACATGTCTGTCTTGTTCAGTCCTCTCAGCCCCCTGACGATCACTCTCCTCTGACCCGCAAGGAGTTTATCAGATTCCTGTTGGCCACGACAACTAAGTCAGAACTGCGGTGTCAGGTAGACAAAAGTCAACACACTTATAGGCACAAACATCCATATAACCATTGGACTGTTGTTGTTACTGATTAATCAGCTAAATGTGGTGCAGATTCTTGGAAACTAGGGTTTCCAATAGTTTCCCCGCTGTCTCGTCTGTATGAGAGCACTGCAGGAGAACTTGCTCACAGTCCTTACATGTTTGTCTGTCAGGGTCTGAACTTTAATGGCGCCGACCTGTCTCGTCTGGATCTGCGCTACATCAACTTTAAGATGGCCAACCTGAGAGGAGCCAACCTTACCCATGCTAACCTGAGTGGGGCAAACCTGGAGAGAGCTGACCTGTCAATGGCCTGTCTCGATGTGAGCGCTCATTTTATAGCAGGTTTTTCTGAATGATGACATTTTGTATTTTGAATCTCTGAGTTAGTGCAAGTTCATGTTTGTGTGTGTGTCCATCCCAGGCTGCCAATCTGCAGGGTGTGAAGATGCTGTGCACCAACGCTGAAGGAGCTTCACTCAGAGGGTGTAATTTTGAGGATCCCGCTGGAATCAAAGCCAACCTGGAGGGTAAAGCAGCCAATCACAAACCTTCCTCAGACAGACCGACAGTGAAGTTTGTACTGGACGTATATGTGAATGTGTGTGTCTGTGCGTGTCTGCAGGAGCCAACCTCAAGGGTGTGGACATGGAGGGAAGTCAGATGACAGGCATCAACCTGAGAGTTGCCACACTGAAAAACGCCAAACTGAAGAACTGCAATCTTAGAGGAGCCACACTGGCTGGGACGGACCTGGAGGTGAGAAGACACACACACACACACACACACACACACACACACACTCATGCACGCACACGTACACGTACACGTACATATTGTTCAGTCAATTCACCTAAACCTACAAATTTGAATCTGTGATACATTCAGGTGTCATATGTTTTTCCTAGAACTGTGACTTATCTGGATGTGACCTTCAGGAGGCAAACCTGAGGGGCTCCAATGTGAAGGGAGCCATTTTTGAGGAGATGCTGACTCCTCTGCACATGTCGCAGAGTGTGCGGTAAAACACCACCACCGTCTTCCTTGTAGTGCTTTAAATCACAACATACACTCCCAGTGGAGAGGAACTACTGTCAACAGTGGTGACACAAGACAAATGTTGAGTAAATGATGTTTTTCAGAAACCGCAAACAAAATCCAAACAACCTAAAACATTTAGAATACTTCTATTAGGGCTGAGGTCAAAATTAATGTGAATAAAAAAAACTTTGCTTCAAACACAAAGTTAGCAAACAGCCTTCTCTTTGTCACTTTAGTATTTATAGTGCACTGGAAGACAGTACATAAGTAGTTTTAATTAAGTACAATAATTAGTTCAATAATTAGTGCACTTGTGGACACAGCAATGTAAAAGAGATTATTAAAAATATAACCTGCCCACAGTGTCTGTACACAAATGGAAACATTATTAAACATTTGTATGCACAGGAAGCAAATGTCTGAAATAGAGAATACAAACATTAATTGACACCTGTTTGTTTGTGGATGAGCGGACACATTTGTGAACATCAAAATTTACTCACAAATGGTCCTGCACACATTTGTAATGCTTGTTTTTATTTGTGCATTAGGAAACAAACATTTGTCACTGGTATTGACACTAGTTTATCTCAACACATCTCCCTCTGATGATGACCAATGAATGCCAAACGTTTGCTTTCTTTCGCTCTGAACCAAACACCATCAAGTGTCAACGTGTACGAAACAAATTAGTTTTCTACACGTTCCTTTGCATCCGTCACAAACACAAGCATCTTTGTGAAGTCATTTAGTTTGTCATCTCTGTATTCATGTCGTCTTCTTAACAGTTGTACAGAAATAAATGTTTTTATAGGTTCATCAGGAAGTTAGCGGCAGGCATTTGAATGTAGTTTTTGAATTGTTTAGAAAAGTAGGTTGTTTATGACATTCATAAGCCCTCAAAACTCCTGTAGGAAGTGCAACAGCAGTGCAACACTGAATACTTCAATCACTGAGTGGAGCTAATACTTCATTTCTTAAATGTGGTGAGAAAGGGTGAGATGTGGTTACACAGGAAGCACAGTGCAAGCATAGTTTTGGCTGATATTGTTAAAAAGTATTTTTTACAGCTCATATCCAATCCAAATAAATATTGTTATGCAATATGTTTATTTCACAGAATTAAACTCACTGAAATTTAGCTAATTTTCTTCATCAGCATAATTTCAGTGACCTCTAGCAGTCCATGACTGGAACATTACATCAAACAAACAAATCTTAACTGTTTGTTTTTGCCCAGGTGTTAACTGAGAAAGGTGCATTTTATTTTCTCAGCTGATGATTGTAAATCCATGTGAAACAGACTACTTGAGACAAGAAATAACATCCTATAATATATATTGAGTGTTTGTGGGATTCTGTGTATTTGAACATCATATTACCTCTGACAGGTGCTTACTGATGTTAGTCCTGCTTGTTGTCTTACTTATTTTGTGATAAAGATTGAAAGTGAAAATGCCTTTTTCGACATTTTAAATGTAAAATCAGACTGTGCACATGTAGATCTGCAACATATAGCAAACTTTTAAAAGTCAGATGTATTTTAAAAATGTTAAAGTAAGCAAAAACCTCTGAGCTTCATGACGACAGTTCTGCTCATTTATCTGCTGTTTTTTTACATAATTTTAGTAAATGTCACATCCTGCTGAATGGTGGTTTAAGCATGTGTATTGTGTTTATGTCACCAGTGTCAATACCACACGTTAAATGTAAACTGGTGAAACGTGAAACCACTAAGGTGCTAAAACCTGAACCGTCTCTTCTGCTGTGTCTTGGTTATTTTACGATGTTTAATAAATGTTTTTCTGAAGCCTTTTTCTTTCTTTTGCTTTGAATTTTGTTATGTATTATACCATATTCTTTATGTTTCGGTACTCAAGTCAAGTGGGATTCAATTGTTTCTATTTATGCTTATCAATGTTGACACTGGAAAAATATATAAAGGAAAGTGAAGTTTGCTTTTTTATAAATAGCTGCTGGATGTTACATCATGACAACCCAGTAGAGGGCAGTGTTTTCTCAGTGAGTTGATCACTTGTAGATTAAAGTGTCTTTACAACAACTTGTTTATGACTTGAGTAAAAGTCAAATCAGGAGATGAAAGAAGGGGCTCAATCAACAGCTGCTAACTGCAGTTTTAAACTGAATTAATCCACCCTCTAATGGCTGTTTGGAGCAGCAGGGCAGTGTGTGTGGCATTGAGTCAAAATAAATTACAGTGTGTGTGCATGGAAATGAAGGAACACGTCACTCAGTGTGGCTCATTTTTTACATCATTTTACATTGGAGCACAGAGGAAAAAGATATATCAGGCTTTGATAGAGATACAATAGTTGTTAACAGATGCATTCTGAGTGGTTTTGGGTTTGTACATGAGTTTTGTGAATGATAAGAAAAATGTCGACACACTGATCTCGCTGCACTTTTCTGCTCTGTGGTGTTGGTAGAAACACCATGATGGACCTCAGGTCAAAGCTCTACATCCGGACCCAGACCCAAAACCTACAGTGTCTTGTTTGCAACTGTTGCAGATGGCAATTTGGCTGCAACTACAGTTTACATCTGTGGTTTATTTGTGTATACACAGGCATTCTGGTTTGAGTGTAAACTCAGGAACATATAAACAGGGGGCGCCCAAAAAAAGTAGAGCTGTGAATCAACAGTCAATCAGCACTCTCTGTTGTTAGAACATGATGGAGATGTGTTCCCCCTGCTTTGCTATATCAGATGTCTTTAATTCAACCAGTACAGAATAACGTGGTGGCATGTTTACATGGGGGAAATGAGGCTGTGGGAGGAGGGTCTTGATTGGTGGTTTGTGGTTGAGACAACAACTGGTTCAACCGTGGTTCAATACACATCTGGAAACCACAGTCATAAAACAATGTTCGTCATCTGAAGCTGTATCACAGCGTGAACAGAGTTAAGCTCCTTAAAGCTGCCTTAATTTAATTTTGGTCACTTCTGAAGCATCATCTAAATGCCATTATTCCACAGTTCAGGTCATTTATGCCTGAACTCTTCTTCAGAGGATGGGGGATGAATTTATGGTGCATAATCTTGCACATGCTGGAGAAAAAAACTGGCATGACCTGACGCAATGTCTTCCCTCTTTGAAATTGCAGCTTTTCCACTGCTATGACTGCTGGTCTCAGGGTTTTACCTGACATAAAGCTTGGGTTTAACACAAACTTTGATGTTTGCTCTCTGCTTTGAGGTTTGATGTCCATGTTCTTAATGTGAAATTGGGAATGGGCCAGATTGTAAATGCACATGGGCAGGACTGTAAAAATGAGCCTCAAGTGGTCAGATAATGGCCTGTAACTCTGGTTTGCCTGGTATAAGCACAATATAACTCTATATTCTTACTCGCAACAGTTCTAGCTTGCAGATGTTTCTTTCTTGTTACCGAGCAGCGCTGCTTACATGAACAGCAATCACCCCCTGAAAACAGTTTCATCGCACCTTGTATGACCTTCAAGCACAATACAAATGAATAATCATGATGCTGGATGTGGGAATATGCAACAGTTTGCTGACTATATCAATTTCAAAGGTGGTGATATTTTCAAATTGCTTCCAAAATTTGTGGTTAAACAAGTGTTTTAAAAAATCAGCTATTGCAGTTTTACAGACAAATCGTTCCTGAAATACAAATATCACGTGTAGGCACTGCCTTGTCTAAAATGTACAATGATGTCATATTTTGCAGCTTAGATCCATATCATGATGTGTGTGGGGGTTTTTTTTTTCATTTAACCAATATCAGCTGTGCCGTGGCCTGGCTGGTAGAAAACATCCTGAAGGCTTCCAAACACAACACTCCTTCATGCCTTATTCACTGTGTGTTATAGGAAACTGGTGGGTGTATTTTCTGAGCCCAGCAGGCAAAAACTGTGTTGATTCACTTCGAAGTTGGCCGGACTATACTGGGTTCTTGGCACATAAGAAGGAATAAAATGCATGACTGTGGGCTGGAAGCGTTTATGTTGAAGTGGCTGGTCACAGCACACCTTATAGGGCTGAGTGTGCGTATTACAGTTTCAATAACACTGGTGGGTTTGAGACGTTGTGGTGTTTGCAGAGGAATGTTTGTACTGCTGGGATAGAGGGTCTTTCTGTTGCAAGTTTCAAACTGACAAAATACACAACCTGGGTCAGAAATGCCAACAAATGGTCGGCTAAAGACAGGTGACACACACTATGGCTGTTGAACCAATAATAAATCTGTTGGACAGGCTCTGTAGCAGTGTGGGTCAGTTGGTGTTGACAGCTAGAAGATAAAATCCCATTATGTTTGTTATATATAACATCTTACCTGAAGACATCAGATGCAGTCAGCCAGTCGTTCTCACAAAGTGTTTTCAACATGTCTGATATTTGCGATGGATGTCAGCGAGCAATGATGTCAGTAGTGTGGATGGAGGGGATATGTACCTGTAAATAAGCAGCTTTACATCAAGCTAACTTCTAGTTTCTTCTATGGGCCCTACAGTCCTGAACAATCCTCCATCCAGGATCTCATCAAACTCTAAGCTTTTCTCCTTCTTGTCACTGCATATAAATGGTACAAGTTGCTGGTTGGTGTCCATGTTTGTTTTCTGACAGAGGTCCAGCATTTACTGACCAGTGGTTCTTTGCGTTCTCCAGTGTATTTACTCACTCGTCAAATGTATGCTGCCACCTGACTGTCAAATGTTTTTACATGTGAAGTATTTTCACTGGCTGCTTTAGTTGTGTGTCGCTGACATTGAAAATTATGATTCATGGTTTTTTTTCTATGAAAATGTGACCATGCATGTATAAACTGTATAAGAAAAAAGTGGTCCAAATATCAGTCCCTGTAGAACACCAGTAGAAAAGGAGGATGCAATTAATATATATGTATATAGGTGAAATCAGCCAATTGCTTTCAACCAATAAGGTTGCTTACATGGCTGACTAAATGATAACATTGACATGGGAAATATGTCCATGACCTGGGCCTGACATAAAAGATTCAGATAAACTATAATCTATCATCTCTCCCACTTTGTATTGACCTAAAACCAAGCCCAACTGACACAGCTTTTTCAAAATAATGCCAGCTGTTTAAATCTAACCTCAGTCCATCCACATGTCTGTCTTGATGTTGTAATGACAGCAGCCCACTCAGATATGAGCTCATATGAATAAACGACTGAGTCACTGTCACTTCTGCTCCACTGACATCACTGGAACTATCATCCTTAATACTGTCTGTTTTATTCATATGACCAGTTATTATTGGAGAAGAAACCATGTTCTTTATGTAAATAAGAAGCCTAAGACTGCAGAAGGCTAAGCCTAGAGACTGCAGTTATTATTATACTCCACAACAGGAAGGTATTTGATGGTACAGACCACTGGGACAGATATTATGGTTAAGGAAAGGTCATGGGGTCTCCCTCAGAAGTATGAAGGTGCTAAGCACACTGCATGGCAGTCTGCCTATTAGATGATCAGATGCAGTATCTGTGTATAAAATTGACATTGATTTCATTTATTATTTATTTTATTTTGTACCAACTAATCGAGTCCTGCATTAGTCTCAAGTTTTCATCCCATGATGTCACCTCCCACATCACAAGCTAACATTAACATGATCTATTGTGACAGTCCCATTTATCCATAATCATAAATTCATCCAGCCTGCCTATATGTTTGCAGCACATTATAAATAACTGGCCAGTCCCGGGGGATTGTCATATACGTGCTGACTCTCTGGTCTGCCTTGGAGACCCAGTGAAGACGCTTGAAGAGAAATATTAAATGTTAATAACAGATGGAACTTAATTGTGGACATTTACTTGGTGTGGGTGTTTTTACTGCTATATTCTTTATGTGGGTGGGTGTGGATGTGTATGGGCGTGTGTCTATGTGTGTGTGTGTGATGTGTGTGTGGGATGTGGCTTTCTGAGCTCAACGAGGAAACATTTTCTTCAGGCCAAATAAAGCTGCCCATGTAAACTCCACATTCCTGAGTTTGCGGTGTTTCTGTCTCAAACTCTCTCTTTCTTTTATAGAGGGAGGAGGTTGTGTGTGTGTGTGTGTGTGTGTGAGTATGTGTATTTAGCTTTTGAAGATTTGGACAGGACTGACATTAAGTTTCACACACTTTCTGCTTACTATTACTATTGCAAAATCTCTCTTTATCTCCAGGTTATGTAATTGGTTCACATCAGTGCCTTTAAGGCGGATGTGGGGATTATCAGACACTCAGTTCTGCTAATCAGTCACCACTTGCAGCTACACCTATAGTTAAGTGCTCATTAGCCCCAACCACTGTTGGCATCAGTGATGGAAAAGTAATTAAGCGATCAAGTACAAACCTGAGCAGTTGTGGAATTTTGTCTTGTTTCATGTGTCTCTGAAATGTTCGCAGTCCCTCCACAGTGATCAGATATTTTCGTTTAAAGAATTTTCTGAGGCCCAAAGCGGTCAAATTACAGACATTTTATGAAAAAGAGAAAGGTGGAGGCTTAATGCATATTGAGTGGTTTGAACTAGCTTCACCTAGAGCAGCTGCAGCAGTAAAATGCTGCACTAACAGTGATGCATTGGTATTAACAATCTAATAATGTCACATAGAGTCAGATATCAGTCACAGGAGACATTTTACTGCACAACTACATGAAGCTATGTACTTCTAAAAGAAAGTAACAGATGATGATATTAGAGGGGGAAATAAATCACTAATTAGGTTATGGAGTTATTTCATGCCCTAATGAAAATAAACCTTTTCAGTGTGGGTTGAGCACAAGGATACTCAGAAAGCTGCTTTCTTAGAAAAACTTTATTATATGTTTATATACCAGAAAAAACACATCAAGAACTTATATGTATATATATCAGTCACGCCCCTTTATTTCTTATATTTAGAGTACATTAGATGATATTACCTTTTACCTACAATAAGTGAAAGAATACTGTAGAATACAGCACTGGCTATCAGTTTGACAGAAACATTCAGGATGGAAACATTTAGATGAATCTTTGTCCCACCCAAGAACCACCAAAACCTCTGACCAGCTCCACAACAATCTCCCTGCGGCTGCAACCTCTATGACCTCAGGGGGATGCTCATCCAAGCTCCTAGAGAGAACCACACACACAAACATGTGTGCATGCACAAATACACACACTTACAACTGAATTACAGGCGTATGTGCAATGAACGACCACACAGGACGTTATCACAGTAAAGAGTATGAAACCCTCTTCATTTGATTTAAAGCAGCTTTGGAAATACACAGTATCTCTCACACATGCAGTATTACAGTGCATTATCATATTGCCCAGCCCTGAAGCCAGACTCTGTCATTAGAGTGGAACTCAGTGGGGTTGAACATCTCGACTAAATTACACACTTTCCTTGCTGAACCTCAGAGAGCCTTCAGGATGTTCCTGTTTGGCAGCTTGCAACACTGACAAAGATACAGAGAGGACACGAGGGAGTGGACTGAACTCAGAACTGGTCAGATGTGGCTCGGCCTTCGAGGTCACTTCAGCTCCAATTTGCATAAATGGTTTTTGGGTTCTCCACAGCTGAGGTGGACCTGGACCTGGACCCAAAACACTGCAGACTTTCCAAGAGAGACTGAGAGAGAGAGAGATAAAGAGGACCAAGAACCTTCATTTTCAAATATTACAGAAAGTCTTTGCAATGGCTCAGACACTGTAATACATAATCCTCTGATTTAACTGTTCCACTTGCCCTATAATTTGAACTCCATGTGACATCTCTGGTTTAGTCAACAGTAAATATCTTTATATTTTAAAATCAGACACCTACTTAAGCCTAAATCTTTGGAAGATCTCCGTCACCTCACTGCCCAGTGCGTGCCTGGTAGTGGAAAAATCAGAACATCACTGAAGACATGAGGATCCATCCTCTTGGAACCTTGAATATCTGTACAAGTTTCATGTTAGCTCTTCAAGTACTTGGATGACTTTGGACTGAACCACTGACACTGCTAGCAAGACTAAAAATTTTACATAGACCATTTTTAACTTGTGGGTTGGGAACTTTTTTTGTTTCCTATGCACCTGTGTTTGCTGCTAAACGCTGCAGGAGTTCAGAAAATGACTTGAGGCTGAATTTGGTAACGAGGAATGTGCTTTTTATTGGCCTGGTACATCCTGGAGTGCTATGCTCTGCTCTGCTCTGGTCTGTCCAGAGTCTGTGGTTTGGCCCTGGCTCCAGGTTTGGGTGGGTCCAGACTGGTCTGACTGTGTGGTTTAACAGGGTCAGTAGTTAGCGCTGGGCTGGGGCTGGGGCTGGGGCTGCTGCTGTGGCTCACCAACTCAGAGAGACATCTGCTCAATACTCTTACTGGGAATGTCCAAAATAATGACTGAATATAACTCTGTTCTGCTGGGAAGAAAACTGCAGGACTGATCATCGTCTGTATCATCACTGTAAATGGGTGGAAATTGAGGAAAATAATAAGATAAATAAGTAAATGAGGCAACCAATAAGCAGGGAAGCAATAAATAGGTCTGGTGCATGTGGCTGTGTTGGCATGACTGAACCATCTGCAAGCTGAACAGCAAGACGAAGAAGCTGTCTGTGGACTAACTGTAGGACTGAGCCTTCTCTGACTTCTTTATCCATCCAGGGGAGGATGTTGAGGTGGTTTACTTCCATAAATATCTCAGATTGCACCTGGACGACAAACTCCAGCAGGCTGGGAACACAGAGGCCCTTTACAGGAAGTCAGAGGCACAAAGGTTTCAACATCTGCAACAAGGTGCTGCAAATGTTTTACCAGTCTGTGACGGCCACTGCTATCTTTGTCATATATGCTGCTGGGTGCTGAGAGATGTTAACAAGCTCAACAAGCTTGATTGTTGAGAAAGGGAGTGCTGTAAGCCAAAAGACTTAAACCACCAAGATGTTCCACTGCACAGGAGATCACTCCTGCAGCTGTCATCACACAATGTAACTCATCCTGCTGTGACTCAGTGTGGACAGCAGTGGACTGCTAGGCTGCTGAGGTCTTACTGGACTCACTTATTGGACTTAACAATTACATTTGTCATAACTTAAACCTCCCACCAAGAAACTCAGTTTCTAGGACCACTTCTGAATAGATGACTTAATGAGTCACAAACTAAGACAACAAACATATCCCAGCTGTGTTCATCACTTTTCAGTGTCCCTTGGAAACAGCTTCCATTGTTTTGTGCTGCTCACAGTGTTCCTGTATCTTTTTTCACAGCACTGAAAGTTGTGTTGTCAGATTGTTGAAGACGTTTTCTTAATTTCCTCCTGTTTTGTATATTTGCATGTTTTTTCTTAAGATGCAGTGTGTCAGACTCTCAGGGCCACTGTACTTTTCCTGTCATGGATAAGCAGACAACCAGACAATAGCAACATTCACAGCAGCCCACAGAACAAAATGATGAAATGTGTGTTGAAGTTCACTGCATGCACTCTCTGCACTGTTTATTTTGAATGAAACTCAGTTTAGCACTGACACCACCTCATATATACAGACACATTCAATGTATACATAAGTAAATATAGACATAGAGATAAATGCATTATATGAAGACAAAGACAAATAGGAAGTCCAAAGAACAATATGGCATATGTAAACAAAAAGGTATATGGAAACCATGTTGGGGTACTACTGGATGCTGGAAGTGCCTCTGAGCTTTGAGCAAAACAGGAAATTACAGCTCACAACTCCTCTCACAGTTCATCCATCAGACCATGGTCCTGTCTACATGATATAAATGAGATACACGTGCCAGAGCGATGCAGTTTGCACAGCGTGGTGCAAATAATAAATTATTTTATCTTGTTTTGAGTATATAAGATCAACAATTCTGACAAAACGTGGAGCTTAAAGGAAAAGGGTGTCTCTCGTTATGTTATACTTTTTTACAGAACATAAATGATTGTTGAATCATTGTTTTAAAATGTGATTTCACTTGTTTTATACCATAAAAATGTCAACTATGACCTGCAAGTTTATATCATGCAAAGGTTGAGCTACTGCTGCTATAGTATTGACTTTTCTTTATGTATATTAATATTAACCAATTAATTCTATTATAAAAACAAATCAGGAAGAAAGCATGACAGACAGACACATCAACCTGATTCTTGTGAGGGTTTTCTGAATTAATTCTTCAACTTACTGACCTCTCTTGTACTTAAATTTGATAGCACGATTACAGTTGGGTACTTTAACATTCCTTTTGACAGATATCCTAACTCATTAGCTACAGTTTTTGTTTCTAGACCATTCAACCTGGTGCATCATGCCTCTGACTCCTAAGTTGGGAACTACTTGAAGACATTAATGATAAACCTTCTTGTTCCCCATCTTCAAATATTGAGAGGTTCTTCATTAACTTGCACTTATAAGTTAAACAGTCATGTTCTGTGCAAAGTCCCTTCCCGCGTTTGTACTTCTCCAGTAACAAGTGCAGACGATGACGACAGCAGGACCCCCGAAGCTACAAAATACTGTAACCACAAAAATATAAAGACTGACTAAATCCTGCGCAAAAACAACACACAGCAACACTTTATGAATCAGGAATCAAACCCACATCCTTGGGCTTGTGGACTGCAGCACCTCAGAATGGTTTTAATAATGTCCCCAAGCATTAACTATATAGTCCAATGAAAATATTGATTCAGCTTTAAATACCAAGGCCTTCTTTTGATGCTAATGTAATCCATGTGTCCCCAAACCATCTTTTTTATTCTAAACAAAGGAGTATTTTCATTTGTGGCACTGTTCCAAAATCTACACAGACACTCACAGCGCACATTGTGCATATTGATAATACTGCTGCTTTACTGTGTATGTTGCATTATACTGCTGTAGATAATGCAACATACACCTGTTTGTTCAGTCAATCCCAAACATTCAAAATCACAACAGTTGGACCTATGTGATTTTCACTGGGCAGGGGGGTATAATATTTCTTATTTTATGTAATTAATAATTAGCTGTCAGACAAATGTAGAGGAGTATAGTGTACACACTAGAGTAAAGTGAAAGTATTTAAAATTAAACAAGTACTTTAGTAAAAGTATATTCTGACTGACTCTGGGAAGGTTTCTGAGGTGATCCTAAGCAAATCTAGTCTCTTTTACTGTCTTTTATCTTGATGTAGAGAACTTAAAGGACTTAAACTTTTGTTTTTACAGTCTTTGTAGATTTGCTGGCTATTAGTTTTCAGCTAAGTGAAAGATGAGTGATGCAAAAGTGTCTGTTTAGTAGAAAGAATCTCACAATACGCTCTCTGTCTCTGCCCTTTGCTCACAACACACCCAGAGAGAAACAGTCAGATGCATTGTTCACAGCCTGACACTCTCAAACACACATTATGCCAATCTGCCAATGAATTCACAATGGAGTCCATCTGTGGGACATTCACTGTGTGTCTGTGCGTGTGTGTGTGTGCTAGGTGGTGATGTAACCAGCGTTAGTCTAAACAGCTGATTATGATCACTGGAAAGTGATCCAGAGATATTCAGAAACTTTCTCCACTCATTTATCATGCTAGCCTTGTTTTCAGGTCACAAACTGATCTGAGCTTCATGATGTGTTTCTGTAGTTTAGATATTATTGTTGCTGGCAATATTGGAATTATACAGCTAGTTACTAGTATCTTTATAGTACCATTACATATATTTCACTGATTAAACTCTCAGTATTTTTGGTATTTTACTGTGGGGATTTCCTTCCTCCACTGTTAACATACTACAGGTCAGTTCAAACATGTATGTTCACAATAACTACTTTTATTTTGTCATATTTTATTTGTTCGTCATACAAAATCTGAATCTACAAAGTATCAAGTAAAGCTGTCAGACAAATGTAGTTAAGTACAAATTTTACCAAAACACAGTGGAGGAGAAGAATAAAGTGGCACAGAATTTAAATATTCAGGTTAAGTACAAGTACCCTGTTCAAAAATTGCAGGCCTACTTAATTCCAGCACTTGCTTCCATTGGTTTTTACAATGTAGTATTTGCTTGAGTAAATGATCAGACTTCATACACACTTCAGGTGAGTGAAAAATGCATTTTTGATGCATTTGTCTCTTTGTAGTACAATAGTACAATATGTTAGCTAACTATTGTACTTACAGTATTTAGTTACTTTCCCACACAGGTTTTTACAGTGTAATGTTAATACTTTTTACTTCCGTAGAGGATCGGAGCACTTCCTAATCCCTAACCAAACCAAAGTGACCAATTAAAAACTAATCAATAGCTGAGATCTTCAGACCATGGCCAGACCTTGCACAGCAGGAATTTAAAGGAGGGGAAATCCTTTCCCTTCCTGCTCCTGCGAGACAAAGAGGGGGAGGTGGACACACACACACACACACACGGTGCAGGGCTCCTGGGGGAGGTCCAAGCATGGAGCAGGATTGCGCCACTCGGAAAAAGGAGTCAATGAATCGATGGCACAGGGGTATTAATGGAGTGGGGGGTTAACTAGCGTGTAGGAGGAAACTCCCACTGGAGGCGTCTCTCCTGTGCGAGTGTATATTGAGACAGCACCGTCAATGACCTGAGCTTTTCCCACGTTTTTATCTCCAGGAGCTACGTTTTGGACTTCGTCGTTCACACCGCCGGGGTTTAATATCTGTTCGCTAGGGATGTGTTTAGACGAGTCAAACGCGCGTGAGTCATTTTTTAAAAAGCATCAATAACAAAGCTACACGCCTGCTCCACAAGTCAGTGTGTGGTAGCTGTAGCTGCGTTACGGTCCAGACAAAGTTGTATTGAGTCCGTGTGTTTAAACTGCCGGGACCACAGCTAACGTTTTCCAAGCTAACGTCAGTTAACCTTTGATTTACCAACTCAACGGCTGCGGATAAAACCGACACACACAGGTACGAACCTCTACAGTTACCTTAAAATTCAAGTTTGCTCCCTGTAATAGTTTGTATTTGAGAGCTGTTTTATTTCTGTGTGTGTTCTCTCTGTTTGTGCATGGGACAGTTTGTTGTCTCTTATTTCCCAGTGGACAAAGTATTAAGATAGGCCCTAATGTTTGCTAAGTTAGCTGAAGTAAAGCGAAGTCAAAGTAGAAATAAAGCTAACACTCTTAATTACATGTAACATTAAAAGTCTAAAGTAAAAATGTAATTAACAGCAACAAGTACATGTGCATAACTCAGTGCAGTAAAACGTCTCACATGACTGCTACATCTAATCTTAAATATTATACGTTTATTATTTTTCAATATCAAGTCATTGTTGAAATTAGTAGTGGTAGTAAGTAGTGGATGAATAACAGAATCAGGTCATGTACTTTAGGAGTATGCCACGCTGTAAAAATATATGAATACAAGTAAAAACAAATGAAGCACATTATTAACAAAATGTAGTTAAAGTATCTAAAGTGCAAGTTATTTACTTGAGTAAACTTGAGAAATTCTGCACTATGAAAAATACTCCATTACATGAAAAGCCCTGCATTGAAAGTGTTGTGTTAGCTAAAAGCTCGTAGTTCTTAGGTTCTGTAGTAGTACTTTTCAAGAATGTGTTTAAAGTATTAAAAGTGAAGAATCACATGTGCAGAACACATTTTACCTACGTTTTATTTACCGTTACATATTAGATTTATCAGTCAGTTATGCTTTGTTAGCATTTGGCTTATGTTGGTCTAGGTGGAGCTACTTTTAAGGACTTGTATACTGTTGGGTAGTTTACTCTGTCCTGTATTTAGATGACTTAAACCAGTAAAAATAAAATTACTAGTTGTTATAATAGTAAGTAAGTTATAGTAGTAGATTTTGCTGATAATGCTGTTGAGCTTTTGCTTTTTGAAGCAGATCCTTTACTTGTAATGCAGTACTTTCACATTGTAGTACTTTTACTTTTTTAAGGCATGTCATTATTAATAGATTTCAGGTGAGTTAAATACAGTATTTGTCTGTTATTCATTTAATATAACTGGTACATCTTGCTGTGAAGACTCAGTATTTGCGTCATTTTTGCTGCGCTCTCATTTCCCAGCAGCAGCGTACTTAATGAGACCTTTGCAGTGCATGGTAACTGTCACAGTGATCTGGTTGTAATCTGTCTGTAGGCTGTTAAATCATCGCCATTGGTGGTGTCAGGCTGGGGGGCTAAAATATGTGGAGCGGGCATGAGGAGTCTGACTCACTTTTCCACTCAGTCTTCCCGTAGTGGGGTGTCCTGCAGTGCAAACACTTCCAAACAAGTAATCCATCCTCTAAAATTTATATTAATTTCTTCTTATTGCATTAGGTAACTTGCTTCTTTCTTCACCTCCTTTTACTTTTCACGCCTGACATCTCCTCTGTGCACCATGTTCCTTTAGATGAAATCTATATGAGGTTTACAGTTTTGTACCTTCAGTTCAACATGGTCTCTCTTCCTGTTTGGCACTCCTTATATGTTGTTTTTCAGCTCAGATAGATGGGTGGTGGATCAGTAGTCGGTGTGCTAGTATGACAACTATTCAGAGCTGCCAGCCTGCTGTAAAATCTGGTGTGTAGGTGAGGGCTTCAGCACGGGAAATTCAACAGAGAGGGAGGAGGAAAGTGAGAGAAGTTAGTTATTAAAAGCTGAGCGTAGTGTGTCAGACGGGATTAAATGCTTTGCAGAAAGAGAAACATAATAACTTAAGTATTTTACAGTTCAGATCATTTTCGTGAAAGCCTGTGTGCAAACATTGACCACATTTAGATGAGGTCACTTCATGCATCTTGGGTTGATCAAACAGAAATCTGATCTTATGAACTATGTAAGTTAAGTGTAAATGCATCCAAGAAGCATTTCAGCTGGATTCAATTCTGATTGACTCATTTTAGCCAGATGTTCAAAAGGTTTAAAAACCTCCATCTCTCCAGCATACATCTGTAGCCTTTCTTCTCCCATATTGTAGCAATGTCAGTGGGCAGTCTGTGGAAACATTCAGTCATTTCTACTCATATGATGAAATACAATCTGATCTTTGATCGGTTCACCCACTCAGTGATCTGTAGGGGTGAGAGAGTTGCACAAATTAGACAATAAAATGTTTGCAGCACTTGAAGCTCATTAATATGATTTTTTTGTGACTTTTGTGTTAGCTAGTGGAACAATCACAGAACTCTTATTGGAACTAAACTGCAGAAGTGTGCGTTAGTAAATCCTTCTGGACTGGCAGAGGACTGACCCTGGTTAACATATAGACAGGAAAGTAAAAAGACAGTGTATAAATGAATTTTAGTTCCTAATAACATAATCTTTTAAGGAATGAAACCACTGTGGTCAATCCAGCACTTTGGTTCAGACTGAAACTTCTCTAAGCTATCGTATGGATTGTCATAAAATTGGTTCAAGTTTTCATGTTTCCCTCATGATGGATTGCAATAACTTTGGTGTCACAGATTGTGGGTTCATAAGTTACCGATATGTGACAAAGATAGGGCTGAAATGATAAGTAAATAACCGAGACATAATCAACAGATAAATTTTATGTTTAGTTTATTTTTAAGCAAAACCTTTAATGACCATGGGCTTCTAAAATGTCAGTGTTTGCTGGTGATGATAGTAAATTGAAGATCTTTGCTCTTTTTAACAAAACAGCCATCTGACTTATTTGAACTTGGAAATGAAAATTTGAATTGAAATGTCAATGAGCATTTTTTATCCAGATGAGCTGAAAGCGGCTCTGCATCTGTCCCTGAACAATCACAACTTTCATCTGGTGCAGGATGAATCTTTTCACTGTTTATGTTTGTGTTTATGAGTGGGAGGGAGGCAGATCACTGCGTTTTCCAGAGTGCCTTTGGACGAGCTCTTCACATTTAAGCCAGTTTATGAAACAGGAACAAGCTGTCAACATGAAGCTTTTTGTGAGGAGCTCTTGTGTGCAGCACATAAAACTGTTTAATAGTCACAAAAGGCCTAATTAATTTAAGATACCACAGGCGTCCAACAGTGTGCTCTGTATGTCTGTGTGTGCGTATGTGTGTGTGTGTTTGTGTGCGTGTAACTTATTAATTATACCTTCATAAACTTGGCACACTGCTGTTATGCTCATCATAATCAGGGACGGCACTCTCAACCACAGCACCGCTCACATGTCTGTGCAGCATGAAGCTGAAGGACAGACTCTGTAATGAGATGGCTCAGTGTGTTAGCAGCTACAGGGCTGGCAGCACTTGTCCTCTGTAATGTCCTGGCTATCAGAGCTGCAGAGTACAGCTGAGGTCTCAGTGATGGCAGCCAAACAGTGTCCATCTTGTTTATGAGGCTCATAAGATGATGAGTGTCCTACTGCATTTACTGTCCCCTACTGCTACTTCTGTGTTCATGTGGTAATCGAGCTACAGTTTAGTTCTTCTGTGGGGCCAGACTGATAAATCGGTAGCTGTTTGCTGTCTGTAGAAATGTTGACAGGTTTCCTTTTTGCAATGATCACCAACAAGCAAACTCCATTAGAGGGTGAAAAAGGGAAATCTCTAGTATTTAGAAATAAAGGAACCATAAAGTGACCTGTCCTGGGTGTGCCCTGCCTTCCGCCTTGTGACTGCTGGGATGGGCTCCAGCTCCCCCGTGACTCCGAAAGGGATGAAGTGGTTAAAGAACGTGGGTGGATGGATGGAACCTTAAAGTAAGCCTGCAACTGACAGTGATTTTCATCTTTGATCTGTTGATTATTTTCTCAGTTTGCTTGGTTGTGCTGTCTATAAAATGACAGAAGAATAATCAGTATAGAGTTAGTTAGTTATTTGATGCTGGAACCCATACACTATCACAGATATATTGTGAATCTGTAAGTGTTTAACAGTATTGGTTGGGCTGTATCAGGCTCTTTGCAGCTGCTATTCACAGTTAATGTATTTACCAGCAGAGTTTCACACCTTCATGGTGACATATGCAGCAAATGGTGTCAGTGTCTGTCTGCCTGTTTGTTTTAGGCAGCATGCACATCTGTCTGCATGTGAGATTTACTGCTGCGCTGTTTTTTTTTTTTGACACCTGATGGATATTTAGTAGTCACAGGTGAGCTAAGGGGGAGAGGGGGGCATTCTGGGTGTCAGAGGTTTATGGGACCACATCACCACGTCTTCACCTACTCTGAGAAACAGCTGCAAGAGTGTGAGCAGCCTTGGAGAAAACCAGATGACCAGTTTTCTCAGCAACCATTGTTATCCATTGTATTTATTGCAGCATTAACTTACACTCGACACTGATGTGTTTGCAAATCTCGAAACTTACACAATTTACTGCAAATTCCCTCAAACATGGAAAAAGCTGTATGGATTATACGTGTCTTCTCTTCTTGTGAGTCTGATTTTATTGTCTGTCTCTCAGCAGTGTGTGCTCAGTCTGGAAAGTCACGGAACGTTGATGTGCTAGGACACAATGTCTTCCCCCCGCTGCTTCCAGCTGCTACTGTCCTGCATCCTGCTGGTTCTGCTGGTCCAGCTTCCTGGGGCTCAGTCCAGACCAGCCACAGAGGACGCAGACACAAGTAAGATACTTCACAGATGTCTGAGATGTCACAAGCATTTTATCAGTTCAGCAGAGCTCAATATTTTGACTAAATATGTGTTGTTTTTTTAAAATCTGATCAGTATCGTTACATAATCCAAACTCCAGGCACCGTTAATGATTTAAGTTATGATTCACATTTTAAGATGTTTTTTCCAATCACTCGTTTAGATAGAAAATATTTAATCCTTTTGTACATTGCATCAGTTTCTCCCTCTGCTTCTTTAGACAGATGTTAAATTCAGAGATACTGGTGATGCTGGTGTGTTTTGCCCTTTTATACTGGTGCGTCTGTTGTGGGGTCCTTTCCGCCTCTCTTTTGTTTGAGGGCTCTTTTATGTCTGGCCCCAGCTGTGGTCGTAGTGTTTTAGACTCCGAATTAAGGTTATAAAACTTCCCAATGAGCGAATTTCTTTAATAGGAAAGTGACATTTTCAAGGTTTGGCTGTTTTTGGCTTTGAGACATCTGAAACTGGTTAAAGTGATTTTTCATGGTGTAACCGAGGTTTGGCTCTCAGGGTGCTGGTTATGGTCTGTATATCCTGTCCAGACACAGTAACACAGGAACAGATGCATACGGTCTGGTGTGTTATGGCCACTTAGAATCTCTCAGACTGATACACAAGAAGCCCCGGTTCAGAAAACCTTCATACTCCTTCCCACCAGTTTTTGTGTTTGTGTGCATATGCATGTATACAGTATATACATTGTGTGTGTGTGTGTTTTTGTTTCCAACCATCTGGACTGCAGCTGAGTGTGAGTCTATGTGATACTGTTGTTTTTGAGCCCATAAACTCTTGTTTTTCTCTCAGTCAAGAACACATCAAATTTAGCCTCTCTGCTGCAGTCTCCTTTCATAAACAAAGCCTGCTTTCAATTTCCCACCTCACTCAGTTGTATTCTCTCAAATGAAGGTTTAGTCTTTTGAAATCAAACCACTTCCCTCCTGTACACTCTCTTCTCTTTCTGAGACCGAGGATAAAACCATTTAAATATTCCTGTAAGTGTCGTGAACTCTACTCAGTTCTTGTAAAAAAGCATCTCTAAAACCCAACCCTGTCTCACCAGCCACGCTGATCTTTTTATAAACTGTTTGATGTGTTTAACAGAAGCTGCACATTGGCCATAATCTATATTTTCGGTGCCACAACACACGGTTTTACAGGGATTCCCAGCGTTACATGTGTCACACAGAGATTTGTTTTTGTATTGTAAGCTTCTCCTGTTCACCTTCACCATGACTTCCAGAAACAGTAAATTGTTTGGAGAGGGCTATGGATTGACTTTCTTAAGTGTCTTTTTCTCCGCAGTTTAAAAGATTAACAAGGTTGGATTTTCCCCAATGAGAGGACGGCAGTTGTGTCTGTGTATCAGGACTTTAGATGTGTTGAACTGTAGTACAAGCTAACTGATCTGTGAAAATGCACCGAATGATTACACTGGGGAACACAATTTTTGTTGAGTTAGGTCTGACAGCTGTTTTTAACTAATTTTTGGGTGCGGAATCCAAAACTGATCTCAGTTTTTCTCTATCACGTCAAGTTTTTGAACTATAGGATCCCCGTTTTCTTAAAACATATGAAAAATACTGTACTTAACAGATATGTGCTTGTTTTATAAAAATGTTCAAATATTGACATACAATGAAATATGAAAGAAACAGGCATGACTGCAATGTTTATTTAACAGTATTATGTTTTTACAAAGGATATGGCTACTGTAATTATAATTATAGTAGGATCCTATAGTTCAAAAACGTGACGTGATAGAGAAAAACTGAGATCAGTTTTGGATTCCGCACCCAAAAATTAGTTAAAAACAGCTGTCAGACCTCAACAAAACTAACTCAACAAAAATTGTGTTCCCCAGTGTAATCAGTGGAATTTTGCTTATCTGGAGGGTAAGCTGTGGAGAAAAAACTTGACGTGCTAGAAAAAAACTGACTGCAATTTTGGAATCAGCATGCCAATTTTAGTTTTAATCAGCATAAAAATCTAACTCAACAGAATTTTTTTTTCAAATTGTTCCCCAGTGTTATCCAATTTTAAGCCAAACAAGACTCAGGGTTTGCAGCCATGTTATCAGCTTAGTGAGACTGGCTTTGCCATCTTTGCTATCCACTCAGCCACAGGGTTAATATAGCCAATAATAAACTAATTAATATGAAATATCTGTGTGGTTCCACACACAGTGCTGCTGCAGTGTGGCTGTAATCACATGTGATTTATTAGTAGCATTTTATTTAGTTCCAGCTTTTTCTAAGTGAAGATTTTGTGACTTTCTCTGTTTTAAACCTTTGGAAACTCAGTATCTTTGTGTTCGGTTGGTTGAATAAAATAAGGCATCTGACAGCCAGCTTTAGGAAACTTTGTTTTACAATATTCATCCTAAAGAGGCTAAACGTTTTTTATGCCCCTGGTTAGTAATGTTGACACAATTTAACATTGTTTTATGTATTATGTATTAAGTATTAAAGTTTTCGTCTCCATTCAACAAAGAAAAATGGTAATATGAACGAGGTTTGATTTTATTTTATTTAAAGGGTAAAGAATTTTTGTACAGTCCCTAAGCAGGAAAAGACTGGAGGGCTGTGTGTGTTGTTTGCATGCTGTTAATGGCCAGGCAGTTAGGGAGGAGGTCTCTGAAGTTTCGGAAGTGGTTGGGTGTAGAATTGTGCTGTGGCGACGGCTCCTGTCTGCTCTGTTGTGGAGTAGGAACGCTTAAAGCCTCATTCACAGTGAGTCTTTTCACAGAGCAGGGGTCAGAGGTCAGAGGTTAATCCACAAACTGGTTTCATTGTCTGTTGGAGAGAACATCTGAGAAGCCTTTAGATCTGCCTGTCCTGTCTGTACACATCAACAGTTTCCTGAGCACCTTTCAAACATCTAAACTCTCTTTTAGCTGATGCAGTCAAATCCTCTGAAGATGAAGAAGACGATGAGTCATCCTCAGAGGAAAATAAACTGTCCAATGAACTGTCAACAAGCAACGAAAAGCTCCAGTGTAAGCCTCAAACCTTTGTTCTCTCTCTTTCTGTGATCCTTTGCTTTTGTGTGGAAAACATAAATCAGTGCAAACACAAGTGATTGTAATCATGATGTTTACCTTGTTAGCATTGGCGCCCCAGTGGGTGATGCCAGAGAAGATGGAGAAGCAGCTCCACGCTGTTCCTGCCAGCAAGACTGTTAAGTTTCGATGCCAAGCGATTGGAAACCCTGTTCCCTCCCTGCGCTGGTACAAGAATGGGAAAGAGTTCAGGAAGGACCAAAGAATCGGAGGGTTCAAGGTGTGTTTTTGACCGTTCCTTTAAAGAGAAAACAACAGAGGTCAACCAGTCGCTTTCATTTTATTTAGATCTTTAACTGTCCTTAATCTTTTAGATCAGAGACCACATGTGGACTCTAATAATGGAGTCAGTGGTCCCATCTGACAAGGGGAACTACACCTGTGTAGTGGAGAATGAATATGGGAGTCTCAAACACACATACCTGCTGGATGTTGTTGGTAAGAAAAACTACCTGTGCAACACCCACATGAACCCTGTGTTTACAGAGTTTTCTGGGCCACATTGAAGGCCTGAACGATGAAATCATCATATACATGTGTTTTTACCAATACCAAGCCACTGTTTCAAAATTTGGAGAAAAACTCTTTTTGAATGAGAAAAACACCGAAAGGACGTGAATGGAGGGCTGAGATCTATCAGTGGCTGACTTAGGTGATTAAGGTGTTGCTGGTTTACCGCTTACACTTTTACAAACTTTCTGTTTCAGAGCGTTCTCCTCACAGACCGATCCTGCAGGCAGGTTTGCCGGCTAACCAAACCGCAATTGTAGGAAGTGATGTGACATTTGTGTGTCGAGTGTTCAGCGACCCACAGCCTCACATCCAGTGGCTCAAACACATCACCGTCAACGGCAGCAGAGAGGGACCAGATGGACACCCGTATGTCCTTGTTCTCAAGGTGTGTTTGTTCATGAGTTAACATAAACTTTGCCTAGTTATACCATGAGATTTACACCCACTAACTGACAGGTGTAACTGCTGTTATTTTCCTATTCAGTTAACTCACATTTACTAGTTTTGTGTACTCTGTAGTTTTGTGTAATCTGTAACATCTCAGCTTGTAGATTTCAAAATGTGGGAACGATACAGGTTAAAACAACAAAAACAAAAAAACAAAACCTGCCTAGCCGTTTTAATGGCAGCAGCGTGTGAAGATGACTACATGGCAGAGGCGTGGTGTGATGAAATGACATAAAAGTGACCATGTTAGAACCTTCACTAGCTGTGGGTGAGCCATCCTCTATGTGACACGACACTGGTCTCATTTCTCTCTGTCAGAGTAAAGTAAAACCACATCTGTAATGTATTATTTCATCGTGATGAAAGACACTCAGGCAGTGCGGTTTGTTGTGTCTGGCATGGAGCCGGGAGCTGTGCACATATCATTATGTTACCGAATACAATGAAAGTCTGATGATAAAAGAGCAAGTTTAAAACAGGATCTCAGTCTTACTTCTTAAACGTAAAAGTCAGGAGCGCCTGTATGGGTCCAGCAAAGATCAGTACTGAACCTGGCCGGTTTCTTGCAATTATCCCCAAGTTAAAAGCGCCAGAGTACTGTAGAGGTGAAGTCCGTAAATGACAAAAAAAATCAAAAAACACAGAGCAATTTGCGCAGATTGCAAGAAGAACTTTGAAGAACCATTGTTTTCAGCAGACTATGTTCATGTGTGTGTCTAGCTGTCCAGACCAACCATCCAGAACTGTGCTTGTTCAGGCGGAGCAGCACAGTTTGGAAACTTTATCCCTGAATCTTCCAACACTAGGATTTAAAGGTGCTCTGTGGAGTTTTCTTGGAAAGAAACAAACCTTCATATTTGAGTATTTTAAATAGATATAGATAGAATAAGGTAGACTCAGCTTGTATCCTCTGAAACTAAAGTGAGAAGCATTGCTAGTAAGTTGCTGACTTTTGTGAGTTGCTTTTAAGGATTAATGTCTTCATTAGGAACCAATGGGCTTGGCACAAAGGGACCAGCTTTATTGTTTAAATGAACACATCCACAGACGCACATTTCTTTCATTTGCATTTCATTTTTTTTCATCTCAGATTTCTCTCTTTTTTTCCCAGACTGCAGGTTTGAACACAACAGATAAAGAAATGGAGGTTTTGACTCTGAGGAATGTAACTCTGAATGATGCTGGAGAGTACACCTGCCTGGCAGGAAACTCTATCGGAGTCTCTCATCATTCTGCATGGCTCAATGTAGTCGAAGGTATTTTACAGTATTCAGAAACTAGAGTTTATCCTGCAGCACTGTGCAGTTATGCCAATATACATCTATTTGTTACTGTGACACTGTAGAATTGTTCATCTGCTGACGTTTGTGATCAAATGTCTTTCACCTCAGACCTGCCCCCCTCCCCGCTGCCCTCTCAGACGTACTTGGAGATCTTCATCTATTGCCTCGGGTTTTTCATCATCATCATCCTCACAGCCACAGCGGTCATCTGCAGGCTCTGCTGTGCCCCTAAGAAGAGTGATTTCAACAGCCAGTTAGCTGTCCAGAAACTAGCCAAGAGCATCCCTCTGAGGAGACAGGTAACATGTCTGTCTCTATTTCTATTTCCCTTCTTTCCTTTGTTCCACTTCTAGGGTTTTCTTTTAAATTCACACTGCTGTCATCAAATCAAATCTACCAAATCTACTGTAAATGCATATTTTGAATTACAATGTAGAAAAAAATATTTTTACATGTAAGAGTATTCTTCATTCAGTTATGCTGAGTGCAAGTGCTAGCAGGTAATGTTTATTTTCCTGTCAGACCTCAACATAAAGACTTTGTTCTTGTAGCTCTTTCTGTCTTGCATGCTGTGCGTTGGAATATAAAACTGATCAGATGCTTAACGTAATACAGGTAAAAGGTGATCGCAAACTGCAGATGTCGTTTTCACTTCCTCTCATGGCTTCTCTTATCTCTAGGTGTCAGTTGAGTCGTCATCCTCCCTTCAGTCTGGGATGTGTTTGATGCGTCAGTCTCGTCTCTCCAGTGCGGCAACCACCATCCTGGCAGGAGTGTCGGAGTATGAACTTCCCTACGATCCAGTGTGGGAGCTGCCTCGTGATAGGTACGACAGCTTTTATCTCGCTGTTTAACTTGCAGTGAGAATGTGGATAATAATGATGGATTCATTTGTGTATTTTTCAAGATTTAATGAGTTCAGACTAAAGGCTACACCCTTTATTTAGTCCTGGTTTCTGTTGTTACCTCATGTAACCTCATGATGAATTATCTGTCTGCTAGTGGCTATAAAAGTGCTGTCAGTGGATTCTCAGAAAACCACGGAACAGTTTCACAAGTTTCAGTTCTACTTGTGTGGCCATTCTCAACCTTGCTGCACCTTTATATTTATAAATATGAAACAGAACAAAACTGTTGTTTTACTATGCCTTAGGCTGTGTGCAGACACGCTTATCCAGCAAAAGAGTTGAACCTCACTTAACTTTTGTTTCGTCAAAGTACTGTGGTGGCCAGTCAGATTAGTCAGTCACAGTTGCCATCGTGATGAGCCGTAAAATACAAGATTTTACAGTAATATATTATAATATTTTAAACTTCTGTGCAGTCATTTGGCCTCTGATGAACTTTGAAACTCAAGATCTGTTTCACAGCAAAAACAGCCCATCAAGTGATCTGCAGAATGCTTGTATCAGTGTGAAGCAGAAGCAAAGTCTTGTCCCAGTAACCTCAGAGTTGAAACACATTAAATAGTGTCTGTGACTGTTTCTAATATATGTGTAATATATATGTGTGTGTGTGTGTGTGTTGTCCTCAGGCTTACACTGGGAAAGCCTCTGGGTGAAGGCTGTTTCGGTCAGGTGGTTCTGGCAGAGGCTGTTGGGATCGACAAAAATAAACCCACACGCCTCACAAAGGTGGCGGTGAAGATGCTCAAAGGTGAGAACTACTTTCTAAAATAAATGCCTTAATGCGCGTGTCTGGATTACTGAGTTTGAATGTAGAGTTTAAACTTAAATATGATAAAATAACACTAGTATAGTATGATAATACTAATATAGATAGAAACACTAATAATAGGAAAACATGAAATAAAACTGCTAAATTATATGTTTTATATATATAAAACAATTCAGGAAAGAAATACAGGCTCCTTTAAAAAGAAGCTGAACACAATATGTTAACTTGTTGTGTGCAGCGGACGCCACAGAGAAGGACCTGTCAGACCTGATCTCAGAAATGGAAATGATGAAGATGATTGGTAAACACAAGAACATCATCAACCTGTTGGGAGCCTGCACTCAGGATGGTGAGCTTGGGTTTTATGTGTAATGTTTATCAGTTTATCAGCAGCTATGCATGTTGTACAGATGATAAAGGTGACGCCTCCTCCTCCTGTGTGTCCATCAGGTCCTCTGTATGTGGTGGTTGAGTACGCCTCACAGGGTAACCTGAGGGAGTACCTCCGTGCTCGTCGGCCAGTCGGGTTGGAGTACTGGAGTGGCTCCAGGCAGGTTTCTTTGGGCAGTTTGGAAATCATGGAGCTGGTGTCTGCTGCCTACCAGGTGGCCAGAGGAATGGCATACCTCGCTTCAAAGAAGGTCAGTTTTTACAGCCTATAGTCATGATAGTTTTGGGTGTTTCATGGGTGTCACAGCCAGGAGGTAAAGCTATTATGAACCATGCCCCCATCTGTTGTGCAGTGTATTCACAGAGACCTGGCAGCCAGGAACGTGCTGGTCACAGAAGATAACGTGATGAAGATTGCTGACTTTGGCCTGGCTCGAGACATCCACCACATCGACTACTACAAGAAGACGACAAATGTAAGACAGATAGACTTAAATAGACTCTAAATATAATTACATGAATGTAGAATTAAGCTGACATTTTAATATTCCCACAGGGTCGTCTGCCAGTGAAGTGGATGGCACCAGAAGCTCTATTTGACCGGGTCTATACACACCAAAGTGATGTGTGAGTTTTAATTTCACAACTTGTGATGTTTCTGCATGTGACACTGTATTTTACACATTAGCTGGCTGTAGCTTCACATTTATAGGAAGTATATTATATTGCTATGTGTCAATTTGTCATAAACTTAAACACAGTATTGTAATCTTACATAAGGATGGCGATGCAGCAGGTGCAGTAGCAGTAAGCTGAAGTAAATTATCCTGAATTCTATCAAATAATATGGTCGTTATAAATATCAAAGCATTGATGAGATATATTCGATATCACATGTCATGCATATTATGATAGATCAAATAGGCAAATTTCCCTCTGGTGAGAGGATTGCAATGAATGAATAGAGCACTTACAGAGTGTTTGAATGACGAGAGACATCACTGCAACAGACACATGAAGCCAGTAATGTTACATATTCAGTGTCTGACAAGGTTTTCTGTAATGTTTCTGTGCGCTGCAGGTGGTCGTTTGGAGTTCTGCTGTGGGAAATCTTCACCCTGGGGGGATCTCCTTACCCTGGAGTCCCTGTGGAGGAGCTCTTCAAGCTGCTAAAGGAGGGACATCGCATGGAGAAGCCCTCAGCATGCACTCAGGAGCTGTGAGTACAGTCACATACTCTACCTTCTCATCCTGCAAACATGACGACAGGTTCACTGGAATCCTCTGTAAGGATGGTCAATCTAAACAACAAGCATCTCTCTAACAGCTTTAGTTTCTAGTTACTTCTCAGTTGACGATTACAAAACATTTAATAAACATAAAAAGCCCTAAAAATGCAATAATCAGTATGCTTTCGAGTGTGTATAAGTTGTTAGTAGTTCCACCAAATTCCATAGGTTGTTTCATTTGTTTGTGCTCCAAAGAGGCATAATTATACAATATTTTCCCCCAGATAACTGCATTTTCTTCTTCTCTCTCCCGTTAAGTGTTTCATGACCCCTCAGGTTTTTCTGGTGACTCTCCGGAGGGACCTGATCCTTATGTTGGGAACCAATGAACTAAATTACCCAATGTATATAAAATAGTTGAAACTAGCCTGGAGATGCTGCAACAGTAAAATGCTGCTCTAACACCGATGCATCAGTATTAACAATCTAATAATGTCACATAGTCAGATATCAGTCACAGGAGACATTTTACTGCACAACCAGCACTTTCACTGTGGATACAATAACTATGTAAAAGATAATGACAAGGCTTGTGTACATTAACTTCAGTAAAATTTTGAATGCATGTGAAAAGTGCATTATAACACTGATGCACTTACAAAATACATTTTTGCATTAAAAGACAGCTAGTTTATGTTTGTTGAGCTGTTTCCCTACAGACAGTTCCCCCGTTTAAAAAGACAACAGCCTGTCGGTTTCATTTGGTCTTGATTTCGGTCATATCTTTATCAGGTATCTGATGATGAGAGATTGCTGGCACGCCGTCCCATCTCGCAGACCAACTTTCCAACAGCTGGTAGAAGATTTGGACCGCATTCTTTCACTCACAGCTAACCAGGTAATGTGTTGTTTAGGCTTTAATTCAGGAGAGTAACTGGAAGGAGATTATTTTGACACAGTGCTAAAATGTCTGGACAGAAATTGTTTTCTGTTTTAAAATAAATGTATAAGTGTTGGTGTAGCATGTTCGTCTCCTTACTGAATCTGTTGTTTGGACTTTTGACCCTATGTCCTCCTGTTCATGCTGTCAGATATCAGCCTTATTTTACTGTTTCTAACCCTCTGCTTGTTTCTCTACAGGAGTACCTGGACCTGGCTGTTCCTCTGGTCCAGTATTCCCAGGTCGACTCTGTGTCAAATCATTCTTGTAACTCCACATAGGCGTCCTGGGACCAGTTCCCTTCCTGGATCACCTTCATCCCGTTTCCTCTTCTGTGCGGGGCGGCGGCTGTGGTCCCAGATGAGGCCGGGCAGAGGAGCTCAGACAAGCTGCTTCACTGTCGTCTCTCAGCAGCAGCCTGATGTGAAGAACAGCTGGACTGAGTTGGACTCCCCGGCAAGGCCTCAGGAAGCAGCTCACACACCATCTCATTTATAAAGGGTGTAAAGACTGAGTTCACCCGCTGATACAAGACTGTGAGAGCTGGGTTTGGTTCCTGTTCTGCCCATTGCATTAATGCTTTGGCAACGTTAATAAAACTGTTCTCTGTGTGAATATTGTAAATAATAGTTTGTATTATATGAAAGACCAAGCTGGACTTATTGGACAAATATGAAATGAAAGCAGCAAAGGGAGAAATTGATCTTGGATGAATTTCATAAACAACAAAATGTATAAATAAATCTATGAATGTGTAAAATACATCTTATTCATTTTCTCCCTCTAGAAGTAATGAATTACTCATTTATAGATTTATTTCTCAAGTTTTCCTTTATTCATTTATTTATTTTCCTCTAATATTTATGTATTTGTCAGTCAGGTTTGGTCCTCTTAATGTCATGTTGCCAAAGATGATGTCTGCCAGTGTTACAGCTCAACATTGCACTTATCCTCCAGCTGATTACAGCCTGCCATTTACAGAGAATGCTTCTTCTGAATGTGTTAAATAAGCAATGAACAGTATTGAAAGCCTTTTGACTTTGTACTTGAGATGTTATTGTGGTGTAATTAAATGGACAAAATATGATCTGTGACAAATGTTATCTACTAGCTGCTGAGACGAGTGTTGGACTGTGTTTGTCTGAGTCCACATGTAACGGGGCACATAAACACATTGCCTTCTCTCAGTTTCAACACTTTATACACAATAAGGTTGCAGGTTTTCTCGCACAGAAGCTGAGCTCTGTGCTCCAAAATCAAATCTGATTTATGTGACAGCACCTTTAGTAACACCTGACAAGAGCAAAGGAGGGAGTTATGATGTTATAGAGTTTAATAATCTACAGAGGGAGGAGGTTGAGGTGGGTGGATAGGTAAACAAAACATCCAGTGTTACATGTCCATTGTCCATTCACATTGTATTGTAACCATGACAGCAGAGATCCACACCGTGACTGTAGATTGACATCATAAAAGAGACTATTATGATAAAACAGACAAATAGATCCAAAATGAGTCTGGACAATGGTTAAATGGTAAAGGGCTAATAACTGACCTGTTGGGTTAATGAGGAAAGTGTGAAGAGGTGTGGAGAAGTCATGTGATGGGTTTACTGCAGTGCAGGAGGGAGCGGCTTCATAAGAAATCAGAGAGGAATTTGTATGGGACAGGGAAGACAAAGCAAGCATGAAACTTAAACATACATGATACGCAAATAATAACCTGGGTGCCAACATTGGTCTTTTTTATTGTCATGAAGTGGATCAAAGTGGATCCTTCAACACATCCTACCTCCCAAATTTGATCATAGTGTTGTTGTCCAACAGGAGCGCAGATCAATCTAACTCTAAACATGCCTTTTCTGACACAGATGCTATGTTTGTTTACATTCTTCCTTGAAATCGTCCCTAGCTGACGTTACACAGGTCGTGAAAGACGATAAGCAATGATTGGTCAGGGACAAGGGACATGTTGTCTGTCGTCTCAAGTGTTTATGTTGATAATCTTCTCATCTGACAGTGACTGTTTTAACAGACAGAAACATTGTGTAACACAACTATAAATACTTTCAACCTTTATTATGACGTATTTAGATGACTTGTCAAATAATTTAGTTCTGATCGAGCAAAAGCCTCTTTTTAGCGTGTGTGTGTGTGTGTGTGTGTGAGGAATGACCTTGAAGATTAAGATAAAACGAGTTCCTGTCCCTCCAACAGGAAGCATCCACTTGTTGAATACGTGTGTGTGTGTTGTACAAAAAAAGAGGTGAATTGTGGGAAAAGAAGCATTTTCAGGGCCTCTGCACTATCTATCACACTCTGACACACACACACACACACACACACACACCTTGCTCTGGCTGGTTTTCTCTGCAGAGCCTGGAGCAGCGTTTCCTTCCCACAGAGAGGAAACGTGTTACATACGACAGGAGGCTCCATACATCATGTACCTCTGTCTGTGACATCGTATCCCCTCTGTAGCCGCTGGCTGACTTTACAAATACATAACTGGTGTGCAGTGTATTTTGTTACAGCCTTGCACTAAATTGAATCAGTTTGAACGGCCTCTGGCTTTCATTCATCCCTCTCCTTCCTGTTTTCTGCAGTAATACCATCCATGTTCCCCTCAGACGTCTCTCGCCTCCCTGAAAACTCTGAATCATTTCCAGGGAAATTGTTTTTGTTTTCTTCATGATAGATGCTCCTGCAGATATATTTTGAGCTTCATGTGAAACCTCCGGGTAAGTTCTGCTTTTTTCAAACAAAATCACGAAACCGCTAATTCAGCTTCTCTTGAAATGTTCCTGCATGTTATGTTACTCCATACTCACCTGAACATAAGTTCATGTCATCTATCTATCTATCTATCTATCTATCTATCTATCTATCTATCTATCTATCTATCTATCTATCTATCTATCTATCAATCTATCTATCTATCTATCTATCTATCTATCTATCTATCTATCTATCTATCTATCTATCTATCAGCACATTTAAATATATAGGCCTACATATAAATATATATATTCCTCCTATAATATTCCTCCTATAAAGGAGGAATATATAGCTGCTGCTGAGCTGCTGCTTTACAGCTCTAATTCCTGGTGGTGAGGGCTGTTAACAGCCGGCTGCTCTGCTGTCAGCAGTGACACCTCAGACACACTCGGGAGGTACCAGAGCTCCTTGCTAAGCTGCTGCAGGTAAACACATCTCCATAGGATGTAAAGAGGGGAGGGGGGCTGGATGTCTTTCTCACCCCCGCCTGATGGAAGTTAATGGGCCATAACACTGAGGTGAGGAGCCATTATGGGTCAGTCTTTACCTTGTGTGACAGATGGCTGAGTGAGAGCCATCATAGTGTCACTTAACACCTCCACCACCACCGAGCCAACAAGCCTGGACAAACACTGAGGAGGTTATTCACCCCTCATTGGGTTTAATGTCTGTTTCTGAGCTGGAACCAGCCCTCAGATCTATCACTTAAACAGACATACCTTTGTGTGGAAATACTATTTTACAAGTAAACCTAAGTTTTAGCATCCAAATACAGAATGAGCTTTTTAGACTGACTCTGTTTTGTTACTAATAACTGATGCATAAATGTGTTCATAAATGTAATGTTGCAGCTGGTTGCAGTTGGCTCATTTTAATGTATTTACCTATATGCTGCTGGGTAACCAAGGTAATGATGAGTTTTATCTAAACCTATAATAACACATCATAATTTGTTTCTTGAACATAGTTTATATTATTAGTAGAGGTCCAGAAAATGAAGTTGCCGAAAAATTAAATTAATAGTAAAGTACAAGTGATTCAGTATTGCACTGAGGTGCTTACCAGGAACTGTACTTAGTTTCTTTCACTCACTGATTTTTACAAATGAGTTTCAACTCAACTTTCGGAGAGTGGAAAAGAGTGAAGATTTCTGTGACTCAGTAAATGGAAAATGGAAAGCACAGAGGTATTATCACCTTGGTTAAAGTATCAGTAGTAAATGTAGTGATCGTATAGTAAAATGTCTCCTGTGAATGTGACCTTATTGGATCATTAATACTGATGCATCAGTGTGAAAGCAGCGTTTTACTGCTGTAGCTGCTCCAGGTGCAGCTAGTTTGACTACTGCTACTTTATATACCATTAGCTACTTTAGTCCAGTGGTTCCCAACCTAGAGTCACTAGATAAATCTAAGGAATGAAAGATTTAGTCTACATTTCCTGAAATGTAGTAGAGTACATATGTAAGAATAATACATATCATAAGATGCAAATACTTGAACAAAATACATCAAAACTGTACTTATGCACAGTATTTGAGTAAATGTACTTAGTTACTTTGTACCACAACTGTTCAAACACAGGAGTAGTTTTGCACAGTGAGGTAAAGTGGCAGACAACATTGAGAAAACACAAACTTTGAGTATGTTTCTATGTGCATTAACGCCACCTGGTGGCTTTTTGACAAACTACACAAAAAATCCTCAGCAGCACAACACTTCAGTATTAAGGGAGTGCTGGCATTAGAAGTAGTGAACTGTCTGTAACGTTTATTATCCAAACCATTTCTTTAATATATGGCACATCACTATACAGATGTAATAACGCTATATTACAGCACATTTTGTGCTTTTACTCTTTTATATTCCTTTAAATGTCTGTCTGACATTTCAAGAATTGTATCATTTATGAGTGTGTATTACATATTACAAGTGTGTATGATATAGGTTTTGTTCAGTGAAGTAATCAAGAATTGCAAACGAGCCAAAATTAATCATATAACATAATTTATTTCTAACACAAAGTTGGTTTCCAGACTTTTTGTCACCATCTCAGGTTTCACATCACATGACCACATAAACATCTCATTTAAACACACAACTTTAACTATTAAAGTGATCTCAGACCAGTGAAATGGCCCCTGACAGGAGTCGTAAAGAGCTCCATGACCAGCATGAAAGCATCTTTGGACCTCCACGGCCTCTTTCTTCTCACACTACATTAAATATAACAGCCTCATAAATTAACTTGTTTACGAAAATAAATATCAGTCATAATCACTGTAATAGGCCTCTTTTTAAATGTCTGTAACGCAGGTTTCCAGTGAAGCTTCACCAACAATAACATATGTAACCATGATCATTTCCCCGAATCACCAGCTAAAGCTTTTGGCTGCAAAAGGTAATCATTGTGAAACTATCTGAGGAGAAAGCTGCATGTTTGTGTCAGTGTACACATGTGGAAACAATATTCAGGATTGCATGTGAGTGTGCGTGACTGCTAGTATTTGTGTGAGATCTAGTTCTCGGCTTTGACCCCTCCCTCCATGTCATCCACAGATCTCTTCCTGGCGAACAGGTGGGTGGGGTCTCGGCCTCTGAAGCCAGGCTGGATGTTGAACACGGGCATGTTTCTCCAGCTTGAGGGGTTGTTGAAAGTGCCAGAGTTAGAGCCTGTGGAGCAGGGTTTGTTCTGGACCAGCTGCAGGAAGGTCTCCATATCGGGGCCTAACCGGGCCACGAGGCCAGTCCTCACTGCTGCCACTGTCTGCTCGTCGCAGGCCTGCAGGGTCTGCAGCAGAGTGCTGTAGTACCTGGACCACAAAAGAAAACAAGAAGTCAAGAACTTTACTTTAAAAGAAATGTCAGGAAGCCTTCTACTGTCAGTTTTACTGCACAGGTGTGTTATATTGTGCACTTCTATTCTACTGCACTTAAATCCGCCTTTGTCCACAAAAGCAGGTTTATTTACTGTATTTCATAACTCGCAGATATTCTATTTTCGGTGTATTGTTGTTGGCAATTACACAGGGCACCTGGAGGGAAACATTAAAATGGATACGAACATAAACACCTTCA
This sequence comes from Datnioides undecimradiatus, assembly GCA_008933995.1. Classification (NCBI taxonomy): domain Eukaryota; kingdom Metazoa; phylum Chordata; class Actinopteri; order Lobotiformes; family Datnioididae; genus Datnioides; species Datnioides undecimradiatus. The sequence continues at coordinate 10,061,074 of WARS01000007.1, forward strand.
GAATGAAGATTTGATATTGACACAACTGATATGATTAAAATGTTTATAATAAAATGAAAGCATTAAGGAAAATTTCTTTAATTACATGTAATCATATTGTTGTTCAGGTTGCCTCAGGAGTCTGTCTTAACTTTAAAATATGCTTCTCATCATCCAAACTTCCAATGTCAATTCTCAGGAACAAAACTGTTCAAAAGTAAATAATAAAAGCTTAAAAGCACAAGTGCATGTTTTCCCAAACTCAGAAAACAGAAAACATATTCCTTGTAGTAAATCTAATATAGTTTCAAAATGGATATTTTTTGGCGAGGTCATTTGTCGCATTCAGTGTTTTTGAGAAGAATATTGCAACAACTATTGGATGGATTGTCATTAAATAATATAAACATTTATGGCCCTATAAATAATGAGTTATCACCAAAGTAATGACTAACTATCATGGCTGTGGATACTGTGGTGTGTGAGATACACATAGTCCATCCTGACCTGTTGGGGAAGTGAGTTGGCACCTGCACCACCTCTCCGATGGCGTCGGGGTTGGTTCGAGCCACGGTGCAGATGTCAAGACTGGTGTAACACTCCTCTTGCACCTTTAAAGAGACAAAAACTCCCGTGATCAAAGAACGAGGGAGAGCTGTCCTCACTGCGTGTGAGTCCAGGTTTCTCTAAAAGTTTACAAACCTCAGCGATCATCCTCTGGAAGATATTGCAGCGGTGGATAGTTTGGAAAACCTTTGCTGTGATTCCCTGGGAGATGCAGTGCAGACTTTTCTTGACAAAAGTTTTACCCTGTAGAGCAGCACACACAGGTGAGACAAACAAACAAACAGACAGACAGGTAGACCAAACGGGAAGATGGATAGATGACGGGAAGGACCTCAGTGTTGAAGGTGGCAGCCGTGTGGAGGAAGAGTTCACAGATTTCATGCATCCCGTCAGTGTCACAGGTGGAGTTTTCCAGACAGGAGAAGAATCCGCAGCCCACAGCTACAGCTCCGTTCAAACACCTGGCCACATCAGCTGCAAACACATGCACGGACAGGTTACTGTGCTGTATATGTTATATCACTATTATATTTTTATTACTCATGCAGTAAAGTAAAAACTGAATTTTACTGATGTGGTTGGAATCGGACTGCAACTAACGATCATTTCCATTATGGATGAAGCTGCTGATTATTTTCTCCATTAGCTGATTGACGGTTTGATCAAAGGTGACATATTTGCAATGTTTGGTTTGTCCAATCCACGGTGGAAACCCTTAAAATTATTAAAAACATATCACAATGAATCAAACAATGTAAAGCTGAATGCAGCAGTCGTGCAGATGGAACCATTAAACCTTTTTACATGACAAACGATTATCAAAATAGTTACCAATTGTTTTCAGTTGTAGCCCACATGTATAAAGTCTACTGCTGGTTGGTTTAATTTATAACCAAACATCATATTTCTTCATTTCCTGGCTTGATTTGTGTGCAGACATCATAATTTGTAAAGTAACTAGTACTTAAAGCTGTCAGACACATGCATTCCCTTTTGAAATGTAGTCGAGTAGAGGCAGATGTTGAAGGCATGAAAACAATATTATGGAGTATCTTAAAATTATAGAGTAGTCCGTGCAGTTAGGCCCACAGTCACCACTGCAAAGGGAAGAAACAATGAGACGCTAACTCAAGTTTTTTCAGCACAAATGCAGAATAACAGACCAGATTCTGTTGGTTTAACAGAACCGGGACTCACTCGGGCTGTTGGCGGAGAATCGTGCCCGGCGGGGAGCAGCTTCGTCCGGCAGCAGTTCGAAGCAGGCGGCGAAGCTGAGGCCGAGGAGCAGGAGCAGAGCGGAGCCGTGCAGCATGTTGTCTCTCGCTGAGGATGATGGATGAGGTTGTTCTGGTTCAGGTTGTTCGTCGTCCCGGTGGTCCTGCCCGTCATGCCACTACACCGTCCACACCTGCTATTTCTATCAAGCGCGCTCGGGACTGACCAATCAGAGCGCGCCATTCCCGCGGGGGCGCTCCTAATGGTTTATTCATGGGTGTAATTAACCCACACAGCTAATTGGATATTTCCACACACGCTACAAGATACACGGAGTTTCCGGGCAGGGGTGAGATCACGAGATAATTTGGGATTTTGCGACATAACAAAGTACTCAAATCCCTAATAAAATTAGCTCAAGTTACAAGATTTGTTTATTATAAGTGGAATCAGTAGATTAGCATTAAAAAAGCATTAAAAAATGCCACGAGAACAAACAAATTGCAAAACGTGTCCAAAAGTGGCTTTTAAGGTGATTCAACTACAATATTTTTCAGATCACCAGATCAGATTGGGACCAGAAACAAATCGGTGCATGTGTTTTTTGTTATCTGTTTAAATGTCTTACTTTCTAAAAATAGCAGGTCGAAAAGGAAACATAATGCGTCAGTTTCTAATTCCAGTCACGTCTGTCGTTTTGGCTGTGAAGTGGTTCAGTCGAGTAGAAAAAACTGATGAGTGACTGTGAAACACAGCAGGAACCGTTTTAATGCCTCTCACCAGACAGAAGTTCTCAGATCCTCAAGTAACAACAAATTTTAATGCAGGACAGTAAAAGTAAAAATCCTGCATTCAAAGTAAAAGTATAAAGTACCAAAAGTACTGTACAAACACTCATTTAGCAGTAAAATGTTCCCTGTCTGTGTTTTTCTATTATATCTGATGTTTTTGGATTAAGATTACTGCTGTATTAAGGTGCATGATGCATTTTAATGCTGCACATGTTTAAAGTTCAGCTCATGTTTGCAGTGTCGCTGTCCTAAAAATCAACTTAAGCTCAGCCTGTTTTCAGCTTTGTGACCATGTATTATCAGCTGATCCAAAAGAGTTCTTAAATAGTTCATTTAGCTGAAGAAGTACTCACCCTTTAAACATTTAAACATGTAATAGTTTATCTCAAAAACATAAAATTTGCCTCGGAGATGCAGTGAAGTATACGTATAAAGTTGCATACTCAAGCAAAGTACCAAATTTGTACTTAACCACTAAGGTAGTTATGTTGCACCATTGCCTATGACATATAATATATAGTATTATTTACTATTGTAGCTGCTCAAGATGGAGTAACTTTGAACAACTTTACACATACTTAGTCTAGTTCAGTGGTTTTGAAACAAGGGGTTGATTTTCAGTCAGAATAGACTTACATGTTTGAGGAAGCTTTTCAACTGTTTTTAAGGGTGATCCTGTAGTTTCAGCTTAATGATAGCAAATGTTTCTACCTAATGTGAAATTAAAGAATATTCTTGGGACAAAAAAGACATTATGGCTGTTTTAAAGCAGATATTCCCCAGAAAAGGTACTGAGTCATTTCAGTACGACTCTGTGTCACAACCATGTGGATTTGAATTGGAACTGTTCGTAACAAACACCACGCTGGGCCAAACTTCAACTTAAAATGTATTTATTACTATCAGCCAAAGAAATTCCAATTTGCAGACAGGCACTAAAGATGCAGGAAAGCAATAGGAGGACAGGAAAACAGGAGGATAACAACAAACAGCAATCAATCAGCACATCACATAAAAGTACCTAATATACATACATAGAAAATAATTACTTTACCCCAAAACAAACACAAGACAGGGACTGTAAGAAATGTAGAAAAACAATAATATCTGTAGTTAAAACAAATATCTTACAGTATAATCATGAAATCCAACAAATAAAACAGAAAAACAATGGTTTATAATACACAATAAGGTAGTTGTTAGCAGGTATAAGGACATTTTAATTACTGTAATTTTCAACAATTACAGAAAGTTACATATCCCAAAATATCAACATTTTCTATCAATAAATACATTTTCATTTTATTGAATCTGGTTGCCTGACTTTTTGCATTTTGTCACCTTTAAATATTCAACATTTGACAAAATTATATGACAATGAAGATTTTGTTTTTACATTTTATGATTCAGGTGAATAACTGATTTAATGCCCACCTGTAGCTAGCTAATTAACCTCATGTTAGCTCCATTTCAGTTTCCAGTTGGTTGAAACCCAGCTAGCTGTGTTGTTGGAGGAAATGTGGAAAAATCTGTGTGTCTTACACGAGAGTCAGTTATCAGCAAATTGTGAGAGAGTCATTAGTGGAGGCGGCCGCTTTTCCATCATGGCCCTGCTCACCACGAGAACCGCTGAACCTCGCACAACTCTGCTGGCTTCAATAGCCTGGAGGTCAACAGGTGCTGATAAACATCTCCCACCTCTCACACTTTAGTTTTCATTAACTCCCCCTCCAGCACACACTCACCTCTCCAAACTGGAGCCATTTGGAAAAAAAAACCGCCCAATAATCTCAGTGGCTCCATAAAGTTTAAAGTAGTTTGTTTCCGGTCGGAAGTGTTGTTTTAATCTTTATTTAAGTCCCTGATTCAAACTGAAAACAGTGAAACAAGAACTCATAAAAACACAGTTCAGTCACATAAAACCCACAACCAAAGACGTGTTATTGTCAGTGCAGAGATGCTTTTTTGACAATGTGTTTGAGCAAAATACCACAAAAAAAGGAAAAATCGAATTTACCATGACCATAGCAAAGTATCCAACACAAAGAGACAAACTATAAAAGGAGAACTTAGGGAAAATCAAAAGGAAATGGTCAGTCAGTCAGAGGAAGCTCCAGAAATGGGAAACAAAAATGTATCTTGAGAACTGACGTGTGGTTTCAGTGCAAAAACAGCACAATTAAACGACACTTCTAATTGCAACAGTTCAAACTGAGGAAACACAAACCACAATCACTCAAACAGAATATGAGCAAGCTCGCTGGCCCTTTATGAACCCCACCTTCTCTAAGAGCACAGAAGAGTCTGCTGGAGGCTCTGTGTCACTTTGTACAGTCAGGTTTGACACTGAATCAACGTCTTTGTTCTGATATTTGGTTCGGTAGAGAATAGGTCCACTATTAGGAAAAAATAATGATTTGCAAATCAAGTCGAAATATTTTAAGAGAAAGCTGATATTTAAAGTGGCAACAGACAGCTTTTGCCACCCGGTGTTGTTTTGTTGTTGCTATGCTACTCACACAAAGACAACTGGATTACTTTCAGTTTTCCTTAGAGCTGATCAACCGATCCCAAAATATAGGACACGCTGCATTTATTTCCATGTTTCTGGATGGAAAAAACAAGTGTTTGGAAATAAGAGAGACAAGTTAACATAATTTTGTATGGAGAAACACATTTTGAGGTTTGCTTCACACAAACAAGACACCCCAGCAGGCGCTGACATCAAGATGAATGGGGGATTAGAAGAAAACATGGGAAGAAGAAATGAAAGTTTATTCATTAATTCAGTCTATAATGGAGACATGAAAGCAGCAGGAGGAGATTTTCCAAATTGAGCCATGAAAGAGACCCTTATAGAAAAACATTTAAACCCTGATGGTCTCCTTATTCTAGAGCCGTTACATTGTGCAATCAGCATGTTTATTGTTTATTGTGTATAATTAATTGTCTTGTGGGTGTGCTAGGTGTAAACAGGGTTTTTCCTAACATACCCTCTGACACCACAAATTAATTCAACCAAATTAGTTTGTCTATTCCTCCATTACTTTGCAAGCAGTAATGCTCAGTTATTACTGTAGGTAAACCATTTAGCCTAATGTTGGCTTTTTAGTGCAGGCGAATACACTGTTAAATTAATTCCTCATGCTTTTGTTCTTGTGTTTTGTGAAGAGTAAAGAAAGATCCTTCAGACACTCATCTCATCATTGAGAAAATCAGTGGCCTAGTTATGTTTGTTAAACTATGATCAGACAATTGCTGGTCAGGGATGTGGTTTAGCAGACCACCACTTCCTGATTAACTGAAACTAGCTGAGGGAAAACGTGACTCGCTGGGGACAGAGGAAAAAGGTGCCATGATTAAATTGAAAATATAATTAGAAAATATCGGCCATATCCATTTCCTGTCAGTTGCTGACAACGTTTTCCTTTCTCTGCTCATAAATGCCACATCTTGATAACTTGGGGATTATGGAGCAGCCCAGCTGCCTGTCATATTTACCCCTGTGGTTTCATTGCTCATACCGAATCAACTCTGGCGCATTATATTCCAGCAGGACTGGTACCTGAACACAGCACAATGCTCTTCTGTTCAGTCAGCAGGACTTGATGTTAATCTTTGCATCTCACTCAGAAAACCATGTTTCTATTTCTTTAAGGACCTGGTAATGATTGTGATAAACTGGCTATAAAGAATGAAAACAAACTCAAAATCAAACCTGGACCGACCACTGAATTTGCCAGATCCGAATGAATTACAATGAACAAACGAATGATCTTGAGAACAGAGAGAGAATTATGATCAATGCCGTCTCAATAACTGTGTACTATAGTTAATGTTACTCTTGTGTGTTTGTCTTAAATGTTGCCATTGAACTTTCAGTGCAAACATTTATAAGAAATAATGACCTTTACTCTTTCCAATATGGTTTCACTTCTTCTACCTGAAGACTCTTGTTTCCACTGTTGTCTTTGTTCAGTCAGCTCTAAGATGGTAATTATGTCCTGCTAAAACTCAAGGTCCCAACCTGACTCTTCATCAGGAGGAGGGTCCTCTGTGTCCTCTGGGAAATAGTCAAAGTTGCTGTTGTCCAAAGGCCCATCCACCTGCATGAAGAAAACAGGATGTTAATGCTCTCATCTGTGTGCTGTTACTTCATGGTGACCCTGAAGAATACCCACTGTGGGCGTGAATGGAGAGTCTATGGTTCCCTGGCGAAGGCCTTCCCAGTTGAAGCCCTCAAACCACCTAAAGGACAAGGACACGTTGCCATGACAACTGTCTTATCTTTAACAGAAAACACTTGGAGTGAAATCCCATGATAAGCATCTGTACTGTCTCACTTGTGTTTTTGGATGTCCTTCACTCCATTTTTCTGATTTCCCAGCCTCTCTGAAGGATTGTCCCTGAGGAACACACAAATAGATTCTGAAGATGTTTAAAGGAAAATCCACCTTCAGTTTTACTGTATCTGTACAGTTAAGGAGAGCTGACAACCTGCATAGTCGTTTGATGAGGTTGGCAGCACTCTTGGTGATCTTCTTTGGAAACTCGATCATGTCGATTCCTCTCAGGATGATGTTGTAGGTCTTCATTGGATCAGAGCCTGAAAACGGAGGACTGGGGACAGAGAATTGAAAGAAAAGATGGTTTCATTTATTGAAAACAAAAACACCTGTGCCCACATGTAACAGGGTACCAAGTTAGGATTACCGACTGACCTGTTCTTCAGCGCCTCAGGATACCTGAAAACCCCCTTTTGTGATTGATTTAAAACATGAGGTCAGAAAATGCATTACTTTTGTTTTCAGTAAGAGTGCAGATACTCCTGATTCCAGTTGAGGAGAGTGAGTTGCTTTTCTGGGTCTCAGGGCAAAATGTAATGAAGCTGCCATGTGTAATCTGCTGTGTGATTTGTACAAATTTACCAAACCTGACTAATTGGGAACTAAAGAACCTGGTGGTCGTCATTAAGTCAGATTTCAAGGTTTCTTCCATCCAGATATATGATAAAAATATTATTTATAGTCCAAAATAAACAATCAATTGGTTCATGAAGAAAGGTTTTAAGTAATTATATTTTTGGGGCAGTGCTTCTACTTGTGACAGAGTATTTTAAACACAGGATTTTGAGATTAGTACTTTCACTCAAATAAGGGATCCAAATCCAGTTTTATAACTTTTCTACTTTACTGCTTAAACTTTCCAAAGTGTAAATCAGTGATGGACAAAGTATTCAAATCTTTTCCTTAAGTAAAACTAGAAATACCACTGTGTAGGATTAATTTGCGATAAGTAAAATTAATGCATTCAAAATGTTACTTTAAGTAAAAATACAAACCATAAACATCAAAATATAGTTAAAGTAAAGTACCGACAGTAAAAGTATTTATTGTGGTATTTCTTATACTTAGGTGTAGGATTTGATTACCTTGACTGTTTAATGTAAAGGTACAGGTGTACCTGCCACTGAGCAGCTCAAACACCAGTATTCCCAGAGACCAGCAGTCAGCTGAGCTGTCATGTCCTTTGTTCAGGATGATCTCAGGGGCAACGTACTCGGGAGTCCCACAAAATGTCCATGTCTTCTTACCCAGACCCACCTTCTTAGCAAAGCCAAAGTCCACCTGGTTCAAAAGAAACACATATTATATAATATTTTCTTGAAACATCGGATCACATTGTTGTGTTGTATCTGGAGAACATGCATCCACACCAGCTTGGCGTATCCTCTGTGGTCCAATATGATGTTTTCTGGTTTGAGGTCTCTGTAGATGATCCCTCTAGCGTGCAGGAAAGCGAGAGCCTCTATGACACAGCCAGTGTAGAACCGAGTGATACCGTCATCAAACGATCCCCTGAAAGGCAAGAGACAGGTGCTGAGGCTTTCAAGGTGTTTTAATGGTTGAGAATGCAAACACAGACAATCACCCACCTGTCTCGCAGTAGTGTCCACAGTTCTCCTCCGAGACAAGCCTCTAGCAGCATGTAGAGATATTTGGAGTCTCTGAAAGTTCGGTACAACCTGCAGGAATGAGGAACTTAATTACTGATACTTCAAGAACGTCAAGAACGATTTGATAGTTGTCTCATGGTTTTGAGTTTTGAAAGGTTACTTCCTGTTTTCCTGCCTGTGTCTGTTTACTCACTTCCTGTCTTGTTCCTCACCTGTGTTACGTGTTGATTAGTTTCACCTGTGTCTCGTTTTTTTTTCTCCTTGTGTGTATGGGTGTAGGTACAGTGTCACTTGTGTTTCTTGTGTTTTTCTTGCAGTTTGGGATTTATGTTTTTTTTGGACTTCCTGTTTCATGGACTATGATTCCACCTGTCCCCCTCAGTTGTTTGCCTCTGTTCTGCTAATTCTTGGTTTTGAGCCTGCCTGCCACAACACCCTTTTTTTGTTATTAAACCTGTGAACTGCCTGTGCTCTGTGTCCACTTTCTGCATTTTGGGTCTATCCACTTTGTGTTTTCCAGTAGCCTGCGTGGCACATTCGTGACAAATTGATGACTCTAATGGACGACTATAAAGTATAGTACATATACATAATGATGTGTGTAAGAGAACAGATTCAGGGATCCTATACTATTGAGTCATAAGATTATGATTGTTTAATGTTATGTGGTTTGTTAAATGTATGTTGATTGCGTTGTTTCATTTTCTTCGTTTTACTCCTTGTGTGCATTCAGTATGCAAAAATCTCAATTTGCAAGCTGTTAGATAAATATAGTGGAGTAAAGTGCTGCTAAGTACAGTATTTAGTAAACGTACTCAGTTACATTCCAAGACTGAAAGTAACACCTAAGAAAAGTCACCTTCTGACACCATTATGATCGTCAGAGGTGTTAAGAGGTGTTAAGTGCTTTTAATTACATCTGTGTAAGTCCTCGCTGTCCTCTGCAACATAAAAATGCCGTCTGACCTGATGATGAATGGGTTGTGAGCCTCCATCATGATGTGGCGCTCTGACAGGATGTGGCCCTGCTGGCTGGTGTCCAGGATGTGACGTTTCTTTAAAACTTTCAGTGCAAATGATCGATTGGGATCATTCTTTAACTGCACCTGAACACAGTACACACAGACAAGAATATCATGAATCTACCTATTATAAGCTGTCACAAGCATATTTATAAACACACACATATGTACTCACCAATTCAACTCGGCTGAAGCCTCCCATCCCCAGAGTGCAGATTTTATTGAAATCATTGAGTGACACGCTGGAAAAGAAATCTGCCTCTGCCTGCAGTCTGCAGAGCACAGTGAAGGACACATTACAGAGGAAGAAGAGCTTAGGTGTCGAGGTTGTAGAGGACAGGACACAGCTGGGTTAGAGGAACATCATAACTAAAGAACTATCAAAATGTAATTCAGATTTGAACTGAATTTCCAGAAAGTTGGTAAAAGACAATGCAGTTAATGCACTTATCATTCATCATTCATGTGCTAAGTCTGTTTCAATTACACTTGGTTTTGTTTTTATCAGTACACACACATCTCCACCTTTTCATTTCTTTAAAAAAGTGACATGATACATTTTACATGTTCAGTAGGAGCCGATTGGCTGGAAGCTCAGTCAAATAGATAGAAATTAGTGAGAAATGGACTAACACAGTGTTGGTTTGGATCTGCACATGGGACTGGTTGAAAAAAACATATAATAATAATAAAAAGAATCATCCTTTCCCCTTGTGCAGTAGTAACCTTTATATTACTGTAATCTGATGACATTTCAGAAGACTTGTATTAAAAGAATTGGCGATTTATAGCAGCTGGCTTTTACAGTTAGAAAAGGAGCTGCTGTTTGTGAGGCAGCTCAATACAGCAAGAAGAATCCTGCTGGAGAACTAATCCCACTGTAAGAAAGAAATTTAGACATTGGATCAGGTAATGCTATAGTGTGGGAAATGTGTCTTCCTCTGGTGGTAAGCATGATTACATGGAAACTGTTGCCATTTTAATGACCTGGGAATGTCCCACCAGACACCTGATTTAAAATAAATTGATCTGGAGGTGATACAATCAATCAGATTGTAAGAACACCAACTTGTGTGAATAAAAACTAAAAACAGTCCCACAAAGACAAGGTTGGAGTCAGCAATGGACGTAGGCATGATTCAGCAGAATAAAGGTCAGGTTACATTGTATGAATGTGATGCGACTAGCCAGCTGACTGCTGGTCAGTGAGCCAGCGATTTCGAAGCATGAATGAATCCAATGAATCTTGGGCCGTATTGGAGGTGGGAAATGTCAATGGGTTTGCCATGCTGAGATTTCAGTTTAATGTAAAAGTGACTTGGGTATCTATTCTGACCAGGACAACTGCCAGAACATTTCCGTAACAAGTCTGAAAAGAGCTTTTAAAGTATGAAAATGTCGACTTTAGAAACTTTCATAATGTTCATCTGACCAACAACAGCTGCTACATAAAGATATGAACGTAAACATATCGAAATATATCTATGAACTCACTTTGCCTTGACCTCGTCGCTGTCACACTGCTTGTTGTTGACATCATCAAGTCCTCCAATCAGCTGTTTGAAAGACCTGGGAGATATGTACAAATGAGTCACTGAATAAACTAGTAACACAAAGGTGCCTTTAAAGAGTGGGTGCAACAGGAAGCTCACACTCCACCACTGTATAAAACGCATATTTATGGTTAACAAAGATCCTCCCTGACTCTCTATCAATGACCAGACATGTGACGTCTCCCACGGCTGTGACGCTGGCGGTGCGGATGTCCTCGCTGCAAAAGAGCACAAAGCAATGAAATATTAGACGCGATGCAGGGTTAGTTTGCCACATAATCTGTACTTGTTATGTTCTTGAAATATATACACTAACAGTTAATAGATAAACTAAATTAAATAGTCTCAGTACTCAATTAAGTAGTCTCAGTTTTGCAGAGGATTTACATTTCCATAGGTTTGTAGATAAATTTCCAGGAAGATGAAACTAAACTGAAGCTGAGATAAACCTTTTCTTGAAACAGATAATCCTCTTTTTTTTTTTGCAGTTTCAATTTGTCTGACTACAGGTTAAACTAATGTTAAACATTTAAGTTTATTGTTTTGTGAGTTGACCATGTATTTCCACATCTTGAGGAATGGGAGATTTGTTTTAGGACCCTTATAATCCTCTGTACCTCCTGCTTTAAGGTGTGCTCAGAACAGAAGAGGAGGCTCAAGCGCTTGAAAGTCAACCACTGTGGCCACGATGATGTCATACACTGGTTTGTGGCCTCGTGTTTTGAAGGTTTGAGCTTGGCATTTTGCCTGTCATCATCCTGGCTGTTTGTTTGGATAAGAGGGTGAAGCTACCATGGACATGCATTGCTACGCCTCTATCCTTATTGACAGGTTGCCATGGCAGCGACTTGTCAATCACAAACCACATTCTAAAACACACCCTGCTTTATCTTCCACTTGCCTCTAAATGGAAACATGATTTATGAAATGAGGACTCTATGAAAGAGTACTTTAAACAAGCGAATGAGACCATAACATATTAGGTGGATGGAGGCAGCCTCTATCTTTAAGATATGAAATCAGTCGCTTAATGTTGTACATAGTAGGCTAATGTTAGACTATAATAACAAAGTATGATTCTCAGTGAATCCTTGAACATCTTTGTGTGTGTGTGTGTGTGTGTGTGTTTACCCTTTCAGAGCCTGCTCTCCAAACCAGTCCCCTTTAGACAGAATCTTCTCAGTCACCTGCTCGTCATTGGCTGAGTTCTGCTGTGAGACTTTCACCTGTGAACGTCACAGATCACAACCTCTTCTGTCTTTTGCACTTATGTCATTGCACAGTGACGCAGATATGAGCTAAAGTTGTCACCATGTTGTTGCTTTATAATTTGCCTTTTGGCATTTGAGTCCCCTTGTGAATAGACTCAACTAATACCACACAATCCTTTTTTACAGTGTCCATCTGCACCTGTTTGTCCTCTGGATTTGTTTTCTAACTGCATATTATGTCTCACCTCTGCATCTGACCAGCAGCATTCTCATATGCACCAACACAGTGACTGAATGAGCCTGTGCAATAGGTCACACAAATGTGGACGCTACCAAACGTACATGGTAAGTTTCAAGACAAATACGGGTTGAAAGTGGATTTAAAACATTAACTAATGAGTTAACTAGATTAGCAATCCAATGTGTAGTACCTAGTACTGTAGTCAGAGGAAACTTATGGCATTCTGTCTATTGAACAATATGACAGTATAAAAATATAGTTAAGAAGTCAAATGTAGTCATTCTTTTAACTACACTGAGTCTTCACTCATAAAAAAAAAAAAAAATCCATTATAGGTTGAAAATACATCTGAACTTTATTTAGTTCATGTTGGGAAATCTGTATGAATCTGGTCCAAACGTTTAGCCACAACAGATCAATCTCAAGATACCCAAAGAAAAATACTTTTTCACTAGAAATTGTTATAGGAGGCCGTTTCAAAAGCTTGCACTGCTCGCACTGATCAAAACAAAAGTTGTTGGTGACAGGATCTGGGAGGAGATCTCACAATGATTTTTCACACACTGGATGCAACATTTGTTGATTGGTCTAAAAGGTTTCATTTTTGGACTTGGAGGGAGGGTGTAATGGGTAAGTATGCAGTAGGCCATGGGCTAAATTGCACTCCAGGGCACCCCTTATCAAAAGTCTGTACCCAAGTCTAGAGCTTTTCAGCTGTAATATGACGTATTCTCCCCCTTTTTCCTTTCTCTTCCTCTGTTAATTACTCTTTTTTCACCTCCTAATAGGTCCTTCATTTTCTTGTCATCCCTCTTCCTCACCTGTCCTTCACTGATGATGAAGAATGTGTCTCCGGTGGCTCCCTGACGGATAATGTAATCACAGTCGCTGTAATGAGTCTGAGAGAGCAGAGAGAGATGTGAATCATGTGTACACAATACCTCAGATTACTGAACAGAATGTTTCTAACGATTTGTATTTGTCAGATGGAAGAACAGATGGCAGAGAAAGATACTGTATGTCTGTGAACAAGCGCTTATAATAGAAAAGTGTTTGGAAATCGTCACCTCCTCCAAAACATCAGCCAGTTTGCTGAGAATGTCCTCAGGTAGCGACTGAAAAGAGGGAACGCTGGGAGGAGAGTTTAGAGTGAGAGATGTGAGTCATTCTCATGTGGGGAGAGCTTAAAACAGTGAAGTGGCGAGCATATGTGTGAGCTGTACCTGCGGAGGAAGTCTGTATACTGGGAATGTTTGATGAGACCAGTCCTCATCATTATGGTCTGGAAACCTTGTCGGTCAATTGCCCAGAGCTTGATGTCCGTCAGGGCTACAGAGAAAAGGTAGAAAAGGTACAAAGCAATACAGTATTTTTCTGGATATGTGAAAAACATGTAAAAACATGCTCGACATGTTTGTTCAACAAATAATTGATTTGAATAAATGACAAATTCAATTTGAATATATAGGGCGACTGTGACAAGCAGAGTCCTCGCCATCGCAGAAAAAACAAAAGCTCTTCTTTGAATTGACCAATTTTCAACCTCATTTCCATGTGTTTTTCAGCATGCCGTGGCTAGCTGTACCACTGGCATGTATCATATTTGTTTTCCCAAACCTCTGGATGATAAAGGGAGTGAAATATCTAAGATGAGAAAGTGATCCTCTGTCAGTTCCTTACAAGACATTTAGTTAATTAATCTTAATGTAACAGTTAGTCTCTCTGAGATTTCTTTTTCTGGGCCAGCAGACACACAATCTACATACATAATAGACACTGGTTCCACGCTAAAGTATTGGTATTGAAAGTGAGTCAGCTATTTGGACAGATATTTTGCTTGGAGATGACCTTAATGGGGATGATTCATTGGTCTCCTTTGAAGAATGTTTTTAAAGATATACTGATAATCTATTGCTATTCCTATATATATTTACCTTTGATTTGCTCAAAAAGCTCTGAAGGGCAAATGTGGCTATGATATAACAAAATACCGATTACTCGAGACATGTTTTTAGTGTGCGCTTGAAATTTTGAAAACTTGAAATCAAACAAAAAGGTTTCAGTTTCAGGTGAGTGGGGTCTCAAATTAATTCTAAGATCGAATGGTACACAGTTTTCTGATTGTATATCTTGTCTCTCTGACACTTTCATTCAAATGGCATGAGATTGTGCAAAAGTGCACTTCTTCTTGCAGCAAACTATACACACCATATCCAGCATGACAAATAGAAATTTGCAGTTGGATCCAGCACTTCAAATCCTCAGTGACTCCTCAGATGCCAAGAAAAGGAACATAAAATACAGCTGGCTGGTATGTCAGTGGCAGAGAAGCTCATACTACTCAATGTTTGATTCTGTGGCACTGTTCTGGATGTTATGTATCTAAACTATCAGTTGCCAGGATAAATGCAGTATTTAAAATCTCATTTGGGGTAACAGAGATCTGAAATGCATGAAAACCAGAGCATAGAGTCAGTTTTGTATAAAATAGTATCATCTGCATAAAAATGTGCATGCCACAACATGCAATGGCACAGAATATACTATTTATGTATATATTGTACAGACGAGGACCAAGCATTGAACCTTGTCGGGCACCATTTTCCCATGATCTGCAGTGGATTAATCAACATTTGATACTGTAGTGTATCTGTAGTAGGATAATATACGTTGGAGTGAATAAACTACACGTGTTCATGGTAATGAACAAACATGTCACTCAGTGCAATTTTATCAGTCTTTAGATGGCAGTTGAGTTCCAAAGCACAATGGATAATGAAGATCAAGTTTTGGATACAGATTACTACTTGTTATATGCTTGACTGGTTAGTTGGTTAAATGTCAGCAATAATAATCAAAACCACTCCTGAACCTAATTCAAATGCTGTAAATGTCAGCACAGATCCACAAAACAGTTTCAGTATGCTTTAGTTGCAACATGCTGATAACACTTTTCTTTCTGAACGCTGCTGCAAACACACAAAGAAATAGGTTCTCGGAAATCAAGTTGATAAATAATGTGCCTTTTGAGACACCAGAAGCATTGAATGTTTCTTCAAGGATAAACAGAAAAACAAAACAGCAGATCCATAGATGCAAGTTTGTCTTTTTTTACCTGAGAAAACCCAAACTCCTCTCATCTGCTGAGGGAGGAAAGTTTCTCTGAACCCACCTCAAATGTCACCACATTCCAGTATGACTCTTGAACAAGTATGATGTGGAGCTTGAAGCCTTCAGGTCACAAACACTGAGATATGTCTTTACACCTAAGTAGGAGACATCGTCTGTACAGTGGGTAAAACTTGTCAGATAAATACAATGTTTGCAGTTTATGGATTATTGATTTTCAAGAAGCACATGTAATTTCTATGAATTTTTTACAAGGCAGATACCAATTACAAACTGAGAAAGGGGGGTTCTAATATCTCCTCACAATGCAGTGTTGTCCACAATAAGGTTGCCTAAAACTTAAAATTGCAACTGAAAAAGACACACATCGTGGTTACCCCCTGTTATAATCCGATCAAAGATTTAATTTCACATCTGGCTGCTTCACTTCTCGGCAGGAACAAGCACACTGCATCTTGTAATCTTTACCTCATTTAGGACAAGTATTTAAATCCGGTAGGGCAGGTGACACTAGATCCTTTTTTTTATGACTGGCTTTGTATGAGTTTTCAATTTAATTGCTTGGTAACATCTGTGTTGCCATAGCAACACGAGGCATCATGTCTTTTTGCTGTACGTCCATCATGTTTATTTACATGTAAAACCACTTCTCCTGGCCCTCTTTAAACCCTCATCCACCTTCCCCCACACTGCGCCTCATCCTCCACTATTTTCATTATGATAATCTGTATGGCCACACTACAGCACTGAGCTCTTCATGCACAGTGAAGCCTGACTGTTAAGTGCTTTTCATATTGCTCATTCAACAACCTCGGCTTCATTTTACAATTTTAAAGGAGTACTCCATCAATTTGTCCTCTGTGGTCCTAGGGGGAGCTGTCTAAACTCTGAGCAAATAAACCTTAATGATGAGGAGATTGCATGAGATTCAAACTACAGACACAGGGGAGAGATTCAGTCTGCAAGACAATTTCCTAAGGCCTCCCGCATGTATAGAAATTATTTTTAAATCCAGAGAGCATCAATTATTTCAATTGGACCATAAAAACAAGCTTTTTATTTCCTATTTAATATTTAGCTGCTGCAGACTGTGCGTGTATTATTTCCCATTTGTTCATTTGCTTTTCACATACAAAAATATTCAAGTGAACTAAAATGCATCATGGAAAGCTGCATGAGAACATCAACTTTCTCTAGTGAAGAGGGTTCTGGAGAAGGATCTATTAAGGCAAATATAAAGAAGCTACTCCAGGTCAGAACTCAATTTGGGAACCAACATCAAATGGTCTAAACAGCACAGGTTTGAAGCTCAGATCAAAAGCACTTTGACTTACTGCAGTGCCCATGACACCAAAATGTCCCTTTCTAATCCTAATAAAAATTCGACCTTGAGTGCAGACAGCTTCAAAAGAGGTGGATAGCTGATTATTCTTTCATCTAGTTTAATGTGACTGCTAGCTGTCCAATCTGTGACGAGAAAGCTTCTCTTATGCAGGAGAGCAATCTCAATTGGTTGCCTCTTCAGAGTTATACAATCAAGTTATACACCTTCGAATTATACTCTCGAATTGTATGTTTACTCATAACTTGACACTAAATTGAGTTTTTCAGTTAGTAAATTATACATATATAGTGAATGAATGAGTTTAGGTGTGTTACATGATGCTTCTGAACTAGAGGCAAAGTTACATTTAATCTATGTTGTGTTAAATGAAAATATTGATGCTTTAATGCTTCAAATGAACAACTTGAGAAAAAAATCCTGTCCTATGTCCAGAAAAAGATTAAAGGGAACCAGAAGAGAACTTTGTAATTCCTCAGACATGTCACGGAGAACCTGATGACTGATTTCTTTTGTGCTAATAAATGCGTTCACTCTCTTTCATTCCCTTGAATGACATTCAAGAGCACAAGGACACCTATTGAAACAGGGAAACACAGGGAAGAGAAAAGTTGAACTCAGAACAGCATTCAAATATAAATTAGTTGTAAAGAGCTGGCTTATTTTTTATATACCTCACACAACTAAGAACAAGAGTGCTATAAGCACATTCTTGCCAAAAACACATTGTTTTATCAGTCAGGGTCTAGGCATTCCTCCAGCACATCAAAGTGATTTAAAGCCAATCCATCATCTGAAGCACAACTGTCAGCCAGGAAAATAAAGAGATTTGAAATGCAAAGCATAAACATGCCAAGTGTTACAACATCAACAGAGAGGTGAAGGAAACAGGATGAAAAGTGACATGAGAGTCTAAGGGATTTGCAGTACTGAGAATTTGCGCTGTTAAGATGCAGCAAATAAAAACCATATTTACACATTTCCAATCTCGTGTTTCTGTGTTAACAATTCAAGTATCTCTAAAAATTTATCAAACACTTTTTGATGGTTTTCATGTCAAACTCTCTCTTTTCTTTTCCTATATAAATATTTTTCATTACTCATCTTGAGCTCAGATACACAAACATAAATAAATCAATAAATCATCATAAATCATAGATTTTTTCCAATTAAATGGGATTTTGACTGACCACATAAACCAGCGTATCTTGTAAAACGTGGCTGTTAAAGGAAATAAGTTCATTCACTTTCTTGCCACAAGTTAGAAGTGAAGATTGATACCAGTGTCATTTCTGAACAATAAATATGAAGTAGTAGCTGGTTAGCTTAGCATAGCATAAAGACTGTAAATAAAAAAAAACCCACATGATGATGCCGCTTGAAAATTCATCTTTTTTGTTAAAATGTAATAAACAACAAACAACAACAACAAAATACAACCTTTATGTATAAAAATGCCAGTTCACTATTATACAGGATCCAGCAGCTTCCTGAATCTCTGCTGGTTGCCTGGCAACTACTCATTGTTAAAATGAGATAAGTGCTAAGATAAGATTCGAGTAAAGATTCAAGTAAAATTCAATGAAAGATTTGTTAGCATCCAATCTTCAGGGTAATTTAGGAGAGGAAACAACAGAACCAGTCAGGGATATGTTCATTTTAAACATGGGGGATATTCCAAAACCCAATGTAACCAAATGTAATACTAACTGTGTCCCTAAATTAAAATAAATAAATAAATAAATAAATAAATAAAGTTAAATTCAGCAGCAGGGCTCCACATGCAAATCTATACACGGTTCAGTTAGACTGCTGAAATTTCAGAGTTGTGGTCGGGGCCCTAGAGTTAAACTATCTCTGATGGCATCAACTGTCATACTGACAGTTGCAATTTTATTTACTCTGACTTAAAGATATCTGTCTATAATACAGCAGCATTAAAATCCTAAAGAGGGAAAGCATATTTTAAGAAGTCAGCAGCAACATGTTTTTTCGTGCATGTATTTGGGTGCACCAGCTTTTTGAAAGAGCTCTACAAGTGAAATAGCTGAGAGGATGGCTTTTAGACTGATGGAAGTTTATTAATGAGAAAAAGAGAGTGTGCAGCGATAATGTTTGTGGCTGACCTTCAGCACAGTTTCCATTTGTCACTGAATGAAAAGACGTTAGTGCACCAGTAAAGCATTTTCACAGCCTGAAATTATTTCATTTCCTGCTGCACTGATGGATGTTTGGGCCTTCAACGGTGATGTCGGAGGTCACGTGTCTGTGACATTTACTGACAAAATTGTGAGCCATTTTCACCACCTCTGAACATTAAATTGCTTGAAAATAATGGGCTTGTGGAGGGAACTGCTGGCTTGCTAGTTTCTGCCTGTAACAAGTGTGTGTTTGTGTATTTACCTGTTACAGTTGCCGTGCGAGTGCAGTTGTACAGGATTGCCAATTCTCCAAATACTTTGCCTGGACCAATGGTGCATAGTTTCTTCCCTTGCTTAGTCACTTCGACCATTCCCTCTGTAAACACGCATTAAAGGATTAAATATGAAAGAAATGTGAACTGAATAATAACAAAAATGTGCTAACATGCTGACAGTGTTCATGCTCTACTCAGGAAGTGTCCTGACTTTTTTCTTCTGACTTTGATCTCATGCCACCATTAGGTTACAATGTTAATTAAGAAATAGCTATGAAACTGATGACATTCCTGTCAGACAGACTAAACTAAAAACCATAGTACTGCACAAGCTGAAATGAATAAAGTTACTGAAGCAAATTCAGACAGCAAATTCATTGATCCATCCAGAGGGAAATTGATGTCTAAATGAAATGAAATGAAAATGCATCCAAAAGTTGCAAGATACTTTATCTTTTCAAAACCACAAATATCAAACTGCTGGTGGTGCTAGTGTAAAAGTCAGAGAGACACCAAAAGTGACTAGGATTCAGAATCTAGGGAACACGAATGACTGTATACAGTTTCACCTCAGCACATTTAATAGATGTGAAGATATTACAGCCTGAAATGGACCAACAGACATCCCCATGGAGCCATAGAGCTTGCATGACAGACACACCCCAATATACATTATGTACATACATATAACAGTGACATTACAATAAAAAAAAATCATCTTAACTTCAAGAAAAGTCAAGAATTCAAAAGAGAGAACTGAGCTTCTGTTTGCAGAGGGAAACTAAACTGAACTAAGCTGTTATTTTAAACAGTTCTTTTGTAGAAGGAGATGAGTAACAGAGAATAACACAACACGGCAGCACTTCCTTTCAGTCAAAGTGTGTGAAAGACTGGCTGTCCTTGTCCCTGAGCCATAAGTAGGTTTTTGACGAGAGGAGTAAAGGTGCCACGAACATATGACTGAACTGGGCCGAAGGTACAGCACAAGTTTCTGTGCATTTATTCATGCAGTATATGTGGCTGCCACAGTTTTATCAGAGTTTAATCACTTTATACACTAAAACACCTTCCAGACAATGACCTCACCATGATATCACCTCAACTACGGGTGTAATATGTGTCTCCTCCTGCTATTTTCTCCCTACCAGGCTTTCTCCACGTTTTACTTTGTGTCACATAATGTCCGTGATGGAGCCTCTGTTTACTCTGGCCAGTAAAGGCTATTTTGCAATCTTGTGCAGACAAATTGGCTGTCTGTCCATATCAGTCCTATCCAACGTTTCACCTTGGATTACTTTTGTCCCACTGAGCAGAGCAGGCTTGAGTCTAGAGAGAGGTTTTCCTTGACACATAGTGGCTGTGTTTGTGCGTTTTTATATTCTGTTATCATGCAAAATACTTATTCAGACTTATTCAGGTGCGGATGTTCATGGTCCCCACAGGATGAAAGCAGATGTTTTTGGTGACCTGCTGACATTTCCAGTGGCAGTAAGGTGAGTTTCCTTCTTGTGTCTTGCAAAATATTTGGTTCTTGAAATTTGGTGACAAAGCATTGAATCCTAGTTATAGAAGTACTGTATCTTGCAAGCACATCAATAAGATGCTTGCCAGAGAGGAAATGCTACCAACAACACCAGCTTCCCAGGCCTGCTGACTTATTTACATAGTGGTACATAAAACTGTTACATCAGAACAACCATTACAGTTTATCTTCAGTCCACTTGTGCAGTAGGCCTGCTGGAGGAACCTGTACAAGCTAGTGCCTGCACACAGGCATAGTATATAATGCACATATTAAGGCATTTTTATCTCCTTGTTTATTTGTTTTTTATTATTTAATTCATAGAAAATCTTTTTTTTTACTAAATGTAAGTTCTCTGTGTTTCTTCTTTTTTCTTTCCCTCACCTCGTCTCTAGAACTAGAACTAGTTTCGCACAATTTATTTAGAAGACCTATTTGTTATGTGAGCTCTTGTCCGTGATGGCTGCACAAAGCTAAAAGGTTTACTTTATTTTGGACTCTCCATGGCACCAGTCCCTCAAAAGTAGGCTCACTCTATGTCGCAAATTCAAGTATTGGACTTCACCAATGCAAAAGAATTGAGTTCTACTCAAAATTCATTGATTTTTAAACTTAAGTCTGAAATGCGTCAAACCATCAGAAATACCTGTCTTATCTATTTGAACAAATTCACCCTCCTGAATGACACTTCCCAGTATCTTGACTCCTTCTGTCTGCCTGTGTAGAACATTTAGTGAAAGCTGCACTGAAGGATTTTGAATTTGGTGTTATGTTTTGTGACATTTCTTCATTTTTGGTGATTATAAAATGTGTTATGGATTATTGGTCAGGAAAATATATTGAATTGCACACTGATCAATTATTTAAATATTCTTTATAATTGCATAAACAATATTAGAATTACCTAATTCTTTTTGATGAAGAGTGCATAGACACTGGTCTTACCTTCAAGAACATAGACAGTGGAGCCATCATCGCCTTCTTGGATGACACAGCAGCCCTTGGCCAGGCTAGTGGGATGCATACAGTCCATAATTGTACGGATCTGCACACAGGAGCCAACAAATGAATTGGTGTTTAAAATCATATTAAAGAGAAGGGTGATGGTCACACGTGTCATTACCTGCCCGTGTTCCAGATGTTTCATGAAGTCGTTGTCCATTAGAGCCCTCTGGATCAGCTCACTTGACCTATACATGCATGAAAAGGTCAAAAAGGTCCATCTGCTTGTGTGTCTGCGGTAGTCTCTGTGTGTGTGTGTGTGGTTTCCTCTGCTCACTCTTTGGTTTTGCAGTAGCTGGTGAGTGTAACGTCAGTGAGCTGGGAGGGGTCCAGCGCTGTGGGCTCTGCAGAGATGGCCTGTCTCTTTGTACGCTGAGGCTCATCAGGTGTAGCTGGAGTCTGAACTGCTGCTCCTTATAAATACAAACAAAGAGACATGATTTCAGCAGGCACAACCAGTCCTTCAGCTCGAAACGCATGAGCTACCGGTCCTCCATTCGCTCCTCATTCCTCTCCATCTCTGTCTGAACACAACCTGCCTAAAGATTGACTGATTGATTAAGAATAACAAAGGAGAACTCCATCCATGATGTCCCACATCAGTTTGTGTTGCCAGGTGCTGGGCAGTTGTACTGCCTATGTAATTAAGTCATATAAAGGTTTTAGTCCAGATGAAGCCTTATGAATTCTGATAAAAGTGGTGTCTTATGAGCCAGTGTCAAGTTTGAAGACAGAAGTTTGAAAATGAATCAACTCTGTTAGTGTGGAGGTAAAAAGCAATGAGGCACCTATAACTTACTGGAAATTCAAAGGCAGTAGCTGTCTGCTGCAACTGTGTAGGTTGAGTTGCATTATGAGCATTGAAGACACCAGATTTTGATAAGGAAAAAGAATTTCTGTAGTAAAAAAAGATGATATGCTGGGTCTGCTGCATTTATTCTGATCCTTCATCATGAGTTTGACAGTGTAAAAAGGCTGAAATGATAGATCTGTAAAATACTCTTTAACAACAATACAACAATATGCAACTTTAAATAACAATATAGAAAATATTGGGCACTAAAGCAAAACACACTGAAAATCTGTCCGGGCAGCCCAGTGTTATTCTTTCTTCTGCTATCTGCTGTGTATGTGTGTGTTGATCTCAGCGGTGAGCTACTGCAGACAGCTCCCCTCACAATGTCCATCTGTCCAGTGAAAACACAAACTACAGTAGCTGACAGACAGAAACCCTGGAGCTGTGGCCATGGTCCTCTGTAACCTTCAGCTATGGACAAGAATAATACAAATGATCCCTCTTGAGAGAAGATTAGCACGCTCATTGTATTAAAGGTGGTATTTGGAAGCAGTGCAGTAAAACTTAAGGCTGAGAATGGCTGTCTTATTTTATGAAAGAGTCTCACATCAAGTTTTTTTACTCTAGATGCAGCTGTACAGTAGGAGTATACTGATGTAAGTGACTGTCTGAGTAAATATGTTTTAAAATAGTAAATTATTTAATTCTGTGGGCTCTTCTGGGGGGGAATTAAACAACAGGAGAGTAAGGTTTAAGTTATCCTTGAGATATAATAAAGATACAGCTGAAATGAAATATCCTTAAGATAGGGATATTAAACAGAAAAAAATGAAATATGAAGAATCTCAAGTGTGTGGGTGCATCATAAATATATAATAATAAACACTTACTGGATATTCAAAGGCAGTATTTCTTTTCTTTTCATGCCAGTAAATAAATCATTCAGCTTTTCCTCAACAAGATCTTACTTCTGGAAGTATGGGAGGATTCGAGGTAATAATATAACTGACTGAATAAATGATAAAATATAGTTGTTTGGTGTCTGGTTGAGTTTTTTGTGCGTGGGGGAGTTATTCCTTATCCTCAGTATTTGTTCATTCTGATACAGCCCTGCTTTTGACTCATAGCCTGCTTTGTGGTTATGTCTTGTTCTTTTTTAAGATCTTTCACTCGATCACAAATATTCAAAATCACCACAGTTGGAGATACATGGTTTTCACTGGACAGCAAGGGTATGAAAACTGTAATCTGAAAAAAAAAAGCTTTGTACTAATTTGTACTGAACTAGACTACTTAAATAAATGTACTTTATTATCACTGCTTATAGGACCTATGCCCTCTTGCCAAATAGCTAGCCCACCATGACTGGCAGGTTTGATAACTGCACTGACACACCTGTGTTTACCGTCTCCCCTAAGTTGACTGCATGCTGTGAGGCGCTGCGATGTCGGTCCAGCTCGATCTGCAGCTGCCTGATCAGATCATCCTTAGTGTCCAACTCCAGCTCCAGCTCATCAATGAGAGCGTCTCTCTGTCTGAGCTCCTCGATCTTCAGCTGCAGAGCCAGCTGAAGGTCCCTCAGGGTGCCAGCACTCTTAGACACAGCCATGACAAAATAATGTACACAAATACTGTGGGAGGAGGAAGAGGAGAGAGAGATTTTAAACACATCACAGCTGAGGAAAGTTGTGCCGAAGACTTCATCCTCATATACCAGTTGTCAAATGTAACCAAGTACATTCGCTCAGTTATTTAACAAATATGTCATGATCCATTATTATGTATAAAACTTTCCCAGGGGAATTTCACAAGTTAACCAGCAGCAGTAGGCCAATGAAATGAGCTGTTTACCAGCCCTAACATTAAAGTGATGAACACATAAGTGTCACATCTAGTAATAGTACAATAAATTTATATATGTTATTCTGAAATTGGCCTTTCTTCATAATCAGTACTCTTACTTTTGGAACTGTTAGTATAGTTTAATGCTACGTTTTAAGATTCTGAATACCATTTAATCTGTGGTCCTGCTACTTTTACTTAAACCAAAGCTCTGAGTACCTCTTCCACAAGTGGATGATCTCGTATCTTCCTCCCTCTTTACAGCCCATTTGTCACAGTTTAAAATATCAGTAAGTATTTTGTCGACCACAGACAGCTGTTTTGTAAGTAAATCTGAAGCGTTGTCCCTTAAATTGATCACGTACTCACTTTTTTAGTCTGAAGTACGGATCGTTATTCTCGTAACACGCTGCTGTAGTAAGATGAGTCCAGTCAGAGGAGGAGAGTCAGTCCTCGGTCGTTTTCTGCCTCTAATCTCCAAACGGGATAAATAGCTGAAATTAATTAATCAGTTATTACAGATATTCAAAAATTAGCACCCAGAGGCGACGGCATGGTTCTGGATACAACATCAACAGCAGCAGCAGCAACAGCGAAGAAGCAGAGTCAGACAGAGACTGAGCTTCAGCAGTTTGGTCTCTGAGGACGAAGCGACGCGCAGATGCGCACAGCTGAGTTTGACAGCACTGCTACAAAATAAAAGTCCAGTGGAGGAGGAATTATTCAGATCCTTACTTAAGTACTAATACGCACTCTGAAAACATCTTGGTACAAGGAAAAGTCCTTAACTGAAAATGTGACTTAGGCAAAAGTATGTATTTATAATAAGGGAAATGTATTCAAAGTGTCGAAAATAAAAGTAATCTATGTAGAAAAATGTTCCACCGTGACTGTTATAATATTGTAATATTGTTTATTATATCAGTCCATAACTATTATTCATGCATTCATGTAAACACAGGCTTTAAATGTTGTAGTTGGTGGAAGTGGAGCTCATTCAAAACTATTTTGTATAAGACTGCAACTAGTGATAATTTTAATTATGAATTAAGCTTTGTTTATTATCTCCATCGATCAATAGATCTGTATTGGTTTGTAGAGATTCTAACAATGGTGAAAAATGCCGCTAAAATGGCCCCAATGAGTCCAACTTGCAAGATTATGAAAATTGTTGCCATTACATTTTTTTTAGTATTTTTAAATTGTGGCATAATTATTGTAAGCCAACTTAATTTTCACCTTGTAGGATATGGAAACCTTGTTTTTAATGACAAACACTTGTGTCCAAAACACTGAACGTCTCTTTATGTTAGTTTTTAAAATACTGACCTCATCATATTTTATTTTATTTTTTAATGTAGCTTACCATTTTTGCTGTGGGACAGTTGTATTACTTCTTTTACGCCGCTCGGGGCAGAAGCGCGCGCTTATCGTCTCTGCTCTGCCGCACGAGACGAGCACTGGAAACCGGAAGATCTTCTTCTTCTCCGGAAACTTCAGTTACTTTAACACAACCAGCACCATGGCGGCACCTGAAGAAGAAACTGGCAAACTGGAGTTGTATCCTTTAATATTTGCTCAAATGTTTTCATTCCAGCTGCTGTAAAGTTTGTTATTGTCCCTCTGAATTCATCCTGTCGGTCTTGTTGGTTATTGACAGTCATTAGTGGAGGAACGATCAGTTTACTGAAGTAAACACTTGGAAACACAGGTAACACTTTGTTACAAGTACGGTTTAAAACTCACCTAAGGTAAATACTTACTTTACTTTTCAGGGTTTTGGAGGACTGCTAGCTGTTTGCCATCAGTTAAAGAGCATGCTGTAGATATTACGTACGTTTTTTTTGAATCTCTCTACAAGTCTCCCTTGACCCGCCTGCAGCTCCCTGGACGTTCCGTTCCCGTCGTCTCGTGAGGCTGTCATTGCTCTACGCTCTCTGTCGCCGGACCGAGAGCCGAGGAAAGGCGGCATCAGCAAACAGCTTACAGTGTCTGGCAACACGCTATCTGTGTGAGAAATACTGCTTCAAACCTCTTCAGCCTTTATCTGTCAGTGATAGTGTTGAAGTCCTTCATAGAACGACTTCTTCATGTGTTTCAGGAGGTGGAGTGCAGACGAAGCTCGAATCCTCAGGGTGTCTGTGAACTCATTTCTGGATCACCTGTCACTCGTTTTGGAGACCATGGAGATGTTTGGTCCTCCTGTTGGGGGGGCTGATGTTCCAGGCATAATTTGATCCTTCCCCACCCACTTGGACCCAATTCAGGTGTGACATGGCAAACAGGTTGTGACTGTGACTACTGGCAGCTTAAACAGTTTTAAACAGCTGTAACAGCTGTAAAATCTGAATGTTTAAGTGGAACCATGGAGCAGGTGTTTTGACTGTGGTATGGTTTCTGGTTTAACTTTATTTGGAAAAAATAAAAGGCTGCCGGTCCCTGAGAGATCAGAAAGAACTAAAGACCAGAAGTAGGTTACTCATAAATTTTCAAGCAAAAAGCCAAAATATGTTCTGGTTCCAGCTTCTCACATGTGAGGATTTTCTGTTTTATGTACTTTCAAGCCAAACATCAAACAAGAAGTCCCATTTTTAGTCACCATCATGCTCTCCTGGAAACTGTTATAATGTTATACTGTGATCCAAACCATTTATTAAATGCTGACTCCTTCTAATTGATGAATGGCAGGATAAAAGTATAAACAATAATGAAAAAATGTATTAGTTGCAGCCCTAAACTACCCAGTGAGAGGTTTGGTGGTGAAATCAGTTGTAATCGTGGTAAAGTTGTGTGCTATGTAACATTTTTAATTAAAGAGCGTGTTTTTTTTGTTTGTTTTTTTAAGATTTGTTTTTTCCACTTTATCCATTCATTACAACTCGGTAAACTTTTCTTTGGCCTGATGTGATGGCAGATACATGGATATAAGAAACATGATTTATTTAGTGAACTATAAGGAGATTATTAAACTGCAGAGCAGCGTTGACTGTAACTGAATCACTAACAGAGCAGCAGAGGGCGCCAAATGATCAAAAATGCATCCACCTGTTTCTTTTCTTTTTTCCCCCAATGCTTTTGTGTCAGAGCAACACAGAAAGTGTCTTTTCTCTTATAGTTGTCACACCTCCCTGTCAACTTTGTGGTAACAAGTTCAGTCAAAATCAAAACATTAATTTGTCCGTCCTGGTCATAAACAGTGTGAAGTAAACACCTTTGTCTGACTGACAGGATAATTAGCAGAAGACTTCACAGTGAAAAGGAAATGAAGCGCCACAGGACTGACAGAGTTATAATGAAACTTCAGAATACACAAAGAGACAACTGAATGTCTCTCTCATCAACCTGACTTATTTCTATTTCACAATAAAAGCATTAAATTAGTGAAAAGTGGTAATGGTAATATGATCAAGGGAGACTTATAGAAACATATTTTCTGGGGTCTGAAGCACACATCTAATTACTCCAACTGCTTAATCTCTGTCAGGTGAAATTATGTGTGGATGTGTCTATAATTAGATACTTTTTTCTTTTCACAACTTGATGATGACTGCTTTTTATGTAAAAGCAAAGATTGTCTGTTGATGTTGGAAATTTCAAAGAGAAAAATGTTCTTATGTTAATAAACTGATTTATTTATTTATTTTTAAAAAATTTTGAAGTTTGGACTGTTGGTTAGACAAAACAAAGTTGTTAAGGAGTCACTTTGGTTTCTGTGTTACTGTGACAACATTTTCACTATTTTCAGAATTTTTACAGACCAAACAATCAATTAATTGAGAAATTAATTAGCAGATTAATCCATAATTAAAATAATAATTGTCCAAATAGTTCAAAATGAGCTCAACCTCATCAACCAACTACAACAGTAAACAACAAATGTCACAATACAGATGTCAGACAATGATTATGAAACATTTGAAACTGAACTGCAAACACATCATGATGACAAATACAAAATACTGTTCTCCCCCATGAGACCAGGATCTGTTGATTTAGTTTCTTTTTAAACCTCACCACCGCAGACAGTTTCATCCTTTTGAAAATGTTCTCTGCATACAAAAGTAATGTTTTAGTCTAGCACAGACAAGTGTTGGGATTCAGGTCTATTGTCTAGTGGAACAGAGGCTCGTCATCATGTTCTTTATGTTGTGAGGCTGTTAAATGGCCTGAAAAGCAAAATAGAAGTTCTTAAAGAAATGACATGAGTAGAGACCAGGTTGTATAAGCTGTATTCTCATTATGTGTCTGTGTGAGTCTGTGCATTTATGTCCATTATTCAAGCCCTCTGCAGGATATCAGACTACATAACTATGGGTGGAAAAAAGCCAGATGGGCATTGAAAAAAGCTTCTGCAGTGGATTGACACACACCTTTTTATAAATTTAAAAAAAGTATTTTTAGCCACATTTGCACTACAGCTTTAGGAATGAATGAAATCAATCAGATGCTCATGCTCCCCATAGGATGTGTCCGTTCTTATGAATGTATATCTTTTTCGTTCTTGTGATCATGATATCACATTTAGAACATGTTCATGAACAACGCTTAATTTTAGTTATTATTGAAAATAACATAGATGCAAGAAATGTCCTCAGAGTTTTAAACTGATATTTTTCAAGGCAGCAATATATTTCTTCAGTACCACAAGTCATCACATAAAACATCACATTGAAAGTTCTCAAAATTCTGAAAATGTAAGGAAACACGAGACAATGAACTAAAATATTGTATCATAGTTGTATCTCCTGTCATCAGCAGACACTTAAGTGGTAAAACTGAAATTTATTTCAACATGACAGCAGAGGCCACACTGCATATTAAAAGTGCATTTTTGGGTTTTGTTTTCAAACAAGTGACTCATCATTGCTGACATTCAAACATCATCCCACTTGCACAAATGACAAGTGCCTGTAAAAGCCCAATGTAAACCACTGTTGTGAATTAACAGACGCTTAAAACCAAAGCTTGCATTTATCAAAATAAAGGCGAGGGCAGGGACTGGGGAGAGCATTTAAAATGCCACAGAGCGATCTGTTGCACAACCACAGGTTTGACAGGTTCAAGGCAGTTTACTAAAAATCAACAACATGAAATAAATGACGAGGTGTAGTAAGCTGCTGCATCTGGAGGAACATCTGCAAAGTAGAAACATACGCTTGGGAATAACAATAAACTGTTTGCACAGCAGCAAGTAATTTAAGATTGGTGCAAATGAACAGTTTTTATAGTTTTTAGGTATTGATCAGTCCATGTGCTGAAATAGTGTACTTATGCACTATATTGATTATTTCTAATTTTCATGTTCAAACTAGCTCCACCTGGAGGTGCTGCAACAGTAAAATGCTGCTCATTGATGCATCAGTATTAATGATGTACTAACAGAGTCAGATATTAGTTACAGGATACATTGTACTGCATAACCAGTACTTTTACTACAGATACTGATGAAGCTGATAGTGGTTGTGTACGTAAAAACATTTTCTGTCTCTTGTTCCTTCACTGTGATCTTGGCTGTGGTGTATCTCAGTATTGTTTAGTCACATTTGAATGCACACACAATGTTTAAGCAGATGGTAGGTCCTAGTATAGGGCTGACAAGTTTAAATGTCAGTCACTGTGGAAGGCTACAGCTGCTCTGAAGAGCGTGGCAGCTTAAACAGTGTTTTTTTGTTAAACCTTCATACTTTTTAAAAAAAAACAACAACAACTTTACCTCTTTTGCATGGACTTCCTCCTACCTCAAGTTTTTGTGTTGCCCTTCACTCATTTCACGTTTTCCTGCCATGATGCACCAGAGTGGCATTAAATAAAACAGGTTTGGAAATTCATGATTACATGAGGGGCAGACAAGAGACGAATGTCTTTAAAAGCTTTCCTTAGGCTTAAATCAAGTTTTCTCATATTTCAAAACCGTCTCACTCATTATTAAGGACCCTCTTGCTTTTCTTGACAAGACACGTCACGACACAAGCAGTGTGTGTTCCATAACAATGTGGCGAACAGCTGTCATGCTGTTGTCTTGCATTAAAACACTGAAGCTTTTTATCAGACAAAAATGACAGAAATGCACAAACACCAGCACTGTCATAAATCTGTTGCTGTAGTTTTCAGTAATTCAGGACTGGTAAAGGAGTGGAAGGACTTTGGCTTATGCACTGCACGAACTGAAAATCCAAAGTCGTGCTATTTAAATGCAATTTGAAAAGAGTGGGCTGCATAGACTATAAAGAAGTTTAATTTAAAACAAAAACATGATTGTGTGAACTCACAAAACCTGAACTATCCCTTTAAGTGAAAGATCTGAGTACTTCACCCATCACTCTCATCTTCTCATAGAAGTCTACTGATGTGCTCCCCTCTGATCTGCTGAGTGTTGTGAGGTCCAATATGGCTTTTATTTCCCCAAAGTTGACGGTTTAGTGGAATGTTTCTTGCTCTGTAAGTGCCTCTCTGTTCATCACTCTTCACTAATGAAAAAAGTAATAACAGATAAAACTTGATCTTCATGGTACATTCGTTTCACACGTAAAAAAACAGATTTGTCTACAGCTGGTAATGAGTTCCTGCAAATGTGATCTACCATGCATCACATGCTCCCAGGTGTACCTTTATTATGGGTTTGATAATTCTCTACATGACTTTCTTTAGACTTTCCAAAACCATAGTGTAAAAGTATAAGGAATGCATTACATTATGCGTTTGTTATTAGCTGCTAACATTTACATTTCCATCTAATGATGAACTTCCTGCCTACAGTGGAAACTTCGCTCTTATTTCTAGACCAAGGCTTATCTTTTGCTAATTACGTGGGCTTGTGTGGTAACAGGTTACATTCAAGAGAGCCCAATTCGTGACAAGCATATCCACAGTGTGAGACCTGGTCTTAGAGGCTGTCTTGTTAGTGTCTCTGTCCAGCTTGAGGGATTTAGGGTGTCCAGGCAAACATATACAGTAAACACATTGGCTATTTATCATCCTAAAGCCCTTTTCTCTTGTAACAGTTTAGCATACTGTGAGAAATTAAGTGTTTTTAAACAAGCGCGTCTTTGAACAACCATCAGTTGAGTGAAACAAGTCCAAACCTGTCAGTGATAGTAGTGTGTAGAAGCTGCTTATGTTTAATTGTGTCTCTGTTCATGACTTATCGTTTAAAAAAAAGCTTTGATATAGGTATAAGATGCATGCAGTATGTGCAATGCAGGAAGGCTAGACAGCAGTAGCAGCAGTTTGAGCAGCACATTTTGTCTATAATCTACATCAACAGGAAATGATGAGACAGACTAAGTCATTTAGAAACATTGCAGCTGTAGTTTAATGCTGTTTTCAATACTATTAGTATTAAAGACTTCAGAACCACTGCTGTATGAAACTAAAACGGGATGAATGAAGCTTTTCGAATTACATATGACATTAAACTGGAGAAGGCTCTAATTACATTATGATTCAATTAGAGTCAATGAAGCAATCAGTGCAGTAATAACAGCTGCATTCATAGTTTGATCTGATCTTTACTGACTTTAACTTTTTGGTCTTTAACTAAACTCTGTAACAATAACTTTGCTGCTCATCAGTGAAAATGAGTTCAGGCATAAAGTGTGGGAAATATGCCTAACATTCATTTTGTGCTGTGAGGCTATTTATCACCTGAAATAAACAGAGGACTCTGCTTTCCATTTATTTAGTACTGTGATTTCTAGTGGTGATGGGAGGTTTAAAGGCAACACCTCCTTTTTTTGTCTGTGTCACTGAAAGGGTGTTAAGTTTTCTCCCTGATCTGCAGCCCAAACAAGTTAAGTGTAGTGACACCAAAGATGCTGCAGTGTTTTGTGTGAAGACTCCCACAGACAAACTTCAACGAAATAATTTGTGCACTGATATTTATTTATTTTCTGGCTTGTGAGTCTTTCAGGAGGAAAATAATGTCCATCAGCTACAGCAGCCGGGCCGTACGACACTGTGACCTGGCTTAATGAAAAACACCATGCTGCACTTTTAATAGTTTCTGATGTTGGCAATCACAGCATTTATTAAAAAAGATGCTTTTTGTTGAATTTGCCAATGGTCTTTACAGCTGGTAGCTGTTGCTGCCAACTGCGCTTGACAACATAACAAGGATTTCCCCATTGATATATGAATTGATGGTCCTTTCCACAAACATTAAACGCTTCAAGTAATGCAAAAAATGAGAGCAACATACAGTAACCAGACTGTTATGCTCTGTATAATGTTCTTTTGAAGTACATGACTTGTTTCTCACAGTGACGTGTTACTTGGAATAGTAAACATGTTATTTTCAGTGTGTGTCATTAGCTCACCTTGAAGAACACACACCCCATAAACAGAGCCTTGAACCTTTCCACAGTGGCGTAGCTTCAAGTCCAGGTCATATCCCTGTGCTGCTACATGACGTACCACCTTCGCTTTTCCTGTCTCTCTTCAGTTTTGCTATAAAATGAAGGCAAAAAGTGCAGAAAATATTTAATAACGTCAAATCCACATTGATTCCTGATAATCCCTGGTCCACCCCTACCTGTGCTCAACATCTACTCACCTGACTGCTGCTCACAGATGCTTGTGGTGTTTACACAGAGCGTCTCTGCTGCCTGTCAGTCCTGTCTTTCTACACTGTGTTTTTCTTTGATAATGACCTCTAATGATCATACACTTTCAGCACTTTTCAGCTTTTATCTAGTCGCTCACACTTTGGGCCAGAGACTCCATTCCAAGTCTTCAACATCATACAGACATTTAGCTTCTCCAGGTTACGCTATTTAGAGCCTATTTTCTATTTTCCATCTCTTCATACACCTTCAGCAGCTTCTCTACAAAGATTAAAGACAGCAGTTGTTTAGTGCCAGCTTTTCAACAAACCTTAAACTATCCCACATCTTTTTATACAGTTTTGACATTATTCAACTTAAGCCAGCACGTCAGTTCAGCGTAAGCTTTTCAATATTCAGCATGCAAACCCACAATTCTTCATATATTGTGTTTTCTAGTTTGACTTTAAACTTTTTTTGTCTTAATTGCAAAACAACAAAGGCTCCATTTACATTTCCTCTTTTTGTTTACTGAAATTTTGACCAAATAAGTAAACCAGTCAAAACAAACACCAGGGGTGGATGTGCTGATTTCTTAGCAAAAACAAATTTTTATTTCACTTTGACTGAAACTTGTAACCCCTCATAAATACAGCAAATCACTTAGAATCAAGTATAGAGATGTAAGTGTATTAATCATTATCAAGGGTTTTTTTTTTTTTTTTTTTTTACACATCAACCAGTCAGAGTCAGGGCACAATAAGATTATGGGCTAATAGAAAACTGTATTTATATTCCCACTGCTATATACTGTAGATACAACTGCTTTCAAACACAAAGGACTTCATAAAACAGGCCCCTACATAAAGTCTGTGTTTCTCCACACGTCTCTGATTCTCTGTCTCAGGCCATTTTCCCATCTGTCTCCAGAACACAACAATAATCATTAACTGCAGTCATTTTCATTTGTCATCGTTGTCCTCCTCATGTTTCCTCCTTGTCCTCATGTCTTTGTCCTTCCAGTAATGTTCTTCAACTGGCCTCAGAAGTCATCATCATCACATATATCCAGATACACATCGAAGGCTTCTCGGTTGCAGTTTCCATCAGGGGTGAAGACGTACTTATGGAAGGTCCCGTCCACACATATGGCTGCAGGAGGGGAGAGAAGGTAAATAACATCTTTGTGTTTTTCAAGCAACACTGAGTCGAATGCTGTGATGCAATAATGTGAATAACACAATCTGGAGCTTGGACACAAACAACTCTGTTTGTTGGCATACAATGCTGCGATTGGCCTGGTAATGAGTGAACCCTGCCATCTGGAGGTGTGGCAACACTAAGATGGTGGTGAATGATAAAAGTAATGTGGCTAAAATAAAAACAAACAAATATTAACCAGATTTTCAACTGAAGATGATCGCTGATAAGGGAGATTTCATATAAGTCCAAAGTAAAATCTATAGCATCAGACAATGATAATGAGTATTAATCCTTTGAGCAGTTACTGTAAATGCTCAAATTAAAGTCATTATAAAATAACGGCCTCAGTCTTTACCAGATAAAAAGCACTGAGTGGGTGAACTTACCTATACTATAATATTTCAGATGGAAAGCTGAAATTGAGTATTAGGTGCAGTTCCACTGCTCTAATTCCATCAGTTCCAAAAAAGGGCAAAAACATGTATTTTCACGTTTTTACTCACCGATGACAGAGTTGACGTTCTTGGACGTGTTCTTTCCGAAAGCACAGATACAGGCACACTCAGCTGGCACAGTGAAGCTAGCCAGTGACCACTGGCTGTCAACATACTGACCAATCACAGGGCCCACCTTACCAACACGAGCCAATCTGTGGAGGGAAGACGAGTAAACATTAACTAATAAAACTCTTAATAGGAGTCTGGTGGTAAAAGAAATGCAATTGGATGACAGAGGTTGATCTTACGCAGAGCGGCGGTTGAGTTTGGTGTCTTTGAGAGCAAAGATATGAACGGTGCCTTTGTCACTGGAGGCACACAGGAATGAGGAGTCATGGCTGAAATTGATGCTAGAAAGAAAAAAAAAACAGACAAGAAGTGAAGTGAAAAGTTATATTAAGTCTTCAGAGGCTCTGGAGGAAATTCTTAAAGTCAGTGAAGTCTAAAAAAATGACCCTGATCGTCATCAGACTACAATTTTATGACAGAAAGTGTGTGTTACAAACTGGTGTGTAGTTTGAAAGGCCTGGGTGTTTGCCAGGCAATCAAAGTCTGAATCAAGATGCTGAGTAACATCATGGGAGGTGTAAGATCCAGCATTAATGGTGCTTGACCCCATAACGGAGACAGAAATCAGTCAGCAGATCAGCAGAGATGCTGATCTTGATCTTTTTAGCTACACTGATGGATTGTCATCATCTTGGTGATACTCTGACTTTTCATCTAGTACCATCTGCAGGTTAAACCTCCCATTTGTCCAGTACTTAAGTTTTTGACTAAACTTTATGACTTCAGACCATCTGACAAGAAACTGGGATCTTAAACACACACACTCATACACGCTATCCATCACTACTTGAGTGTGTACCAGTAGAGGGTGGCTGGGTCCGTTCCCCTGCGCAGCTCCACCAGCTTGTCTCTGGTTGTCGTGTCAAACAGGCGGATGAGCGTCCCTTTGCGAGAAGCTGAAGCTGCCACACTGCCAGGCTGGTTCAGCGCCACACAGGCAATCTCACTCTGGTGGGCGTTGATGGTAAAAGGGGCAGAAGATGTACCTGGTTTGGTGTTGGACAAGTCCTGAAGAAAACAATAGTTTTTAAATGACCTTTGAGTTGAATGACTGGTATATATTCCTCTGAAGGTATCTGTTTGTCTCCATGTGTTTGCAACTTACAACCAGCTGCAGGCTGCCACATTTATGACCAGGAAAGACCAGCAACTGTTTCTCTAGACTGGGACATAAATCACACAGGCCTGGAGGAAAGAAGGAGTTACATTTTTAAAATGTTGAACAAAGACTGAAGAAAAATTTACAGGACAAGAGAAAGACTCTTTACCTTTGGGATTATCTCTGGTGTCAAACTCAAAAAGTTTGACAGGATTATCTGGAAAACTGTACACATAGATCCTGTTCTTTAATACTATGATGATCCTAGAAGAAAAAAATCATATTTATTATTCTTGAATGATACATTTTGTATTTCATGTCAGTTTCTAGCCACAAACTCCATCTTGAACTAGTGGTGATTGTAAACTCACTTGTCATGCCTCATGCGAACAGCTAGAACAGGTTTGGTGAAGGTGAACTCCAACACCAGCTTGTCTTTGGAATCTCGTGACTCCCGAGCATCATCCCAGATGAGCACTGAAGTAAAACAATTTAAAAAAAAGATCAAAGGCACATTTATTTGTGAGGAGGTAAAAGTTGAACCACAGGACAGACATCATTGTCTGGTGCAGGCATCCTCATATTGTTTTATTCTTTAATAATTCTTGTTAAGAATGCCCTGATGTTTTTTGACGATGATCACTGATCATCTATGAATCCCAAACTTATACCAATAGTTTTTTTGTTTCTTTTCAAAATATATATGACATGTGAGTTTTGCTTAATGATAGACATGAGATAAAAATGAAAAACTATTCCTTCATAATAATTAGAGGTTTAATATCTCACCTGATATTTCTGAGAACTTGGGGTTGACTCCTCCTCCAACTATGGCCAGTAAGTTGGATCTATGCAGCATGGAGCACAGGGCCACACTGCCTACCTGCTCATGGTCTGGAAAGGTGCACACACATGCACACAAAAATGAAATATCAATTTAATATTACAGGTAGAGATGTTTAATTAAGTAGTTCACCTCCTCCATTGTAATTAAAGTCATCACTCTGGATGGCATTTTTTAACACAGATGGTTGCCAAGCTAATTACAGGCCTTTTTCACAATGTGGATTAGGCTGCTTTTACAGCAACAAAGAGACTTTTATCTACAACGCATTTTGCACACAACATATAAAATCAGCCTGTGAAGTACAGGGTAGACAAGGAAAGACAGATTCAGCAGTCAAATGACATGAACCTGCAGAGTCTCACCATATTTTTTACATTTATCTTCAGTGTACGAGTTGACAGATGTTAATGTTTAATCAAAAAGGAAACAGCGCTATGTATAGAAAGTCAAAGAGAACACACACGTCTGTGCTCCAGACAAGATTAAAATAAGGCATTTTAAAATGTCACAATTGTAATGATGTCGGGACAGATGGGACAGATGGATCACCCATCCAGTGAATGCTGGGTGACTTTTTCCTGCTTGGTAAAAGCCCAGGGGGGTGTTTAAACAACACCCCTTCAGTTTGTAAAGTAGACTTCCCGTCATTACATTGCTGTCCCACAAGCCATACTGAAAGATCAGTGGGGTTATAATCAGAAATCATTATATGTCTGTTTTCAAAGACTGAGTGGTGCTCCTGGTGATAAGTAACTTGAGTCGTAACTCATGATTTTTGCCAACCTCCCCTAGAAAAACAAAATCCTAAATGGTCCTTTATTAAATTCAATTAAATAATTAAATGCAAAAGCAACATTTAGTCACTCACCCAGGTGGCCTTTCTCCATCAGGGGCTCCACGTTATAAATCCTGACCCCTGTCTCCATAGCACAGCAGAAGCAGCCTATGATAAGCGGAAGAAAAAAGATGAGACTAAATTAAAACACAGTAATGTTTATTCCCCGGTCCAACAGGCAGTCTTTAGCTTTAGTTAGCTCGAAGTGTTTGCTATCAGCTTACTCTGGTCCTGATTGAACTGCAGGCTGTTGACTCCTCTCTGCTGAGCCATGGCTGCTAAACGACCGTTACCGTGAAGTTACCGGTAAACTACGGCTTCAGCTGGCCCCAAACGACAACCTACAACAGAAGAGGAAAGTAAACATGATGACTGTTCAGGACGACAGACCTCCTGTAAGTCTTAAGCTGACACTTGAGCGACACTGTTGTTACGTTAGCTGCTGTTAGCTAACACACGTTAGCATCAGATAAAAGCGGCGTCAGCGCGGCTGCTGTCACGTTTTTGCGTCGACATTTTGAAACATGTAGAGTCTCACCATGAACACGTAGACTCAACACGATATGAAGATTTTCAAAGACGTAAACACGACAAACAGGGTCATACACAACAACAGAGATGTTGCAAGACGTAGATTTGTTTTTGTTTTCCAACAGTGACGTACATCCACACGTGCTTCCGGTTTTGTTCCGCTTCCTGTTTGTGAAAACTTTTCTACCAAATCAAATAAAGACATACAGTCTGTCAGGAAAACTGGCGTATAAACGAATACTTTTACCGTTGTAATAACTAAAAACTTTACTATATTTTAAACGCACTTGTACATAGTTGTGTAAGTCATTTTTGTTAGAAAACATGTTTAGCGGTGCAAAGTTGTGGTAGTATTCAGATCCTTTACTTAAGTAAAAGAACTCATTTCAGTCTGAAAATAATCCTTTAGAAGTAGTAGTTATGTATTTGGATACAAGTATAA
The DNA here is from genome assembly GCA_008933995.1 of Datnioides undecimradiatus. Taxonomy (NCBI): domain Eukaryota; kingdom Metazoa; phylum Chordata; class Actinopteri; order Lobotiformes; family Datnioididae; genus Datnioides; species Datnioides undecimradiatus. Next base: position 10,099,721 of record WARS01000007.1, read on the forward strand.
AAAGTAAAAGTACTCATTGTGCAGTAAAATGTTGCTAGTCCGTGTTCATATAATTTGTTTTTAGGTTAATATCCCTGCAGCATTATTTGTATGTTGTATTTTACTGCTGTTGTATTTTACAGCAATGCATCATATTCTATAGGATCATCATTTGTTTGTAGTGTCACTGTCTTGTGAAAACCACGGAAGTCAACTTTTACTGAGCTCAGAAAAACGGGCTGGTGTCAACTTTGTGATGATGTGTTTTCCAGCTGATCCAAGAGAGTTTTTAAATAGTTTATGTAACTGAAGAACAAGGGGAAGGTTACAGGGGCAGACAGAAAGAGCTGAAGAGGCAGCTGATTTCAAAGCAGCAGCTGAGTCAGAGGCAGAAAGAAAGCACTGCACAATGCACATTTTGTTAATTTGGTCTGTTTTACATTAACAATATCAGTGGGCAATGCTAGTCTAATACAAAATGTTTATGTGTGCTTGTATTTTAGTGTTTAGTGAGATGACTGTGTTAAATTTAAAAATGTATTTACTGGTTCAATATATATATTTTCCCGCTATGTCATGTGATATCACCATATTTTGTCCCGATGAGTGTACTTTGTTAACCTTTAAAACATTGCTTCTTACATCACTTTTAATCAGAGAGTTTCAGTATTTTAAAAGGTTACATATAGGGTTTTGTTAACAATAACAACAAACAAACTGATCGAAGCAGCAGTAGATCAGCAGCTTCCATGCTCTGCAAGGTACAATTATTGTTGTTGTCTAAGGAATCTGTGAGAAAGAGTGTTGTCAGAGTCCAGTTTCCTGTTGCAACATAAAGAGGAGAAAATACCTTTATAGGTGGGCTTTCTTTTCTGTGGCTGAAATATGGTCCAGTCCTAGGTATGCTTTGCCTTTTCTCCTGGTTTATTGCAAGCACGGAGGGATAAAAGAAGCCTTTTTATTTTAACCTTTTGGTTAAAATCCAGACCATAAAAACTATAATTACTTACTTACATCAGTGAAACGAGACGCTGTCAAGCACAGGAGAAAATCTGATTTAGTTTTACGTACTTGTTTTGGCAAGCTGGCATGTTCATACAGCACTGCTGTAGCTGAAGTTTGAACTGGTGACCTGCTTGAAAAAGTGATATCAAAAATGTCCCTTCTCTCTACTTACAAGCCAAATCAGTCGGCAACCTGTATGGATCTAATAGAAAAAAAAAGGTTGAGTTCCAGATTACTCTTTACTTTAAATAAAAGAAAACTATGCATCATGGGAGATTCGTGTTAGATTTGGAAAAGGGAAGCCTGCAGATTTATTGAATATGGTGTAAATGGAAGACTCTGCAGTGATACCCTTATGTGTATGAGTATTAAACAAACTGGTTCTAGGTGAAACAAGGTGATACTTTGCACATGGTTTCGTTGTCAATTTAAATACATGATTAGAAATTACAGCTTTGTATTTTTGTATAATCTGTTTAAAGGAAATGATCTGTTTTTGGATGCAAGTTGCATAAAACCTGCAGTAGATCAGATGATGGTGTTAAAGGAGGTGCCACTGGACTACAAGATGCTAAATCCAGCTAAAAAGCACTGCAGTAGTTCAACAATAAAGACAGAGCTGTTGTTACAATGTGGAAACCAACACAAATGAAAAATGGCATCACATTTATTTTGGTTATTTTAATTAGTCCCTAAACACACTCCTGCTGTCACTGTTGCCTATTTTGAATATTACTCCTGTATTTTTAATCATCACAGCTAATCAACATCTACAGTAATGATTAATGCGCAGTGGCTCTAATAATACAGCAAGTAATGAATAGAAAATGCTACAGAAACCAGGTCTGCACCTCCATGAGGTCTGCACTTCATGTTGCAGCACATTCAGTGAATGTAAAGACTGGTTTTCAATCAGTTCTTTGGTCATAACCTTGACTGGTATTTGACACTCTGATCATGTTCTTGTGTTTATGGTTCACACGAGATTGAACTGAAGCTGTTTTGATGTATGTGCTTTATAATGATCTAAGAAGCGTTTGAGGTTGCCGTCATCAGTCAGAATTTGCTGCTGATTTGTTTTCATTAGTCTGTGGTTCAGTCACAATATATATTGCCTTGGTTAATTAATGTTTTATAGATTTTAATTGCTTTTAATGCAGTTCATGCAGTTTGTTTAAATATGCGCAGAGTGCAGACAAGGATTTGGCAGAGAAGTGCATTGCATAAATATCCTCTCCAGACCTTTTGTGGGGAAAAAAACAGTATTCACAAACTTTTTAAAGAAAATGCTGAGTATTCGTTTACAAAATGTGACATCCTGGATTAACAGCAAACAGCAAACAATGCTCCTGTGAGACGAACCATGGCAGTCATATCACATTGAGAAAATTCCTTGCATGTACAATAGTGTACCATCAACATAATGCAACATACAACAACACAACAACAATAACACAATAGCTATTCGTTTGTTAGTGGTCAGAGACAGGCTATATATAACCAACGGTTGGTAACCAGCTGTGGGTTGGCTGTAGCTGAACTATAATCAAGCTGTGCTACAGGCCTGGTTACACTAGCATTTGAAACACTTTGTGGCAAAATCCTTTCAGTTTTGTAGATTTGTGGTTTATAGAGTAAATTAAATCTGTCAATCTTGAGCGTTTCTCACATGAATTTGTGCCGGTGTATAGCAAAATGTCTTCACGGATATTACCTTTAAGGAAACAGAGATTCAGAGAGACCAAAATGGGGAAAGTAAGGAAAGCTTATTAAGAGTTACAACTTTAACTTCCTTTGTTGGAGTACAAACCTGTCACTACAGAGAGATTTGCAAACATTTGTACTGTTAGCAACAGAGCTAGCATTACATTTAGGAAGCTAACCAGCTACCTGTGACTATGTAGCAGTTGCATGTTCCTGTTTGACTAGCAGATTATTTTTTTGGAAACAGTTGTTCAAGTTGTTCAAGTTCTCTAAATAACCCTAGTTCTAGTAAAAAGTTCCTAGAACCAAATATTTCAATATTTATCAGGATAAACTTGATGTTCCTCTTTTATTAAAATTAAATAATAGGATATTGGCCATAAGAGGAAAAAAGACCTACCTTTGTGATCAAACGTAAAGCAAGAGGTAGACAGATAAATTCTGTTTTCAGTCTGAGAAGTGACAGTGAATTTTGTCAGAGTGATTACAGAGACAACAAATACCTCTAATTAAAAACCTGAGAAATCCTAGATTACATTTTGCCTGGATTAACAGCTCTGGCACACACTGTACTGCACGCCTTGTCTGAAATAAGTATAAAATGTCTGGCTGCCAACTCAATTAGCGAGATCAAACCTTTGGGGACTTAGCTAATTGCTTGGACAGACTGCATTTTTGGCTGATGATGAAAGCTATCCATTTCTGTGATGAGTCTCCAAACAAACCAAACTACAAGCATTAATAAGATGGAAACGATCATGTGTGTGTATGCAGGAGGCAGGCAGGCTGCGGAAATGATTATTTTTTCCTTTATTGGAAGGTGAACGATGAAAAAGCAGACAGGAAATGGGGAAAGGGAGAGGGGTATGACATGCATGACTGTCGCCAGCTGGAATCGACCAGCGAAAACCGCAACAATGCAGCCATGTTTCATGTAACACGAACATGAAACTACTTATATTGACAACAATTCAAGGGAATCATATCAAATTTATATTTAGCCATAAAATTTTATGTGTTACACCTGGACATATAGAAAAATATGAAGAGCATAATAGCACAAGGTGTAAAATGAAAGAATCCAAAAAAGTACCTTTGGAGAAAATAAAAGAGTAAAAGACGATTCACAATTTTGCTTCTACAACTTTGTGACTGACATAACCTTTATAGACATGGGACATTTAGAGGCATAAAACATAGGAATAACAGACACAGGACTTTGGACACTCACTTGAAATTTGAATTTTCTAATACTGTTGGCCAGATAAGACAAATTCAAGATAACTGTTTACAAACATCTCAAAATTATTTGATTTATTATTGGATTACTCATGAATTCAGTACAGTAACATTAGAAGGTCTATAAGAACTTTATGATTACATTATTTTATCCTATTCAAGTGTTTAAGACGCCAACACTATTTTCGCCAATTCTTAGAGCACACTTTATGGGAGAAACGAAATAAAGTAAAAATAAACATTTAACTTTATTTAATTTTATGTTTATTTTTACTTTATTTTGTTTCTCCCTTTCTCTCATGTTGATACATGCTGTTGGCACAATTTATGACGCTGCCACTGGATACCTGAATTTCCTTTGGGATTAATAAAGTATCTATCTATCTATCTATCTATCTATCTATCTATCTATCTATCTTATGGTCTCTAAAAGTAGTGCAGTGTTTCTTAAGAATAGTGTGCTGAATTGTGCTAAACAGTGTGTTATATTTGATAGCAAAAGGCAAAATTACGCTAAAGTAGCTGTTAGCAGACTGACTGAAAATATTGTTTTTAAAGTAACAAAAACTAAAAGTAAAGGTATTTATGTTGTTATGTCATCCCATATCCTCCTGACTACCAGGAAAAAAAATATTGTCAAATCACAATTTTTTAAAAATTCCCCAATATTTGTAAGGTACCAAAGCCCCACCCCTTCACATTTGGTATCATTGAAAAGCCCTAAATGTCCTCTGTAGATAGCAAAAGGAGTTAATTCAGTAGTATAAAGTGGGTGGGAGATATTCAGGTTTACAAATGTCCTCCACAGAGGACAAATTTGAACTACTGGTAGTCAGGAGGATATATATTTATTGACAGACCTTTGTTTATAGTTGTTCATTGAAAAATACTAAAGTACTTGTGAGAGAAAATGAAAAATAAAGGTTCATTTCAAGTTCACTAATATATATCCATTCTCTATATGTGCTGAGTATTTATCGCTCCACCTTATTTCCTGTTTAATGAGGCACCATCTGTTTCCTTCAGGTTGTTGTTCTGGTTGAAGGTAGAAAAGGAAATAGTCTGTGATGACTTAAAGAGACCCCATGTGCAATATCTCTCTTTCCACCACTGTCTCTAAGAAATAGTATATGTATACACTACCTATTTGCTTCTGCAGTTACAGTGTAATGGGAAACTGCTGCTGAGATTATTCTCACAAGCCACATGCTATATATTTATATAGGAGCTGAAGTCATAGGGAGGTGGTTTGCATGGATGGTGAACTTGTGGTTAGGTTTAGCCAAGAAAAGCAGTTGTGTGTGTGTGTGAGGTGATTGAAGAGTGAAACAGTAAAAACCTCCTGTCTCAGCTTTCATGTCACTATTGACTTTTTCCAATAATGATACAAGATCCCTGTCTTTCTCAAGCCTTTAACCAAGATATGTGTCAACGCAGAGCCGTACATTTTTTCAACAATGTTGCTGAAAACATTTAAGACTTGTTGACTTGTTTTAGGATTCTTTGACTTATGTATTGAACCAGGTAGTTCATCCCTAACAAGACCGGCAGCTAAGAAGCAGTCAAAATTACAAAGTAACAAGTAGATACAGAGATTAAAAGTCAGAGAATCAGAGAAATATCGATTAGGATACTTGTTGAGACAAACCTGAAGAATGTTTGTACAGAACCTGTACAAAACAGCAATCCATCCAGCTGCTGTTGAGTCATTTCAGTCTGGAGTTTGTGTTGTACCAAATGACCAATAAGGTGCCATAAAAAAATAATAATTACAAAAGATACTTTCTTCAAAACATATTTGCTATTACATATTAATAGTATATAAAGCAATTTGTTGAAGATAAGGTTTTGTTTCACTCTTCATATGGGACAGATCAACAGTCAAGGAAGTAATAAGTGTTGACTTTCAGAGCCACAGCTGCTCGTGGTGAAGACACATGCAGAAGGAGGTACAATCAGGCATTAAGGTGTGGTGTAAAATATCAGCAGACAATCTTATTACATCTCTCCACCGCTCTAACAAGCTATGATGTCACCCTCAATTAACCTTTTGATCTGGTTTAATCTGATTCTGGTGCTCACAGGATATCTGGACCACATGCTGGAAACTGGAAGGATTCATAATTATAAAATAATTCATCCAAATGGAGACACAAAAGTGGCGGCTGGTGACACAAAAAATTGAGAAGGACAGGGAGAAACCCACTCATGTTGTCATGCTTTTACAGTAGTTGGCTACTTATCTAAACCTTCTCATGTTCAATGAACAATGAAGCAGTAAAACAATGGCTTTCAAGAGATCCTTAAAACAACCAAGTTTACTTAATCCCATTGTTTCCAGATTAACTACAGGCCTAATTCATCATATAGAGTAGACACAGACTGCTTCTATAACACACAAAAACTAGACCTGATTTAAATTTGGCCATCACATCCCTTGAAAGTTGTCACCATGTGCAGTGATACATTGCTCCTAGCACTCCTGCCACATTTGGATCACTGGAAGTCCTGGCATGTAACCTTGTAGGGAACAACCTGTAATATGTATGTATATGCCACTGTGACACCTTAAATTTCATTTTGGAGAAGAGGAGGAGGTCATCGTTACTAGTGAGTAGGATGGGATAATTGAAATGAGAAGGAGGAGAAATGAACCAAAGAACTCTGTGTTAATGCTATTGCTGATGCTTTTTTATTTACCTGTGCCATCAGACAACATCTGCAAATGTTTTGTTTGCACTTCATATGGACGTGCGTGCATCCCAACATACGTCCAGTCTGTATATCTATGCCTGCAGAGCGGAGCACCTCATCTGTGGCATCCTGGTCTTGTGGCGGCACCTTGCCCAAATCCATTTATTCCATCATCAGCTTTACAGTACTTTAGGGGTGCTAAAACAAGCTTCTTATTGCTTTACCTAATGCAAGCAGCCAGCTACCTCCGAAAAAGTACACTTGGGCTCCTGAGTGACATGTAAATATGTTAAAACTAGTCAGTACTTTGAACTGACAACCTCCTCTTCCTCTACAGACCAACCTCTGACAAACACACTTACATAGACTGATGTGTATTGGTAGTGATGGCGACTGGTGCCAATCTCTGATCATTACAACAAATCAGGGTTCTTTTTTTCTATTGGCAGAACTACTTTATTTTCACCCATAGTGGCCTGCTGTGTATTTTCTCAGTAATGTAGAAATAGGCCAGCTGGTTAAACAGCTGCCCTCCATCACAGAGAAGTGTGATGCCATTCATCCTTTCCCCAGAGCATTAATTGGTGTTAATCACCTTCATAAATGCCACCTCAGTGCAGGAAAAAAACCCAAAAAACAAAACAAAAAAAAAAACCCAAACAAAGCTCTTTTTAACCATTACATGACAGGAGCAGCTGACTCACACAATCTGACAAACCATGTTTTAGAAAACAATGGAGTGTCCTCCCACTCTGTTTCTCTGGAGCCTGATCTGTTCAGTCAGAGCTCAGTCGGCTTGCAGCTTTGCTCCAGCATCTAGTCCAGCTCAGTCCTACAGAGAGAGCAACAGTGACGCTCTCACAAAGACAGGAAGACAGTCCCTTTTCATCCAGATTTACACATTAATGATTCTTTAGGACTAGATGTTGTGTAAGCATATGACTCACATTCCTGACAATACGATGGAGTACTGTATGTTTGTGAGTGGGCCACTTCAGAAACATACGTGGCAGCTCTTTTCGTTTCTACAGGAAGCAGTGAACGGTTTAGTAATATGTTATGCAGGTGAATTTGGAGCAGAAGTAGAATCACAATGTAAAAATAGCATCTTGGTGCATGGACATATTGGAAATTTACATATGGTGTTAAAGCAGTTGTATAATGGCCTCTGTGGGTCGGGAGCTGCGCTTTAGACCGAATCAAGTCAACTGCAACACAATTATTTTAAGCTTTTAGTCTGCATTACTGTCTTACTTCTATTTCGTGGATAAAAGCAGGACAATTTTTGGGATAATACCCTCAATTTTGAACTAAAGTTCCTACAGTGTTTTTGGGGGTGTAAACAGTGTCACAAATGTGCCACACAGGAAAACAGGATAACACTAGGGGATGGACACAAATGCAGAGACAGTTCAAAAGAAAAGGTCCAATGATAAACATAAGGGCTTGGCTTAGGGATGGTGGAGGTAGGCATGGTTAAAATCAGAAAGCAAACAAACAAATCTGTGAGGAGGCAGGGAGAGTCCAGGCAAATCATAAAATCTCCTGAGAAAAGCAAAAACACAGGGAAACGGTGGCAGGAACGAGGAGATCAATATACAATGACGAATTGTCAAAAGAATGAAGGAAATGAGGCACAATGTAACCAAACAAGGGAGCGAAGGCAAACTAGACACAGTTGAAACTGATCAACCAGTTATACAGGTGGAAAAGGACAAGAAGTAAAGGACACAAGAAGCAAAAGGCTCCTTTCAAAATAAAACAGGAAGTAACTAAATAGAAATTCAAAACCATGACAAACAATAAGTATCTTTAGTAGGTATGTTTAGTTATGTTCAGGAGTGGTAAGATGAATGATTTCCAGGTAGATTTATGGACATGTATTAATGATAATGGCAATAGAAGAAAGGACATAACTTTAGAAAGTGTAGTCCATGCTGAGTCTCAAATATATCATGTTTGTTCAGAGAAAGGTAGAATCAGTGGGAAAAACAACAGTAACTGAATTTCTGTTTTTACAACACCGATATGCACCTTTCCATTTCACACAGTATCTTTGCCTCACGTCTCTCCTTCTGTGACCCCCATCACATCTACCACGACCCTCAGGAGAGGCACCGCTCACAGTTTGAAAACCTCCTTATAAACTTAATTGTTGGAGCACTTCTTTAAAGTGACAGGCAGAGACAGCAGTTCTCAAGAGTGTGCTTCAAACTTGCCTCAATGCGCAGATTTGGGTGCATCTCATCAACCTTTTTATTCATTCTCCCAGCAGTGCAGGCAGCACAAAACCAGAGCTTATCATCTATAAAAGAGGAGGCGGAGAAAAAACAGACATGATGAGGGTGATTATTGATCAGTAAAATATGACCACAGCTGGCTGTGTGATGCTGAGCACTCACACGGTATTCTTTTGAGATCCATGTGGAACTACCTCCTGCTGTTTAAGGCAGAACATGCGGAATGCAAATACTAATATTATCATCATTTAATACCAAGATGTGGACCAGGCATCATTAATTATTGATTCTCAGTGACAGGAGCTTCTTTGTGGCCCACTTGAGAGTTTATGCAGGGATTTTCAATCTTATTAAATGTTGATATGACAGAAACACACACGCACACATTTTGAGTGCACATGCACACATATTATGTCACTTTCGGCCCCATTAACAGCTAATTAAGATGTGAATGATCTCCTTGGGGGGATGTGTTCTACTTAACTGCCTTTCAAGCGGCTCCTCGTCCCACATTAATCTCTCTCCCCAGGGGAACGTGGATATTGATCTGCTTTTCCCATGGCATCAATCTCACTTGGAAGAGATGAACAAGATTAAAGTGAGATGAGCATCACATCCAGGAAGAGAGGTGGTGATGACCCCTGTAACACTGCCACATAAACAATCCATGAAGAACAACGTTTCCTGAGGGAAACTGTCTTTTAATTCTGCAATCAACACTTAACTATTATTAATTAATTGGATAATATATTGTGTAACATTTTTCAAATGTTTTTATGCCTTACAAACTTTTTTGCATGAATATGTTTCATTTGATGGTGGTTCAACCATTTTTAGCAACAAATCTCCATCACAACTGCATCTCAACCTAAATGACTCCCTTCCTCCCAGTCCCCCAGTTAACCAAGAGGGAATAATCAGGTCTCCTGTGAAACTCACCTATTTGATGATTCCAGATGAATCCCTCCTGCTCCTGTGCTGATCCCATTTAATAAACTTAGAGAAGACTCAAGGAACAGGTGCTTCTTGATGTTGTCATAAAAGCCAAACTGTTGACGAGAAATGTCAAAAGTTGCCTAGGAGTTTGGCAGAAGTAGTAAAACATGAACTAACCAAAAGATGCTTCCTTTTATCTGAGGCTGACATGTGCATGTTTCACAACACTTTTCTTGATTGCTCTCTAGACGTGAAAGTGACACACAGAATCCACCTGCTTTCTTCTCAAAGCCCCCAGAAGTTGAAGGACAAGGAGTTATCTTTGTTTTGCATCAGTCGCTTTGACAAAGTCCACAATGATGCTCGCAAAAAAGATTTTTTCAAATGTTTGTCAACGTTATTTATAAGACAACTGCAGGGTGAGTCACCTGTTTGCAGTAGTATGATGAAGCTGAAATCTGTAACCTGCTCAGCTACTTCTGATGAAAATTAGCCTTTAGGCAAAATATGACACATTTATATTACACTGCTGTTACAAAATGTGTGATGTTCTTTTCCAAATAAAGTAAATGTCTCACAACATTACCCACAATGACCTAGTTAATCCAGATATATTACAGGAGAGGTGTAGTAAGGAAGCATATGCCGCTGTTCTGTAGTGTCTCTACCCTCTCTATGTAGATACCTAAAATTAGCCACAGATAACTGTCAGTGCACTTCACATAGGAGTCTTTTGTTCCCTCAGTGCCACAGCTCATCACTGTAGTTTTGTTCATAAAATCTTAATTTTACGACAAATAACCAGTGGAGTAGAAGTATAAAGTGCAATGGAGATACTCAGTTTTACATTTATAACATTTATATAATTTCCTGTTGACCAAAACTAATTGAAGCTCATTTTAAAGCTATTGGGCATCATGTGTATCCTTCAAATGTCATGAAAACACACACACACACACACAAGTTGTGTAATGCCAAATGTCAACTCTGGAATTTTTAAAATCTTTATTTAAACTCTGATCTTCAGCATTTTTGTCTTGTATTTTTAGGAAATCTTTAAATTTTAAGTACTTCATTCATCTCATATTTTATCAGATTGCTTAAGAAAAAGGTCTCTGTAATGTTCAACTTATCAGACTGCTTCTCGTGGCCACCCTCTAACAGACTTCACTTGAGTGTTGATACAGACTGGAGCCAAAGTTAAACACATTCTCCAAACAATGAAGACAGACCTGCAACCCATTTTTCACTTTCTTACACTTCTTCTACACACCTCCATTCCAAATATGAGAAGAGACAGATAGAGGCCATAAAGCCAGAGCTGTGCAGTGAGTAATGCCTTGGCAAGGTCGCCTCCAAACAATAACCAGATAAAAATCATTTCACTGTTGAACTGTTGGCCTCGTTTTAACTGAACTCAGCTGGAGCTCTGTTAGTTCTGTGTGACAGCTGACAGTACTGGAAACCATTTAGTAGCTCTTGTGTGGGGCCCATGAGCCCTGCTGGTATGTACTCTGCATGGAAGAGCTTTGATTTTTAAGAACAACACAGTCAATCAGAACAATAATCACAATGTTTAATTGCACTGTCATGAATATAACTATATACATTTTAGAATTACAAATTCAGAATTCAGAAACTAAGAAGCAAACATTCAGAGTGCTTGTTGTCTTAGTGCTCTAGAGAACGGCAGCATTGTTCTCAGATGTTTAGTTGTAATGCTCAGGTGATCGACTGCACCCGATGCTCTAACTGTTGAGTGCAACTCTATAATCATGGATAGAGCTACATGCATTACTGAAATGCTGTTTTAGTCTGGACCAAGGTGGTGGACAAACTGACCCACTGACTGTTGTACTGCTATAATTGTTGTGATTTTGGTGAGAATTTATGGGAAATACTTGAATCATCATACTTACAGTTTATTCTAGTATTACAGCAGCAGTTTAGTTGGCCACAATGGCTCCCAAGTGTTGACATCTCTGTCTAAAATCCTGGAACTCTCTCAGACAAATCAGGCAAATGGTGACGTCACTTTTGAATCCCAAGAACAGTGGTGAAGAGTAACTAAATGTATTTACGTGTACTTTACTTGTATTTCCATTTCCATATTTCCATTTTAAGCTACTTTATAACTACATTATAATCAAGAGGGAAATATTTTACTTGTACATTGATGTCACTCTGAGATTGTGATTAATACAAACTATAATCTGCAAATACACTGTGATGCATTCCTATATGTTAATATGATACTGATATATAACTTCTTTGATGCTAATGGGAAAATTGACAAGCTATGCTTCTGTAGTATATATAGTAATTATAATCAGCTCCACCTTTAAGTTGATTGACAATACATCAGTGATTCAGTAATTATAATCCAGTAATATGTATAATTCTGAAATGGGCCATTATGCAAAATGAACATTTGATGGAAATTATTTTGTACTCTTAAAAGTACAATTTTGACTGCATTACTTGTTAAACAGACACTATAAATAGCAGAAATCATCATCCACAGAAATGGTGATGTATTAAAATTTTATTCTGTCATGTTTAGTCACGATTGCCAACCTTCCACCTCAGTCTCCGATGTATCAGCCGTACTTTTCCAGTTCGAGTTAGCAACTAGCAACTTGTAAAGTGTATATGGTGCCATTGGCAGGCGACCAAAAGAATGCGCCATTGCCTTGAATTAAATTACGTGTCCCTGGGTTTGTCCAAAACGAGTGTAAGTACACAACTCAACAAAATGCATAACACAGATATAGTTGTTTTTAGATTTTTTATTGCTGAAGTGTTACGTAATTTACCTTTAATAAAAGATCAGAGTACTTCTTCCAGCACAACCAAGGAGTCATGATAGCTACTGAAGTGCCATTGAGTGAATCCTCGGGTGTTCCTCATCTTTAATGTTTGTAGATGAACCGTGTTGGCAGGAGAGGAGACACCACACAGTAAAAAATGTATCAAAAACTCATGAGCGGTGCATTAACAAAAGAGCACAGACAGTCTCCTGACAGTACTGTAATGGCTCATGCACTTCTTATTGTGTTTGCACATTTGTTACGCAAACAGAGCCGCTTGCTTTTAGTAAGCAGTTATGATGAAGGGCATATGTTAACATCCAGGTGACAAACAGATGTTTCTCAGTACAGGTTGTCTCTCCAGTACACACACAAGAACACTGCATCGCAAATAAAGAGAGACACTGAACAGATGAAATGGATTGATTAAAGGGTCTCACAAACACTACAACATCATCATCATCATTTTTTAAATGGCCATGTCTTTCTGTCCTTATAAATGTGCCTGTGTAGGCGACAATGAGCTGCAGAATGTTTATTAATATTAAACAGCGCTTATTAAGTTTGGCTGCAATCTCTCACCAGCAGAATTTTATACTGCCTTCCTTCATCTTGATGCAGACTCTTTTCATTGTCTCCTTGTCATATTGCATCTTCTCCCAGCTCTTTATAAGATGAGGTTAATGAAAGCACGAGATGATGGGATGAGTGGGTATAATGATGATTTAAAGTATTACGACACAGAAAGTGCTCCATAAAAGTTTTCTGTGTAGTAGAAAGTTTAATTGTCACCCTAAATATTCAATATAATATCTGTCTGTGTGAAGTGTTTTTTTTATAGCAATAAATTTGCCTTTGTGCAATGTGTGGGACACAAATGGAGAGGGAACAAGTGAAGAGAGGAGAGAGATAAATAGAGATCTAATATGGCGACCTCCCTGAATAAATGAGAATATGGACATGCAGTATTCAGAGGGTTTAGTGACTGCTGCACACTAGTGGGATTTGTCCAACCCTCAGCTCAAACTCACTGCACCTCAGCATTAATGATTCACCAGTAGCTACCTTGGGACTGAATATGTGATCCTTGTTTTATATTGCTGCTTTAAACCTCTTCAGTAGAAGTGTTAATGGGAAATATTTAATAATGAACTTTGTGTAACTCCCAGAGTGCAATTCGGTCCATTTAATACATTTAATGCAGAGTTAATAGTCATCAGCAGGGTTCACTTGAACCAGTGGACTGTGAATCAGTGAGGTGTCAGAAGCTGATCACTGGACCCACAGTAACACCACTGTAAACACATTTGTGGCAATATGAGATGTTCAGAGCAAGGCAAGTGACCTGGTATAAAGAGTGGCAAAGACTGCACAGGGACAAAGATTGGTTGGATGGCTGGCTTAACCAAAACTGTCACCATTTTCATGCAAGAGAATACAGGGGAAAACAAAGGTCAATCTTTACTTATTTTAACTTACATTCTTAACTAATGTCATGCAACATCATTACTTTAATCCAAACCATTATCCAGCACAGTTATTTTGGTGCCTAAACCTAACCAAACTGTGGCAGTTTCACAACACTGGCCACGTGTTGAACCTATGATAGTCAGTTTTCAGGTTTACTGTGAATTTCTGTGTCCTAGTTTTTGCAATGTGTTGCACACTGTTGTTCCCAGTTTGTCCCCTGCCAGTAGCTGGATGACTCTGATTGGCAGTTAAGCTCTTTAGCCCCTTTGGTTCTGTTGCTGTGGTTTCCACAATTTAACTCAGACCTGCTGATATAGAGAATAATTCCCTCTTATGCAGGCACAGAATATATGTGCTAGTTTTGGCATTGGCTTTATTGTAGGCAGTGTGATCAAGTGCACCTTTCTGGCCCTGACACAGTTGACAGTTGTGCTTCATCTGTGTTAGTTCTTTGATGTCTAAAATCAGGCTTACTCAAACAACATGAAATAAGAGAATGTTGTGCACACATTTTACAAAAATCTGGTTTCATCTTAGCTAACGCTATTACACTTGACGATTGGACCATGATCTGCCTGTCAGGCTGCAAGACACCAACAAGATGAGGCGAGGTGGACTTTTACATCAGTGATTCTTGGTGGACAAAGAAGTGGACAGACAATGTCTCCCTGATGTAAAGTTTTTAAGGTTAAATTTCCAACACTATTATCAAGACACAAAAGCAAAAAAAAAGGATAGAATGACAACGTTTTGGGTGAATGTGCACACACACACACACACACACACACACACACACACACACACACGCACACACACACATACAGCATATGTATTTAATTGTGTTTTATTCCATTGAAATATTTATATATATCCTCTATGTACACGTAGCGTGACAGGCCTACAACTCACATTTCATTATACAGCCATGTGTGGTAAGATGACAAATAAATGACCTTGATCCATCGACAATGCTCCTTCACATTGGTGTCTGAAAAAGGGGTCAATCTTTTTGGACACTTGGAGATTGGATTTTATTGAAACAGATAGCAGAATGCAACAGGCTCATTCACAGGGCCTGTTTGAATGATACAAGGGACAACATGCACACCGAAAAGCTCCATCTTTGGAAATGACACAAGACCTTTGTGGAAAGAGAACAGAGGGGCAGTAAAGTATAAAAGCAGAGGGGAGTCTTCATATTTCTTTTTTCTCATACCTGTCCTTCCATTTATATTTCTTATTTCTTGTGGTGAGTGAGCAGGGCGTGAGAGTACAATAAGCCTTTCCTCTGCTGCGAATGTTGATTTAAAATGACTTTTTGCCTCCATCTCTCGGGGTGACATGGCATATGTGTGTGGCCACAGAAAAGTCATGAATAAATGGAATAGATGTAATATATGTGTTCCAGGAGGGCAGCCTAGGAAAAAATGGTGATCAGATTTCCCAGCAAGATTTGTAATATGTAGACAGGCTGACAGGCACGCCTTCCTTCATTTCATCATTTGCAGATGATGACAATAGGCATGACTCATGCAAATGGGACCTGCTGCAGAATACACAAATAGGCTTACTCAGTGAGAGAGACAGAGACAGAAAGTTGGACATATTTGGTAAAACAAAATTTCTCTAACTTAAAATTTCTCCAACTCTACCACTTTTCTTTCTGTTCTTGCCCTCACCCCAGCCTTTGCACTCCCATCTTCCAGCATACTCACCTCCTCACTCATCACCAGGGATCTAATGATGATTGACACCCATGTCTACCATGGGAGAGGCTACCTCCTTACAGCTCCATCCATCAGGAAGGTATTGATCTGACACATCTTCTTCTTCTCAGCCTTGGGCTAAGCTTCAATGGCTACACTTCCTGCCTCCAGACTGACTTTGTAATCTCAGTCAGATGTTGCAAAATCCAGTGAGTGCCATGAGACTTTATTTTCTAAGAATTTATCCATTGTTTGGAAGGAGAGACAGAGGGTGACATACAGCAAAGGACCCAAACTAAAATCATAAACCTAAACTGAAATTGTGATAAGCTTACAATTGTGGTGGAGTAGGTGCTGTATTTTTGGCAACATATTTCCTAAACCAAAAACATAACAGCAAAAGTGTAAGGAATGTATTATGTCTTCATCTACTCATTGACATTAGCATGTCTGGCTAATGAGCTCACCACCTGCAGTTGCAGTTACATCCAACTGAGACTCACTGTGTTAATGTAGCAAAGTGCAGTCAAATGTGTGTTCCCCTTTAAAAAGTAAAAACACTTGCAAAATGTTGACACAAAATATTCTGTGAGTCTATGTTACAGCTTATGTTAAAACTCTGGTTCCTAACTGGAACATTCTGTGTTTTTGTGGAAACAGGTCCTTGATATGATATTTGTTTTTAAGTGATGTTACAGGCTCTTTGCTGCATTTTCAACCCAACAGGGTTATGTTAAAATGAAAAAGTTGAATCTTACATTTTTCCTTTTATGTACAAATAATTCACCTTATAGTGCATTACAAGAACAATGCTACTCATTTATTTCTATGTCTTCTACACACACCAACTGGTGAGGATACTGACATTTTCCAGGGACCCATTTGCTTTATTTTATTTTTTTACAGTATATCACCTCATTTAGCTATCACTTGAATATTTGGGACACATTTTACAAGTCTTTATATGGCTTGAAACAAGTCACTGGCTGTCAGTGTCTTCCACCAGGTCACAGAGCTAACGGCAATAAAATCAGCCAGTGACAGTTGTTATTTCAGCCAAAAAGCAATGGACCGCGTGTAATTTGCCACCATCACTGTAGGGTTGATACATAATTACTGTAATTAGCAAATGTAATTAGTAACTAAAGGGGTGGATTTTCATTTTTGAATGGTAAAGTTACACTGATAAGCATTTACATGGAGCCAGAACACTGATATATATCTGTCACATAAGCACATCTGAGTTCACAGAGAAGGCAGTCAGCGGGCTCTGCAGTGACAGCAGGTCAACAGAAACCTCTAATCAGTCTCACCTTTTGGACTCAGAAAAGCCAGCACCAATAAAATAGCTGTCTTTATGGAGGCAGCGCTGCAGCTCTTCAGCCTACTCTTTGAAAGCCATGGAAATGCCAGCTTGTGCCCTTCACTCAAAAGCCAGGGTAATTCAGTGGAATTTGTCAACCTTGCTGTGTGTATTTGCATTTTGCACACATCTGCTACCACGGTGAATAAGACCAGGAATGCTGCATGTGTTAAATATGCAGTGTTTAAAAAGAGTAATTTTTGCATTTTAGAACCTGAAATCCTGCAGAGCAAAATCAAAAACTAACCTTCAGTTGTGTATGAAAGCTTCCACAGCCTTAACGACATAATGACGGCTGATTGACCAATCCGAAGAGAAATAGGTGAGGTTTAAACTGAGCAGAGAAGTGAGAATGAGGGGGAAACGCTATATTACGGTGCCTTATTACTGACTCATAGAAGAATGATCGCTGTGATGAAAGAATAACTCAGATAGAGGAAGCAGTGGGTGAGAAATAGATTGTAAAGATGAGAAAAGATAAAAGAAGATTGCAGAAGAAAGATAAAGGGAGATTGAATCTATTCTTCAGTGATTTTCTTCGCTATATGCCTCCGCTAGCTAGGTCAGCAGTCTCTGTAATGAATGGATATTTCTGATCATTCTTCATGTTGCTTTATTTCCTCATGCACTTGCACATTTCACACATCAGCTACAGGATGGATATTAGCCTCAAACTCCAGCTCTGTGATGAGACGATCCTGGTGTTTTGTTTGGGTTAATGGCTCCACACCCTAAATCGTCCTAAATATAATGTGGATCTATGTTAGTAAAGTTCAAGGGGGATAACTGCCTCTGGATCGCTCTCTTAAATTCTTCACTTGATCAAGCAGGTAAGCAGTCTGTGACGCTGAGTCTTCTTATATCTTAAGGTCCATAAAGTATCTTTACACATTATGTGTGGATGACCACAACTTGTCATTCAGGGTCCTGCCAATCTCTCTTTCTCTCACACACAAACACCCACACACACACCAGAGATCCTGGTTGTTGGCCACTGCAGTGCTGGAAAGCGTTCTATTCGTCCACCAGCTTTAGTTACTAGTTACTTTTTAGATTACAATTTTCCATACCCTTCCTATACAGTGGAAATAATGCACATGGGCAGGATTGCAGCATACACCTGCAAATCATTTGCCGTAACTCAGTGCACTAAGTCATAACAGCTATAGCTGGCAGCTGCTTCATGTTTGTTACCAGACAGTGCTGCATTTAAGAACAGCAGAAACAGAACTTGTTAGTTTGATGATGATGTTTATTTAATCATTGCTTTTAGTTAGTGAGGTTTTAAATGCACAACTTTTATGCCTCCACTACAAACAGCTCACAGGGATTGGGAGTGTTCTCCCATCCACAGCCTTTTATTATTGGTTACTGTGTTTAGTGTTTTGGGTGATTTGAAGCTTTATGAAGGTTTTGGGCACAAATGTGGCTCAAACACATGTGGTGCATTTATAAAACTGACTGGAGTCACTGTTTTCTCCTTTTTCTCCCCATTCATTTAAGAGAATATTGGAGCAAATAACATTAAAGGACAGGTGAGAGGTTGAGTGTAACTCATCATTGCTCTGCTTGAATAGAATTACAGTATTTGTGACACTGACCCCCCTCTTCAGCAACAAACTCATTAACCTGATATAACTCATGAGTGGTCCAGGTTGGTTCTGGAGAAAGGTTCTAGTGTTCATCCTCAAAACTAGACAGAAAAATGCACTCTGAAAGATTTAACTGGTTTGGTGTACTGAAGTAGTGTATATTTTAGACAGTGTGAATGCAGTGATCCATGTAATCAGTTCTGTTATTCTCATAATGGTGTAATAAATCAGTGATGTGGACAATGAGTCCATCTCATGATGCTCTCAGATGTGAATGGCAACAAAAATGCACTCAGTCAAGACAAACTGAGTATTAAATTGCCAATCCTGCTTGTTTATGATTTATTTAGTTGCTTTAGATTATTGGCTCTCCATGTTCAGTTATTTGCTGATGGCACGTCTATTCTTTTTAACATCTGTATGATCCAAGTATGTCTGATGTATACTTTTATATGTCTTACAGGAGTACAGCACAACAATTAGATAATAAACACTTTGACAAAATGACACAAATAAAATAATAATTACTGGACTGGAAGAAGTTGGACAGTTGCCTTGAAAAACAACTCTCAAACAAAGTAGTGAAATGCTGAAATAACCAGTAGTAACTGAGTAAGTAGGTAACTGAGCCTTTTTTAAACATAAAGCACACAAAGTTTCTGAGTGATGAAATGTGCTCTATACATAGAGTGTCTTTGCCTTTTGTGGACATTAATCAAAAACAACACATCTGAGTTTCACTGAGCCATGTACTTGCATGAGTGACGGTATGGAGACATAAACAATCCCTTCACACAATTACCCTGATGATGTTACAGTGATGTCAACAGGTTTATCCTTTATGGTTTTTCAGGTTGGTCTGCAGTCATACCATACAATTGTTTCAACATATAATATCAGAACTGGCCACACCCAAAATGTGATGGTGTCTTCTCCTCAGCAGTTAGTGTTGTTGGTCCTAGATGAACAAGAGAGCTCTGTTCCTAAGCTGTGTTCTGCTCTCAGTGGTTTTAATCACCATGATTTGGAGTTTACTTTCACTTGCCATCAAATATACAATGAGCAAAGACTTTGTGAGCTGAAAAGAGCTGCAGGCTCTTCGTGTGTCCAGCATCACCTCTAACATCAAGGTAAAAAAAGCAGACTCAGTGTCTTGACCACAGAAACAGTGATCCTATTGCTTTGGGTTTGGGACCAGACATGAATGAAAGATGTTATTGAGTTGCATCGTGGGAAATGATGCCCCCCCTGACTACCCCTTGGTGGCTCCATAGCATCAAAATCAACAGCCATGTTAATGTCAGTGGAGGCACCATGGCTCACGCTATTTCTCTCTCTCTCTCTCTCTCTCACTCACACACATTAGCACATAAGTAGCTGCAGATATAGCCTGTGGAGTGAATTGAAAAACATGTACATAACATAAATATATTATTGCGCCAGCCGAGTGTTTTAGTGCACACAATGTAGCTATATAACCCCACTGATGATCATCATTATCCTAACACCAATCTCTCTCTCATACTGTATAACTAAATAAAAACCTGTATCATTTCTATACAAAGTATACTGTATGTATCTGCAGAGCGGACAGCTCATCGACAAAAGGTTTATTTTCTCTGCTAGAACATTAACTGAAATATTGCATGATGTTCAGGCAGGGACAATAAAAAAACAGGCAAATGGAAGTGGTGAAAGAGCGTTTTTCTGGTTAGAAGCACTCAGACTTCGCAGAGGGAAGAAACATCCAGCATGAATTGTTGCCTTTGACCTGCGATTGCTGTCTTTTTTGTTCCAGAAAGGGTCCAAAGTGCAGCTGGCAAATTACATGAGTGTGGGAGAGAGAGAGAGAGTTGAGTTCAGTAGGAAGTGTGGTGAATGTGTGTTTGAAATCTAATACCACGGCTACTGCATAGCACATTCGTTCACCTGTGCCTCACTAAACTCTGTCACCCCTGTGTGAAGAGGTAAATCAGCCATTTCAGTTCTTTATGTTGCCTACTTTCAGCTGAAATGCTCCATCCATCAGCTTCAACATGCACAATATACATTCAGAGGGGTATAGGTGTGTACATACAGAGTGGATTCACCTCTGTGCAAGGGAAGTTACTGTATACATACCTAAAAATCGATACAGATACATCTTGCAGCTTTTTGGTCACACCAGCAGTTAATTATGAGAAAAATTGTGATAGTTTCCATTATTCAAAGTCCAACTTTTGCAACGCTGACCAATAGCAAGTCTCTTGATAGATCTGACACCAAAATAAAGGAAGCTGTTTTGTGGAGCAGAAGCCTACAAAGACTGGAAAAAACAACTTAACGGTTGTCTCCACCAGCAGATGTTTTAGTCTTCGACAGTCAGGGAGAAGCGCAAACCTGATGACTGAGCAAATACAACAGAAACTACAGTGTTTGCTGGTCAGGAAACACTGGAGCTCTGGTAGAAGATGACTCTTCAAATCCCATCTCAGAATTATATGTAATGCATCACTTCCTATTAAGCAGTGTAATCTATTACAGTGTGTCATATTTAATCATATTTCTTTGAGTGTAAAATTATAATCTTTAATGAAATTAATATCAGAAGCCATATACATTTTACATACACAACACATCTGTTCCCAATAAAAGAGAAGTGTGAATGTGTTCCAGGTGTATAAGCTATGGCAGCACTATGGCTCCTGTGGTTCATTTGCCGGCTTTGAGTGGAAACAGTCAGGAGTGACAGTGAAAGACAGCAGCATAAAGGCTTCCCACAAAGAAGCAGAATTAATAGCACCCACGTAAGGTCCCGTAGGGGAGAAGCTCACAATGTAGGAGTCCTCCAGAGGCGGGTGTGGGCAGTGCTCTTAATGGTGCCATATTAAAAAAACACACCCATCTTCCTGGTGAGTGAATCATTTGTCTGATGGTGTCAGAAAATGTAGGAAAAAAATGGACATTTGTTAGAAAAGTGGAAAACGGACCATTAAAGACTACCTAGATTATACATAATTCAATACAATTAAGATACAAATCACACGTCTGACGGAGAGTCTGTTCAAACGCTCAAAATGAAGGGAACATTCTCAGAAGACAGTCCTCAAATCTCACACGAACAGGTTTTATAAGGCTGTTTTTCTGTGCATAAATTCACACGTATAACTAGCATAAGTGTGAGCGTTGCTCCTGTGTTCAGCCTCAAATCATCTATTGTGTATTAATTTAAATTTCAAATGTGTAAAGAACGATGCCAAAACTCTCTTCATAAACTTGACTCCTGATAATAAACAGTGTGTGTTGTGTTGCGGTAAAGTTGTCAAGTGGACAACCCTCATACCCTCCACCCACAACACCTCCTTACGGCGTCATAGCCCACCAATCACCCCCCTCCACTTCCCCCTCCACTTTGGGATACAGTCTCCAGCTCACCACCGGATGCTTAAAAGCATTTTCAAATATGCTGGACAAATGGATTGGTTTAACAGCAATAGCCATAAAATTCAGCCCTGAAACAAACAACATATGCTGATATTGGATGATTCTGTACAACTACAGATTTAATTTCCACCATACTGGTGCTTAAACACTAAATGTGGTTCAGGCTCAACAAGAGATCAAGGGTAGGGCATGTAAATGAATAAAATAAGATTATAGTTTAGTTATATGGTCAGCTTCCATTATGGATTTGTTCCTGGTTGGTAACAATACCTTTTTCATGAACTGAATCTCTTATCAAAGCTGTTATTATAAATAAAATGCACAGCTCTTCATTTTATTATCACACACTTAAAATCATGACGGACTAGACATCAACAGCAGCAACAATTTTCCATAATGGCTGAAATGAAGCTTCTTATTGTTGTTTGGTTAAAATGCTCTCTGCTGCCAATCTCTGCACTCAGACAGATTGTTTCTTTGTTTTTTTTGGTATCACTCTGTAACACTGCTCTATTATTGTGAGTGTGTTTTATGGCGACTGAGTCAATTGTGTTCATTTACGGATGAATGCAGACGTTTATTTCTGATGCCGATTTAAAAGCAGCTGCTGCCTGGGGAGCGTTCGTTCAATTAGTTTATTTACACTTTAAGCATTCTTGTGTTATTGCTGTGCTGTTGCTGTAGGTATTTATTTTTCTGTTTTTAAAATGACAGCAGATTGAGACATCTGTTACCCCACTTGTCTGATCCTCACCTACTAAGCCAAAGTCAAAGTAGTAGCCCTTTTACGATGTAGTGGCCTTTCTTGTACTGGTAAGGCTGCCAAAATAACAAATCATCAGTATAACAAGCTGATAATCTACAGACTGAGGTATAATTAAAAACACACACTTTAATGTTTTATTTTTTGTGTTTTCAAACTACTTCCATCAGTAATTAATCCTCATCATCATTAAACTGACCTCTAGTGATTCACACCTTTACTTCATTTTACTATAAACATCTCTTTTTTTCATTATTTTTGAGGACAAATTAGAGCAAATGTTTGCCTCAGTTTAATACATTTCATCACTTACTTAATCTGTTGTGGCGTCCTATTAAATCCATACTGCACCACCTACCTTTCATCCTCTTATTTTAGGTCCAATTTTCAGTCATTTTTCACAGCTGACTCCCCCATGTTTCACCTCTCTTTTCCCTTCCCCGCCTCTTCCTCCGACTGGTTCACCTCCTCCTCTCCATCTAATGGAACCAGCTGAAGCTAATGTTTTTACTTGGTGATTTATTATTATTTTTGCAGAGAAGCTTTGGGGGGGAAAAAGATTTCAGTAGTAGAAGAAAAACGCGGTGGTGTATGAAAAGGTGCATATGCGGCAAATGGAATAATTATAACCTCCAAACAAATTAGATTAGATCATGCAGTCTGGTTTTAAAAAAAGTCACATGTATCAATCTGTTTACTTGTATCTCGTCGTTATCTGCACTTCTGAGCAGAAATTAAATGTGTTTGTTGGTGCCGGGAGTTGGCATTTTCTTTCTCTTTCATGATAGATCTCACTGTGGTTAATAATACTGCGACCGCTTTCATTTCCGCCCCGATGTTGACTAACCTTAATGGATGACTTTTATGTGCTCTGTACAGTAATCTGAAATTAATGGCTATCATCATTTAGCATTTTTCAAGCTTTTAGTTTGCCAGTGTCTCCCTGCTGGTGGGGTCATGTGTCTGCGTGTGTGTTCAAAATGTGTGTTTCTGCAGTGTTGCTGTATTTCTGTGCAGACTGAGGGTGATTGTCTCATCAGGTGATGCTGATCCCGTCTATCCATCTCCCAGATGTTCTCAAGGCTTCTTTGTATTCTCCACGTGTGTATCCTGGAGCTGAGGTAGCCTTTACATTCTGACACCCCAGTGTCAAATAATCAACATAATGTATTTAAATTAGTATATCAAACTTATAATACCATGCACATTATATGTAAAATACAATATATCATTTAATATTTATGCAAAGGCAGATCTTAACCTAACTGAACATCTACAGACAACATTATCGCCAAGACAAGACAAATGATGGAAATTCTTGGGAGAACAATATTCTTCCCCTCAGTCATTTATGTTGTGTTTGGAGATGCAAGAACTCATCATCAGAAATTAGCAATAATTTGGATATTGATTTCAGTTCAACAAAATCCCCCAAAGTTTCATGGTTTAAACTTTCCTAATGTGTTCCCCATGAACAGATCATCTCTGAGTTTTTTGCTAGTAGTCAAACAAAAACAAAAATTTCTGGGAAATTATCTGTTATCTCTTTGATTTGTTTTCAGATTTTAATTAGAGGATAATCCCCTTGTGATGCCCCATTTCTCTTTCAGAGGAGCCTTAAGGCACCAAAACACTAAACTTAACAGACATCAAAACATAAAAGAAATACAAGAATAACACTATAATAATAAGCATAATAAATTAAACAAGTAAAAATATAACGGAAAACACACGCTACAATCCCAAACCACAATTCATCTGTTACATGTGTCATCTGCAGAAAATGAATGAGAAATAAAATAAATTAATACGGCCGAGAAAGTAATACAGTGAGTCTACCCATAAAGGGAGGTAAACACAATCAAAATGAAGACGAAAAACAAGCAAAGAAGTCTCAAAATCATGAAAAGAAGTAATAGATCAAGTTAGACTAATTAGTCCAACCTGATGGTTCTTTAAACTTAAAAACACATTTCCTAGTTTCTTTAAAGATTAATTTCCTTTGAATCTGGAATGAATTGAATCATTAGATGCAGCCGTAGCTTTTACTTTCAGATCTGTGTGCATAAACTGTGTACAAAGTGCACACAACTGGAAGGTGTGACTCAGTTTTCAGCTGAGGAGTAAAACATTATAAGAAGCTCACTGACAGGATGGCCAGTATATGCACAAAAATGTTCTACAAATTGCAAACATATGGTGATGTATGTGGGCTTTGTAAAATAAAGGGAGAAATGATTGGATGGTAATAATGCAACAACAAAGCCAACAAAAGTTAAGGATATTGAATGAGCACTGTCACAGCATAGGATGTTTTAGTAAACTGATTCAATTGCATACCACTTGGTATTTTTACCTGAAGCCCAACCTGAACACACTAGTCACTGCTTACAGAAAGGATGTAGCCTCATCAGAAACACCTGTCCACTTGTTCCCTGCAGTGTTGTTAACTCAGCTGCTTGTTCAGATCCCACTTCAGACCAGTCCTCTCAGGTCCTTTTCTTCTGTCAGAATGAATTTTGTTTGTTTTTAGTCAAAATTAACAAATGACAACCTGTGGCCATCAGTGGTGCCACCAACAATGTATAAGAATAAGAGAAACATGACACATTAAAACAGGATTGTAGGGGAGCTTGAAATGATAACTCTACTGAATACTAAAAAATATCATTTATCATCATTTGCTTTTTTTTGTTGCTTTCAAGCAGTTTGTGAAGTTAAGTCAGATACAGAAGTTGTTCAGAGGGTTTCAGAGTTTCCATCAGATTAAGTTATGCAGACTTTATAGAGGAAGATAGAGGAGGAGGAGCAGATGGACCTAGGGGGTCCCTGGACTAAAATGAGTTGGTTGGCTCCATTAACCCTCCGTTCCCCGCAGTCACTTTGCATTTTGTACTGGAACGCCACCTGTGTATGACATGTGAGCACAACACTTAAATAATATTAATAATTCAAATTCCCAACAGTTCATCAACTCATCACACACAAGTTGACACAAATTAATCTTTGAGGTTTTGTTTTGCTTACATTGGATGAGCCAATTAGGTGATGATCCATCTGTAACAAGTTGCCAGTGAATCACATGGGATGACCAGCTCCTATCACCATCTTACTGATTGCAAGTTTAGTTTTTTTCATTGTATTAAGATAACTTTTAAATGACTGTATCTAGAAAGTTGTAAAATCTTCATATTGACCACATATGCAACCATCATTGTCAATATTTTAACATTTATTTATTTAATCCTCTAATTTATCTCTTGCAAACCTTTTGTAGCTGTATTATACAAGTTGTTTGTGGTCAAACCAAACCAAAACCTGTTATCCTCAAGCTGTGTTTAGTTTATGGTTCAAAAATACACTAATACTGTTAGCAACTGTACGTTAGCTTCTTGCTAGCTAGCAATGGTTGTCATGAATCACTAGAAACTCCATCCCTTTTTTTTTTTTCCCCTCAAGTTTATGAGCAAATTCATAAATATTCAAAAGCATGATCACACTACGCTATGTTTGAATGCTAGTGCTTTTCATATATTCATAAATGTACATAAAGTACTGGACAAGTCAACATTTTGACCTGATGATGACAGTAGACAAAAAGTCATAAGATCAACAAAGTTCATTGATTTATCTGAGGGAAACATGAATATCTGAACCAAATATCATGGCAATCCATCCAATAGATGTAAAGATATTTTTAGTCTGGATCAAAGTGGTAAAACACACAGATGCATAGAGTTACACCACTAGCATGATGAAAAGGAAGATTTATGTAGTGAAAAATATTTTATTTTTCCTTAGAGCAGAGTCCAGGCACAGAGCCAGCAGTATAAAGCTGAAACATGTCATCGGACTATGAGGTTTCACCTCCTTTAGAAGCTTCAGACGCAAACACCAGACATGTAATTCAAGCTTCTACTAACAGACGAAGCAGTCTGCAACATTTTTGGGTGAGCTTAAATGTCTTAACACAGTTCATCTTTGGCCCAGTCAGATAGGGATTCTAACAGTCCAGATGGAGATGAGTAAATGTTGGATGAGAAATGAGCTTCTTATGGAGAGTCATTTGTTTAAAAGACATTAAGGGTCAAGTCGGGGCTCCTGTATGACAGCTGGATGTCTATGATCACACAGTGCTTCTTTGGAGACTTTTGCAGAGAGAAGAGAAAGAGACTTTGTATATCACGTTATAAGATCTGAAGTCAACCACATGAGATCAGGACTCTTATTTATCAGACTTCAGACAGCTATACAGAGCCAACTTGAGAATAAAAAACTGAGGAATTGAACACATTCATCTAGCATCCTTCTCCCAACCTCAGTGAAGTGTAGGAGTAACCATGAAAACCAGCTCCCAAGTGATCACATGATTAATCACGTCTGCTCTGAGCAGGAATAACCCATTAGACACAATGATTAAACTTCATACCTTCACTACATTTCTCTGCAAGAAATCATGTGACTTTATCTGTTTAAAAAGTACATTTTTATATGCAAGGATTTCTCAATACTGAAGCCCCAGCAGTAATTACAAGTGAAATTGACAATTGTTTAACTTATGTCTTTTGCATCTGCTGATTAGTGTAAAAAAACACACAAAAAACAGCTGAGACTGATGGGAATGTAATTAGTTTCACAGGTATATGGATATAGAGCAAAGATAACGCTAACATGCGGCTGCTAAGAAGACATAACACTTACCATGTACCTCTTAGTTTATAGCTAAAGTCTTAGCTAAAGTTGTGAGGAATGTGATTAGTTTCAGGTATATGGTCACACACCAAAGTATATAATACTAATACTAACATGTTTAGGGACATCTACCATGTTCCGCTCCCAGCATGTTACCACACCAGTGTTGATCAGCACTGAAAAGTACAGCTGCTAACAGAAATGTGCATTTGAGAATTGTGCAATGATTATGCACTTTATTTCTTGTTGCTCAGCAGCCATCTTGCCAATGACCTCGGACGGTTATTTTTCTCCAACAAGACTAAGCCCCTAACTTAATGAAGGAGGAGAGAGACACAACTTCACTTTCAATGGTCAGTAGAACATAAAAACTGTATTTACTGATTCACCAGCCAAATCCTAAAAATGACCGAGACGTTTGGTGACTTAGAAATTTTCAAGATTTTCCAAGATTTAGGACACATAGCATTATTTAAAATAATGCTTTTGTGCATCTACTATGTATGTGCAAGTTTTCTTGACACCAGATTCTGGTGCGATGAGCTGACTGTGTCAAATCAATCACGTGCAGGTTGATATCAGACAGAACTATCATATGTTTCCCAGATCAGCTCTTACAACAGATTATTGTTTGGGGGAGAGTGGGATATGCGTGACCATATTCATACGATGGCTGTTTTACAGTGACGTCACTCAAAAAGATAATGTTGTATTGCTGTGTTAAATCACTGGTGATTCAAACAGGAATAACAGTGCTTGTATTATATCTCCTTTCAAATACCACATGCTCTCACTTTAAGTTTGTAAGTTTCATCTTTTATTTTAGGCCACAGCTGTTTGACAAATACAGCCTCTGTCACACATTTTCTGAGCCAGAAGCACAGCAAAAAAAAAAAAAAAAAGGCTGTTCACTGAGACACATGCAAAAGCACCGTGGAAATCAGAAGGAGCACTGCTTTTGGCCCGAAAAGCTCTTCTGTGACACACACTGACAAAGTTGCTAGAAGGCAGCACATTCATGAGCTCTTGAAACGCTGATAGCAGTGGTCTGAGGCTGGTATTTTCTTTAACTGTGGCTGAGCTTAGGGCAGGTAGTTACACAGCATGACCCAGAAGAGGAGGACGAGAACATGATGGAAAGCAGGATAAGAAGGCATCAGTGGTGAGGAGAAGTGCCCTCAGATGTGATCAGCTTCTGCTCAGAGTGGATAATAAAATCGTCGATGCAGAGAGAAAGAGGACAGATCTGAAGGGAAGGTAGAAAATTGTTTGCCGGGCTCCGATGATTGGATTTTAAAATTTTCTGTCAAAGACGGATGTCATGTTGAGGGTGGAGAGGAGAGCGATGAAGGCGGACTTCTTCTTCTACTTTCTTCAGTGTAAATAGAAATAGAATTAAAATAAAAATATACTAAAAGTACCAAAAGAAAAAGTACTAATTATTCAAAATAATATATATACAATATGATTTAATTTCGATTATTGGCGTTTTATTGTATTCATCACTTAAATGTTGGTAATATTAACTAATAATGTCAATAATCATCCCAACATATAATGATACATATTAATGTGTTAGCATTTTGAATCTGCAAAGTAACCAGTTAGTTCAACTGTCAGACAAACACAGTGGAGTTAAAAATACATTTCCTTCTCAGATGTAATACAGTAGATGTAGAGCAGCATAAGGAAAGTAGTCCTCAAAATTAGACATTTAAGGATTTAAAATATGACTTTCTTGTTGTTTGATGTATAAATAAAAGGAAAATAAAATGTCTAATGCCAAAGCATGCACAGTAACCTCCGCATCAGTTCTTTTAACTTCCAGATTTGGTGAAGTGCTGTAGAGTTTACTCCAGCTGACTTTATTATTCTGCTCCTTTGGACAGATGGCAGAAGGAAGTGAAATGAGCAGCGATGACAAGCAGTCAAGTTGAAAAACTGCCAAACATCCAGAAAAAACCTCTTGAGAAATGTGTAAGCAAAGCGTGACTCTGTGACCCTAAAGAACTGCAGCGTAAGCAGAAAGCCTCTCGCAAAGATCGTTCAACTCCCCAGCAGCATAAATACATGACTAACAACTGTAACCCTGAGCTCTCCGAGAACAGCCGCTCGTGTAAATATCCAACGCTGAACCACATCCCAAAATCAATTATGTGCTCCTCGTGCTGCTGAACGGCCCTCCAGTTTGTCCTAAAGTCACACACTCCAACACACACTTCAACCACTCACCAGCTTTTCGAGAAACTCATGTGCTGTTCAACTAAAAATATTCTCTAGTGGTGTCCTGCTGTTGTTAACATCCCAAATCTGTTATTCAACACCTGGAAGTCAGTCACCAGTGCATCTAAAGTGAATTCATGAATATGTAGATATGTGATGAGCAGACATGGAGAGAGTGTATCTCTCAGATTCTCTCGATAAAAGCCGCTTGTCTTAAAAACCCCCCAGGGAAACATTGAAGCTAACAACCCATCAGAGCCTTTTTTGCCTCTTCTTTACTTTCCGCACAGATCAAAGAAAAGCTGCAACAACGATCATATTTTTCTATCTTCTAATGTGCTTAATTCATTGTTAGTTTTCACAAAACCTAACTCCTTCCTAAATTAATTGAATATTGCTTTTTTCTTCCTTATTTTAAGCACAAAAACGTGGCTGTACAGAAACAGCTCAATTCGCAGGTTGTCGTCCTTGTGTCTTTCTCTTTGTCCCAATAGTGTCTTCTTTCACTTTCACTTTCACAACTTGATCCATTTTTAATTCCAAATAATTACTGATGTTGTTTTTTAAGTAAAATATATCATTGATGTGTGTGTTTGTGTGTGTGTGTGTGTTTGTGTGTGTGTTTTCCTCGATTCTCATCCTATTAGTCTCTGCAGAGATGGGGTCTGACATTTAACCATGTCACAACAGACCCCCAAGCACAATGGCTACTTTCTAACAGGATAACATCCTTATTTGTTTGAACTGCACAGAATTGGATTATTACACACACACACACACACACACACACACACACACTCACACACACACAACCGCGCGCGCGCACACACACACACACACACACACACACACACACACACACACATATTCAGTGTGGGTGGAATGGGATATGGTGAATGAGATGCATGCATTCTCACTTGTGTTTTTATTTATTAAATGTATGTGTGACTCTGAAAAAAAGGCAGAGGGAAAGCAAGTGTTAATCTTAATGTGGACAGCATTAATAGACTAGCACGATCAATTATTGTTCTTTCTGCTGCTTGCATCAATCATGTAACTTTGCCTTAATCTTTAACAATTTTGGATTGGTCAATACACTTCTGTTTTAGTTGGCAGTGTAACACTTGGCTGTGGTAGCGCAGCAGTAACGCACAGATCTATGGAAAAAACATTAACATTGGCTTCAGAAGAAGAAGACGGACCTTGGGTTTGTTCCATTCTTTTAGCACATGTGTATCCATGGTAACGTGTGGACAGACTTGGACTGAAGTGAGTGCACACACAGTCAATTTTAACTTGCTCAGAATGATGGAATAACATGTTGTGTTACTTGGAAATCTCACTTTTGCAGCCCTGATAAATGATGTTTTATGAACTGATATATCAGTTGGTGTACATATGAAATTTGAATTTCAGCGGTATTGTCTCTGTTGCTTGCTGGGATAATGCACATGCACTTGGCTACATCTCACTCTTGACAGCACCAAAGACGTGATGTGCTACATCAACAATGCAAACATTTTTTTTTAAAAGCATGACTTTAAAAGAAGACATCTTTATCCCATCTCCATCATCCATCCTTCTGGACTGGAGAGATGCAATTAAGCAAAGCACAACAGTGTAATATTATAATGCAAATCTCTAGACATGGTGACAGGATTGGTCAGTATCTAATGTTAATCAATCACGCGTGTTCCTTCTATATATCCAAAAGGTCACACAAAGAGTTCATGATTCAAACAGTGACACTATATTGAATAAAGCAGCTGTTCTGAGCTCCAGCAGAGCTGTCGAAAACATTTTATTTGAGGAGCTAAAACTTTAATTCTGTTTCCCTTGGAGGGTCTCCTCAAGTTTCCACTGCTGCGTTCACTCGCTACTGACAACTGAAGTCTGGGTCAGCAGTCAAACATGCAGACGTACGTGCATTACGCACGTTTCAGTTGCAGGATACACACATATGCGTATACACATGTGCAGTATTTGGACAAATACCCTGATCTTTTAGTAAAAGTAGCAAAATCATGTAGAAGTACATGATAATTAAAGTACCAAAACTAAAACAATAGTTCTGGAGAATTTCAATATTTAATATATCATAATATATGCATTTATTTGTTCATCACCTTCTGTTTGTTGATAATATGTTGTTATAATATTGTTAGAATAATCTAAATCTGTGAAATAAATAGTAACACAAACTGCATGACAAAGTATAATATCTCAGTTTGAAATCCAATGGAATAGAGGTAACATTTACAAAATTACGTTTATTTTGTTACGCTTAATTAAGTACAGTTGTACTTATGTTTAACAATTGAGTAGAACTTATTTTCCACTACTGTTCATATAGTGATGTAAGTAATATAATATGAAATAAAACAAAGTTTGTTACAGATATGTTTCTACTTCTAATACTACTAATGTATAATCAAGACCTGTAAGCACAGTGATATATTGATGTAATGCTTCTATGAAACCTTGTCTATTTATAGGCTTTATTTGCTTCAGATCTGCCAGTGATAAGAATCTTTTACAACCTCAGAACATCTACTGTATATTATTCATGTTACAGTAGCTCCGTGACAGCGAATCGTGTCAGAAAATCACAGTGTGTGTCACCCTGGAGTCACCTGGCACTTACAGCTACAACACATTAGCCCATCCTCCACCTCCTCAGCTGCCTCCCGCTGACTCTTGTCACTTATCTTCAGAAGCTGTCTGCAGCATGAGCTGTCGCCTGAGGCAGAGGTAGCCGTCATGAAAGCACCAGAGGCAATGAAGGAGCAGGGAGGAAAACATCCGGACTGGAACAAACAAAACAAAAGGCCAGCAGTCATGGTGTTTCTTTTTATTATTGCTGTGGCAGCCCTGTAGAGCGTCTGCTAGCCACATGTAGCCATTCAAAAGCCACCTTACCCATTTCCATGGCAACAAGGTGCACATGTTAACATGTCATTGAAAGACATGTAGCAGGTCTGATGCACAGATGCTGGAGTTTTTAAGAAATAATCACACATTTGATTAAATTAGCTTAGCGTAAACACTGGTAGCACAGTTTCTAATTGAACTATGACTGCAACGAAACAATGAAGTCTTGCTCCAGACACCTGTGATTCGGAAATCTGCTTGTTATTGGAGACATAAACACAAAAACATTGGCCAGTATCTCAGGAAGCTAAGTTTCCCAAAATGTTGATCTATTTTTTTTAATTCCATTAGTAAAACTGGAGCATTCTTTTCTACTGGGCCTTATTTCATCCAGATCAGCTGTCAATTAACCAGCATGTAGCATATTGCAATGTTTCCCTGTGTTTGACCAAACCTCCTTGGTATCTGGAGCGTGACTAGACTTTTTGCTTTTCTCATGAACACTCATTCTTCTGTATGTTCATGTAAATGCTATGTGACATGTGAGACGTACACAAACAGAAACAGTCCAAACAACAACACAAGTAAATGCAGCTCAGTAAATGTGTGTCGTGTTGTTGTGACTCACACTGATTACAGCTCAGTCTGGGGATTCACATGAGGGACTGTTTAAATGTTTTCCATTATACAATTTTAAATAATTCCCATACATGCATTGCATTCTTTATAGCCAAGCAGCATTAATATGTAATCTGTATGAATTATTCACATCACTTTGCCTCCAATGTGATCATGAGTTCACTCAAATGTTAAGGTACAGCGACCAGCGCACACATACATAGACAAAGTAGAGGCATAAGTGTGTAGTGTGCTCTGAGATTTTAAGGTAAACTGGCTTTAAAGCACTGGAATATTAGCAGGCATAAATGTACCAGTAACCCAAGGAACTATGTCTCTGATGGATGAACCACTTCCTGTGCCAACACATGTCTGGTGTATTAAGCAGTGGCATGTCTTGACTGAGGTGGTCCACGCTGGGTGCTGTCTTATACCTGCAATGCACACACAGTACTGATATTTCAATGTTAGAGCAACAATTCACTACTGTAGCTGCTCTGATTGAGCTAGTTTGAACTACTTACACCAGTTCTTCCACAGATTTCTTAAAAGCTGCTCACTACAGTGTTAGGCAAACAGACAGGAGGAAACAATGCATTTGTTGGGGACTATTTTCAGAGGTGAATTAATCCACATTTGGTGCTCTACTAAGTCACAGTAAACCACAGTGTGTGTATGTGTGTGTGTGTTCAGGGTAATAAAGGAACATGTCACCCAGTGCAACAGTGGCTTAATGATGTATTTTTGATGAGGCACAGAGGAAGAAGATATATCAAGCTTTGATTTACACACAATACTTGGCTTTGTTGGTTTTGCTCTGCACATGGGATTTGTTGATAAGAAAACACATATAGAATATCATCAGACTTCTCTATAACCATTACCTTTCTCTAACCATATTGCTCCCCAGTGCAGCTGCTACAGAAAACATTTTTTTTTAAACATTGTCCATATAATTTGGGGTGTTTTGATGTTTCTTCACAATACATTTAGTAGTATCTGCATTTTGCAGCATTTCATTTGAATGAATGTTTGTACAACATGTCGTCAGCATGTCACACTGAGTGGTTTCCAGCTGCAGTAACAGTGATGTTACTGATTTATGAAGCATAGCTCAACATTGTGACTGACAGAAACAAACGATGTCTCATGGCAGAGGCCTAATATGGCATCATAAAAAAGACATTAAAAATCCAATACCATAATGTCTGGGAGCTATGAAACTTGCATAAATTAATAAAATATAATACTTTTTAAAACTTTTTCCAGCACAGTATGAGATCATTTGGTCATTTCATCAATCCCCTCATCACTTGAGACCAACTGACTTGACAATGTTTCCTGAGCCGAGTTGCTTTTGTGGTAGTGAGTAAGTTTCACTAACCAGCGCCTCGACCATCCATATCCACAAGCAGCGGTATTAAGATCTTTTAATTCAGTAAAAATAATAATATCACAATATACCTACACTAACATTACTCTGTACAGAATGGCCCATTTAAAAAAATATAGATATAAAATTGCTGATATATTCATATATTAATCGCTTTAATATTGCAACTGGCAAATTGCGAGCTAATTTACATACTTTACAGGCTGCTGCTAGCTTGGCCCATAACAACATATGTTTTATTGGATGGTGCAGATTTTAAGTTAACTCTATAAATAAATATAGAGTAAAAAGTTCAATGTTTGCACGAAGTGATGCAAGTGGTAATAATCGAGTACTGCTAAATTATCCTGTATTTGAGTAAATGTATTTAGTTACATTCCACCACTGGCCACAAGTCAGTTAATCTCTGTCCATGCCCTTACACACATTGAAAAATCATGTTAGCAGAATTTATGTGCCGCTTTAAACAAACAGTTAAACTTGTTAGGTAAAACCCTTTCTGAGAGTGAGAAGACAGGATGGGTATTCATCTCATCTGAAAGGTAAGGATTAGCGTAATCTACAGATGAGGAATGTACAGGGGTTTTCTGAGATTACGGCATCTTTAAAAGGTTTGACAGCATAAGCCTTTATATGTAGAATAATACGACAAATTCCTGGTGATAACTCAAACAGTCCAATAGGGATTTTCCACCACGGACCCATAACCTGACTCAAGGAGGTAGCAGCATGCATTGCTTACTGCCACAGTGTCAGTTTTTATATCCTCCACATGGGGGCTTAAATAAATCTAAGAGGTTCATTTCATTCCAGGAGACTAAACATCAGCTCATCAGGAGGTGATAAGAGCTGTCCTAATTAGACTAAAATATACCACTTGAAGGCTTCAATACATTTCATATCATTAAATTCAAGTCGCAAGTGAGTCAAGTGAGTAAACAACACATTCTACTTTTGGCTCTCAGACAGCTCATAGTTAACAGGTATTTAACAGTGAAACTCATAGTCTAGTTTAGTTAGTCATTATCTAAAACATTGCTCATAAATGTCTTTTTTGTGATATTATTTGATAAATAATTAAGTAGGCATGTGATAATATTGTGCTGACATCCTATCTAAAAGTATACAGGATTAGTTTATTCCACTGCCTCACTCCATCTATATCTTTAGGTCTAATTTACCTATTTTTTCATTTTCTTGTCATTATCTTATATCTTATATTCTGGTCAAAGGTCACTGATGCAGACAAAAATCATTTTCCTTAAACACTCTGACTGATAGAAAGCAGCAGATGGTAAATTGTCTGATTCCATTATTTGTTGCTCTGTAAGTGCTCACAGTCAATCCCACCCACCCTCATCTGAAACAACAAGCAGCATTTATACAGTCTCATCATGTCCTTTATTCAACCCTTAATAAGAAGCATTTTCAAAATAAAAGCATAGCACTCGGACAGAACAACACAGGAGCAGAGATAGAAGATACAATCAAATAAGGCAATACTGAGTGGTACTTTTGATTAATACTCTAAACTTAAAGTCCATCTGAAATCACAAAAAGGAAAAGTCCTTTAGCAAGCGTTTGTGATGGATTCACAGCTAACATGGAAAGGGTATCGAGACCATTGAGGCTTTCTAAAAATGTCACTGTTCACTCTCTGTTCATGTATAAACTGCTCAGAAAATTCTGGTATATGTCTTTGAAGTTGATGGTGCACATTTATTGAAATAAACTGTATGACCTTACTGTCCCACTACCTTGCTCAGTCATTTGCCCAAAGAGCTATGGCTCTCTAAAGTAAAGAGTTTAAAAATAAAATAATAATAATAATAATAATAATAATAATAAATGGAGCCACTGTGATGGCACCCATTGATTTCCAAAAGAGCAATTGTTTAAGCTTATTGTGGGTGGCTTCTCTGTAACCATGTACTAGGCCACATAACATTGAAGCAACCTGAAAGATACTGTGAAAACTGCAGATGAGCGACTTTCAGTGGAGTGAATAGCCAGTCCTATATTAGAAATTTTATATCATTTGTTAGCCTGCTCAGCAAGTCAAGGTTTTTCAGGAAATATCTCAACATCTATTTTTATATGAATTGTGATGAAATGTGGTTCAGATACTAATGTTCTCCTCTCCAAATGATAAACTGTAGTAAACCTTTTTACAAATACTTTCAAAACTAATGAAATTGTTATGTTGTTTAGTACTAACTACCAACTGTTAGCATGTTAATTTGTTCAATGAAGATGGTCAAACATAATGCATGTTAAACACTGTTATGTTAGCATGTTAGTAGGCTAGCATTAGCACAAAGCACTGCTCTGCTAATGTATAGAGCTGCAAGCATGACTGTAGACTCTTAGTGTTTTTTTTCCTCTCAAAACAGAGCGAAGGACATGTTGTTAACAGAGCAGATCTGTAGCAGAAAAAAACATGCAATTTAAATTGATAATAACAATAAGCAGGAATACTGTTTTAAGCTAACACTGTACAAAAGCTAATTCCAACACCATTGTTATTTTACAGTACCAGATGGTTCATTTAAGCAAATTTCTATTGGTTTTTAAAAGATAAGAAGTGCATTTTTTCAAAACATGCAGCTGCACACACACAGACACCCACTGGGAGCCCACTTACACTGGTGTTCAGACCCAACAAATATAAAAACACAAGAACACGCACATATAATATTCACACGCCCACAAAATCAGATCATTCTGGAGGAGGAGTCTCTTCTTCAGTTTCTGCTCATTGTCAGGGTCAGTGCCGAGTTCAGGTACAGTCTGTATTGCTTTGGCAGGGAGCACACTTAAAAAAGCTCACTGTCCATCATGTTCATTAAATATTGCAAATAAATCAAAATGAAAACACGGCATGAACTGCAGAAGCTTACCTAGACACTTGCACTGAATCCCTACAGCATTTTTAGTTTAGAGGAGAAAAAATAACATTAAAGAGGGGGAGATTAAAGGATGTTGGGGAAGTGAACAGCTCAGCTCTTGTTGCCTCCAAGTAACACATTCACATGTAGTGTTTCCATCTTTCATGCAGCCTCTGCTGATTCTTTGCTCTCTTGCTCTAGTTTTATTCCCTGTTACAGCCTCTGGCTATCACCTTAATGAGCAATTCCCTGTGAGAGGTGTACCATCCGATGTTTCACAGAGACTAGGGAATACAAAGAGAAAAAAAGCTCTATCCGTCATAATGTACATGTCCTAAGTTACAGCTTTTGATTGAGGAAGAACCAGAAAAGGAAAAGAGTGAGAGGCACAGAGAGGAGGATGCTCAGATTTTCCCTGATCTTGTGTTCCTTGAGTGCCCATTTTTATCTCCGATAAAGGACACTTAGTGATATTTGTTCTCTTCCAGTCACACCCTTAGGCAACTCTCCTCTAGTTCAAATGCATACACTCGCACACAAACACACACAAACACATGTACCATCATAGTTCTGTTTGTACTTTAAATTACTGAACACAGACCCTGTAGCCTCTTAACTTCCGTTTTAAAACATAATCAAATCAAGCTCCTTCAGAGTCATTGAATATACAATTACACTGTATTCTTAAATAACATTAAAGATAATTGATTCAGCCACTTGACTGTGACTCTCTGAAATCTCTTTCTTTGTCAGTGCTGCTCTGACTCAGCTAACAGCATTCAGATGAACACAAGGAGAAGAGAAAATGGATGCAATTTCCTCCTTAATGTACAAGTGTTTATGTCAGTGCTGAAGAGGGTCAATCCCAATCAAATACAGAAAGAAATAAATTATTTTTCTATCTTCAGAAGAAACGTCTTTTTGTCTGCCAGCAGTTCAAAACATAATAATACTTTCCTTTCTAGAAGAACGTACCCTTTGTGTCCCTGCACAGTATCCTCTTGAAGGCCTTCCTGAAATCGTTGTTGAAGATGGTGTATATGACTGGGTTGAGGCAGGAATTGCAGTAGCCAATCCAAAAAAAGAATTTAAACAAGGGATTTGGGATGCTGCAAGTCTCAGGGCACACTGCCTGAAGAGAATACGAGAAGAAGAAGGGAAACCAGCAGATCACAAACACTCCCATCACGACAGCCAATACAAAGGTGAACCTCTTCTCCCTGTTCACCATGGCCTTGCGGCGGGATATGGGTGTTCCCTGAATCTTAGGTGTTTCTTCGGGTACTAGTTTGGTGCCAGTTGATGTGGCCATAGTGTTTCTGTAGCTGGAGGCCAGTTTTTGCACATGAACTTTAAACCCTTTGCTCTGGGACAATCTCAGAGACTGCTCATCAGGCTTGTTTGTTTCATCTTTGCTGTCAGCTCTGAGAACTCCCTCCTCATCCATCTCCAGCTCTCCGTCAGAACCAGAGCTGGAGGTGTTGTCGGGAAGCGCTTCGTCCCCTTCGTTAGGATGTGTCTGGGACGCTTTGTGGGGGACAGCTGAGAGGATTTGGCTTTCACACTGGGGGATAGAGGGAGAGAAGGTGGATTTTTGAACTGAAGTGGTATTCGAATTAGGAGGGTAGTGCTGAGTGTTCTGGCTTGTGGTTTTCCCAGGCGGGTTTTGAAGTGATGACGGGGTAGAATCTGAGCCAGACATTTTGGTCAGGACTTTCTCTTGTTGGCTGGCAGGCGTAATTCCTTGATCTCCATTCTGTTGCAACTGCTCAGATAACTTTTCCGGAGGCTCGCCGGTTGCCACATTGGTATTTCCTCCTGGTACTGCTTTATGTTTCTGCCCCAGTGGGCAGCGTGTATGCTGCTTAGCAATCTGATAAATCCTCACATACACTAGAATCATTATTACACAGGGGGCGAAGAATGAGCCAATGGTGGAGTAGAGTATATACCAGCGTTCATTGTTGAGTTCACACACCTCTTCACCTCCTTCACTCTTGTCCAGAGTGAGAAGAGGAGGGAATGAGATGACTGCAGAGATCAACCAGACGACAATAATGGCTGCCTTGATACGTCCTGGTGTACGTTTGGCGCCATAGGACACTGGCTGAGAGATAGACAGGTAACGGTCCAGTGCTATTGCGCACAAATGCACAATGGAGGAGGTACAGAAGAGAACATCGAGGGCAAGGTATATTTCACACCAAATGGAGCTAAATGCCCAGTAGCCCTGCAGCTCATTGGCCAGCGAGAAGGGAATAATAAGTGTGGCCACTAAAATATCTGCTGCAGCCAGCGACACCAGGAAGAGGTTCTGAGCCCCTTTGAGGGATCGTGATGTCAGGACAGCAATGATGACTAAGATGTTTCCAACAATGGTCAGGATCATCATGAAGGTTATGGCAATGGCAAAGGCTGCAGTGGCTTGCGGGGTGTAAGGCGAGGTCCTGACAGTGCTCCGATTGCAGGGTCGTGTGCCGGAGATGAGGCTGATGTTCCTGTTGGAGAGTCCTCCGAGCTCCGACAGGCAGGGTGCGTCTGGAGCAGCTGCCATGGTGAATGGAGGGGGAACCTTGATGAGTAGTCTCTTACAGAGTGAGAGACAGCAGGACTCTTCTATGGTAAACCATTGAGTACAGGATTTACCAAGCCAGAGGAGGGACTGAGGTGCCAAATGGCTGTCTGTCAAGGTGAACCATGAGATCTTTGCACTGTGAGAAGGATCTACAAGGGAAAGACACATTGTATGGTTATTATATGAGTCAATCCATATTATTTTACATGTGCTCATTTTGATAATTATTCTTTTATTGTCACAGACATTAATCAAGCCTCTTGCCATGTTTCAGGTCTTTCAGTTATAAAAGTATGTGTTTAAGAAAAGTTAACATTATCAAATATTTTACAAATCAAATATTCACTGAATCTTAAATCTGAAAACATATTTTATAACTGGTTTTTCTTCTTTCTCTCCTGTTAATAATCTGATGACCATCAGATTTATCTGACCCTTTAAAGAGACCTGACCCCTAGGTTGGGAACCACTAGACTAAACAAGCTAACTGTACTGTAAAGTAGTTCAAACTAGCTGCACCTGGAGCAGCTACAACAGACATCAGTCACAGGAGATATTTTATTGTACAAACAGAACTTTTACTACTGATACTTTAACTACATAAAGCTGATAACTCTTGTGTCGGATTTTCATTCGAAATGTAATTTTATTTGTTGTTCTATTGGTGCTTTTAAGTAGATTATCTTAATACTTCTTCCACCACTGGAAATGTTTAAGCCAATGGCACTGAATGGCACTGACTGTAGAATTAGCTCATCATTATCTCCATGAACCAACCTAATATTCATAGAGCTCTGTTGGAACAACAAATCACATTAATTTGTACTTTTCTGTGATGACTTTCGAAAAAAAAAAAATATATATATATATTGAGGGGGAAAACTCGCTTGTGCGCTTTTGTCAATTGGTTATACTTTACTTTATATGTTTTATTTTAAATTCTGGTCACACAATATATATTGAATTTGTTCATGGCGGCTGTGGCTCAGCAGGTAGAGCAGGTCAGTCACACGAAGGGCTGCTCTGAACAGCATGGCACGGCAGCTCTCCCAACCGTGTGTGTGTGTGTGTGTGTGTTCGTGTAAATGAGAGGCAAAAACTCCTTGGATAAAGCTACTTTACCTAGCCATTTAAAAGGACTTTGTGGGATCGGAGTTTTTTTTTTTTTAATTTAAACTGATAGTCAACAGACATGTTCACATTATTGTATCACACTATTATTATTATTATTATTGCATGCATTATGGAAGAAAATTTCCTCTTTCTTTTCTTCTTTCCTATGTGTACACTGTCTTGCAATGCATCTGCACTACATTATGTCCAAATCTGTTGAGCTTTGACTTGAACTACGCTGACCTTTGTGGGTGCAGCCAATCCCAGTTAACCACCTATTGAAATGAAAGATTGTCAAAGAAAAAAAAAAAAAATCAACAATTACAAAATGGCCTCATATTGAGACAAAAAAGATATGCATGAAGTTTGCTTTAAGCTCTGTTTCAGTCTCTGATATGTGGCCATCTACTGTAAGCATTATTAGTCTTGTAGCTAAGGTAGCACCATTTTGCACAGTGCCACCAGGAGGACAGAGTGGTAAAAGCTGAGCTGACAAATGCAAAGTGCCGTGCTCTTGGTTTTCTGCTGTAATATATTTCTCACATTATTTCAAATTAAAAGTGTGTTCTGTGCTGTACAGATTGTAACTGGCTTCTGTTTACACATGTTTTTAAGAGTATTTCTTGCAGCAAGTCCAGTGATGATGATATGGGGGAGGAAGGAAACACAGGCACAGATAAAACTCTATTTGCCCTGATTTTTTACAAACTGAAATTAAAGGGGTGTTTTCAGAAACATCAATGTTTTAGTCGATTTTTCAACTGAATGTTTCTTCTTGCTTGGAGCTGCCAGATTAAGATTTTACTGCTTCCTCGGTTGACTGAGGTGGACAGTGTCATTTTCCTCTTT
The DNA here is from genome assembly GCA_008933995.1 of Datnioides undecimradiatus. Taxonomy (NCBI): domain Eukaryota; kingdom Metazoa; phylum Chordata; class Actinopteri; order Lobotiformes; family Datnioididae; genus Datnioides; species Datnioides undecimradiatus. The sequence continues at coordinate 10,141,867 of WARS01000007.1, forward strand.
CCTCTATGCTCTATATAGTCAAGGTCCTTTCCTCCAGCCCTTTCTTCTTTCTTCTCATATACATATATGATATATATATATATATATATATATATATATATAGATAGATAGATAGATAGATAGATAGATAGATAGATATAGATATAGATATATAGATAGAGAGGTCATTACGGGAGGTCTTCAGTTCATTGCTTTTCACTGGCAGAAATACACATGGCAAAACAACAGCAAAAACAACACCGTAACCTTCAACATGGATAACAGTAATCTGATTACTTTTTTCCCCAACCTTTGATGCTGACTACATTAAAAATAAGAATCGCAACATATACGTGAAATCATACGTGAAATTATCCATAATATGTACTTACTGTGACATGTAGACCTTTACTAAAGCCACGTCTGAACTTTAAAACTATTTTCTTGCACGAATATGCAGAATTTCGACGAAACTGTCCGGTGATGTGCCAGAAACCGAGGCTTTAGGTTCACTGTGAATGCTTTGATCTCCACAGGCTGGTTTTAAAGAGCGCAGGGTCAGTAATGGGGAGCAGAGCAGGAAATTTATTCAGACGTTGATCCAGTTTAGATCTGTGTAAATGCAGAAAAAAGAGATAAACTTCAACGTTTTACTAAAAAGTAGACTCTGGATAGTCTACAAGGAGTAAAAAGTTGCTATATCCACGTTCAGGGCTCCTCTCTAAATCCTGGTTTGTGCTTTCTGTCCGGACGCTGGAGACAGACTCTGCTCGCAGAGGGAGAAGTGGAGGGACTGATGCGGATGTTACCGGATAAGGAGGACGCGCTATTTTACGCGCAGCTTCGTCTGAACTCCAAACGGTCCTCACTCCGGCTGTGCGCTTCATTTCCACTCTGTGAATCAGGTTAAAGGCGAAACATGCGTCCGTCAGCGTCACACGTAGCAATCAAGAAGAAAAAAGTACATTTAGTCAAGTGAAGTACAGTCAGTATATCAGTACTTCACATGAATAATCCAAAATCATGACACGTTATACTTGTAATGACTAATTAAGTATAATATAATTAAACTAAGTAGTCCATTATCAGAAAGTTCCAGGGAGAATGGTTCAAACACTTTATGGTGTGGCAATGTTGCAGCTTTTCTTTGTCTTAAATGACAGAAAATGAAATCATCAATACTGGTTTTTAACAATCAGCTAACAAAAGAATTAAAAAAGGACATTTAACACTTTAATTAATGTAATTAATTAATGTAATTAATTAATACAAGAGTTTTACAAATCTAATATTTTATTGCAATGTTTTCATTGTGAACCTAAATTTGACTTGTTTATATAATCTATTATACATCTTGAATGCAACTATTCATTTAATAAATAAGTCTTCAATTTCAGCGAGCCCATATTATTCTGAAAAAGTGCAACACATTCATATTTGAAAATATTAAGGAGGGGAAAAAAACATTTTTGACCTGGAACTGAAAAACACAGAGTTTTTATTATGTCTGTTGGGGGCTGTCTCCGAATAGTTTTAACTCTCAAACATTGCATGCTGGGATGCCGGCTAATAAACATTTCATAAGTTGAGTGAACTTTCAGCAGTTCTTTGATTCCACCCATCATCAAGTCAGGAGAACTAATGTTTATAAGTTCCAATGTGGTCTGGCACTAAATTAATTAATAAAACTTAAAGATTTATATAAATAACAAAAGTTTGATTTAATTTAGTTGTTTTTTCCCATTGCAATCAACTTTTTTCTCTCAATAAAGGAATAAAAAGTCGATAACACCATCTCTGCTGCATAATAATCATCACTGAGCTCAGTTTTCAGGTTAATCTTCTTTCAAGCTGTATTCAAGACACTGGATGAGTGCTCTTCCCTCTGGCTCACAGTCCCATCATGGAGTGAGAAAAGCACATTAACATATCTGTGTCAGACGTCTTCATCATTTTCATGTTTGTATTTGCAGGTTTGGCACGTTTGACCAAATGATTTCATTTAATTGCCCTCCCCATGATGGCCCCTGCAATTAAAAGACTATTAAGGTCCTCAGATCCTTTAGTTTTGATTTAAAACCCATCTTTTTATGTTCTACCATTTTAATAACAGAAAACAACGCTGGCATTGTGTTAATATCTTAAGTAATGGCATGGAAATGTATGCAGGAGCTTCTCTGTGGGCAGATACATGCAGGAGACACAGAAGATTAATGTTCTGGTAGTGTCTGCATGGGAGTTTAGTGATTTTGTGATGTCTTAATTCATCACAGTTGCTTATTGGAAGCTGAGATATAAAAACAGGACTTTCTCTTTTTGTGTCTGCAGTTTCTACAGTTTGACAGTTCTCAAATGAAAAACAGCACAAAATTGAAGTGTGAGAGTACAATTATCTTCAAATTACAGTGATACATTGAAGGCACAAAACATGGGCAAACTTGCAAGTACGTGAACGCATTTCACAATGTTTGGTCCAGCCGAAACATACAAGAGACACCTTTTATCACATTCATCATGTGCTCTTAGGCACCAGGGGTGGTCACAAACCTGAGCACCTCAGGGGCAATATAGAGTCAGTGAGAGTGTTTTCATGGCCATAGTAGTTAATAAAGTGTCATAAAAAACATCACATGCAAAACATTTGGGCCAACACTTGCTTCATATTTGTACGATTTTCAGGTTGATCTTGAAATTTAGTTCCAGTAGCGATGCATTTATTAAGTATCATGTTAAATTTAGCAGGTGAACTCAACAGTTACTTCACACCAAGTTTTACATTGATACCACATTAACTTTTCTCAGCTGCATTGGCACAACCACGATCTGAAAAAAGCTGAATATTTTCGGATTTTACATAATTGCTACTGTGAATTGCTTACTGTGAAGAGATTCAAAGTTGAACACTTGGGTGATAAAACCTAATGTCTTGGCAGGTTTCTGGTTTATAGTCTGTTCACACTGGAAAATGACAAATAGTCAAACCAGACAATATGCAGACTAAATATGGATGATTTTTTAAGGGTGGATGCACACTGTTCTCCTACAATGCAATGCACAGGAAAAAAGGAGGCGCTGCTCACAGCTGGAAAATATTTAACTGAGTTGTTCAGGATGAAACACCTGCGGAAAGATCCTCAAAAACAAAACTATTACATCTCATTATATCATAAGAGAGACATTTTCCCTTCTGTCTATTCTGCAATGATGATTCTCAGTTTAATTAACATCTGACATTGTATGCAGTGTTTTCTTCATTCTGAATGGTCTCTGTTAGTGTTTCATTAGTGTATATGTTGTTTTGGATTAAGATTGTTTTTAGTTTTGTGATGCTGTATTTTTCACCAGACAGTTAAGTTTTGAAAACAAAAAAACTGAAGCTGTCAGACAAATGTAGTGGGGTACAAAGTACAATACGTACTTCAGCCATGTAGGGTAGAATACATATTTTTATAATATTTTAAGTAGCATTCATTGGAAATACATATACTAAAATAGATACAATATACATTAAGTACAAGTACCTTTAACTTGTACTCAAGCGTGGTCTTACATAAATGTAGTTATATTGCACTGATTGCTGCTCTATATTAACACACTTTGAATGTTTTTTGTCTTACCTACAAAGATAAACAGGGTGTTGAGCGAAGACGTTATTGCAGGCAAAGATTTCAGCTTTACTTGTTTAATTGTTGAGCAGGGTCACGTTAGTGTTAAAGCTGCTGCACCCTCCTCAGGTGACTCCAGACACTAAAAAGGCCCCATCGTGTGCACAGTCTCTTTAAATTCTTCCACACAGTTAGCAAAACGTGTCCCTAAAAGAAGCTTTACTGGCAGGAAAAGGTTTCAAAATGCTGCTTTCCAGTAATCTCAGCTAACTGCCAAATATTTATCTCCAGCTCCGTTTATTGTCATGCAGGTAGGCTGGCGGAAAATTGCTCTGACATTTACACTTGGCATATAGTAACAAACAACAGCCAGACAGTGAAGCTAAGAGAGCAGGAGCGTCCATTACTGTGAAGTCGGGCTGACAGAATGAGAACAAAACCTTGAAACTCTACAGACTGAGACTTTTATCTTTTAAATTTCACTAAATGAATCCATGAAATATTTCAACAAGACATTAAATCAGACTGAAATATCTAACCCTACAATTATGAAGAAAGTGTTCCACCAAAGACACATTTGACCTCTAAAGTTCCCTCACTTTCATTTCAGTGACCAAGAAAAAGGTAATTTTATATTTTTTTTCTGTATAAGTTGGTATACAGTATATTTTGTGTATACACCATAAAGTTTCAGATTTATCTGAAAGTGTATATTTATAAGTGTGTATATATATATATACTTAGTTAAAACTAGCACCATCTAGAGCATCTACAACAGTAAAATGCTGCCCTAAAATTGATGCAAAAGGCATAACAAAGGCTGTTAGACACAAGCGAATGTAGTAAAGTATAAAGTGGCATAAAATAGAAATTTTCAAGTAAAAGTACAAGTAGCTTAAATATGTACAAATTATTGTAAGTACTGAACCCAAGCACTGAAAGCACTGGAAATGTTGTAGTCTGTGGCGATTAAACAACATATTTAAACCCAAGACATTATGACATTGACTGACACTGAATTATATTTTCCTGCATAGAGAAACATGTTTTAGTGAGTTTCAGTTATGTTTTTGTATCAGCCTGTTGCCGTGTGACATAGACAAGACAGATGTATAAGATACTGTTTAATGTTTAATTTATTGACCTGTTAAGTCACAGATCAGCCTAGGCCTTTCCTCTGGCGTTATTCTGCCCTCCTGTGGCAGCATCCACGTGCTGTGTCGAGGCAACTGGAGGTGCAGTTGTAGCTGACTTACGCTCTTCCCGTTTTGTTCACCTTCTCCTTTTTATCTGGTAGAGAGGCAGGAGATGATGCATGTTTATTATGGCAGCAGTGACCTCTGTTCATTGGCTGTCAGTTACAGCTGAGGGTAAAAGTTTATTTATTGATATTTAAGTATCATCCTCTGACTCATCCAGTGCCATCATGCAGTTAGGATTTATATTTATGACCAAATACCACCAAAACCAATAGCCTCAGCTGTTCTTCATGTTAAGTTCAAATTCAAAAATGCCTATAAACCCCCACTGAACATACCACAGTTGTAGAGGTGGCGAACTTTCTCAATATCTGCCTGCGTCATTCGAACCCTTTGTCCCATGTTGTTCACCTCAATGTTAGGCACGATGGTGGGCAGGCCGTTTGATGAAAAAAACCCTCTGAAAAAAATAAAAACTGCCAACATCTGGAAAAACTGTGTGTGTGTGTGTGTGTATATATATATATATATATATATTTGTATTTACTGACAGCATGTACGTACTATGCTCATTCAGTCAGGAGATCCAGTGCAGATAGAGACAGCTACTCAGAGATTTACATTATATTTTCACTTTAATCTTGATTTGTTTCAGGATCCTTACCGCTACCTGGCCTGGTTTTCATTATCATCACTGCTGCTGCTTAAAAACTTTACACTACTTGTTTGAAACTTTACCTTCCATAATGCATGATGGAAGAAATGTCATATTGAAGATCAAAGGTTTGGCCTTGCTGCTTTTTGAAGTTTCTCTCCATCCCTGAAAAACACATCTCTCTGTTATTTCCACTCAGATCAGACAGCAAACATCCTCATCACAGAAAACAGTAAATCTTTGCAGTCTACCTCTACCTCTTCTTGTCCCGTCACTGTGATGTTTGATCTTCTCTCCAAAACGTAACTGCACAAAAGTTTGTTTTTACGTTCATCAGCTAATGGAGGGGTGTTTCCGTGTGTTCACCTTAGATTTTACCTGCGCACGCCATTATGATGTGGCATAACTAGCTTGGAGCCCATCAGAGTCCAGTATGAACCTTAGACAAATGCTAAAAAAGGACAGAAAACTGGTACCAAGTAAAACTTTAACCCCATTGGCTCTCTATTTATCTCTCTGAGAGGGGTAGATGGTGTTAGCTGAATGAGCTATTAGCAGCTGATGTTGCACTATACCTCTGGGTGTAGAGACAACCATCACTGGTTACTTGGATACTGAAGAAAACTTAACATGATGAATCTGAGAGAAGTTCTGGAGCATCTTTTCTACAATATTTCCCAAGTAGATTCATGAATATTTATTCTAAATGGACATAATAGATAATTATATTTAAATTACCTCTCCTCCTGTAATGTTAATGTGGTATGAATAGAGTGTTTGAAAATCAAAATGTTTGCATTGAATCTGGATTTTTAAATGAGGAAGAAATAGATGACACTAAAAGTTCATACATTTGAATTTCAATTATACGCACAAGCACAGAAACATTACCTGCCATAATATTTTGGTAAAGAATTTTGATGTACTTTTCGCGGTCTGTCCTCGTGTGTTCATGGTGAAAACCCAGAGCATGAAGAATCTCATGGACAATGTTACCCACGATGCACTTGGCCCCGACAAACACGGGTTGCTCACCGCCAATGAAGCCCACATTTGAAGCACAACTAGAACATGAGAGGAGATGCACACTTACACCACAGGATTTCATTCCACCTAAAACATATCTGAGATTTTCATTTTGTGTACTGACAGAAATATTAGGTGTGAGGTTCTGACTTTACATAGTCGCCAGTTACCATATTTGAATCCAATTCAGAGGAATTTAACTTTAACACATCTATATGATGCTTTTTATACTTTAAGTGCAGCACTTCCCAGAGGGAAATATCGTACTTGTCACTCAGTAAAACCACTGCCTAATGTTATTAGGCATTTTATTGCTGTTGATGTTTAAGGTTAAGCTCATTTTAACTACTTTATATACTGTTGACTAGTATAAGATCAGCATCCTCTCAGATGAAGTGGAGTACAAGTATGAATTTGCATGAAGCAGAAATGAAGTAAAGAACGGTACTCGAGCAAATGTATGTAGCTCCATTTCACAACTGCGTACAGTTTATAAAGCTGCTTTTGTCTCTCTAAATTACTACAGTCACTCTGCTCTATTGTTCTCATCCAATCAATCACCACTCTCATGTCCATGATAATTACACTATTGCTAGTCTTGTCATTAATGGTTTTGTCCTCACTAAAAAAAACATTCAAGAGACCAAATTCTTATTATTACATTATAGAGATAATGAAAGCAATTGTAAGTCACACCCATACATTCATTAGGCTGTATTAAAATGTTTTCATACCCTTCGCTGGTTTTGAAGAGCAGGTAATTTGTCTCAGACGTTCGTTTGTGGAAGGACACACACGTGTGCTCGGACACCATCGCCATGGCAGAAAGGATGTCGTCCGTCCGACCAGCTGGAAGAGACAAAAACAATGAAAACTAAAGATCCCTATGATGAATGGTGTGATGTCAAACAGCTTACCCAACTCTGGGCTGATTACATATGGTATCTCCAGTGTTGGCCACATGCTTCCTACTGCGTTCCTGTCGCTCTGTCAAACAAACAACTTCAAGTCACCGGTTAAAGAAAAACAAGTTTTGTACAGAGATTGTCTTTAATTAGAGTAAATAAACACCCATTTATATAATCTACCAAGTGTGCAGCTTGATAATGTGCAGCATTATGGCCCAGTAATCACCTGTATGCTCATCCAGCCTTTTGTTGGAGATCTGATATGTTATTAAATTTCAACCAAACAATTCAAATTTGTAAAAATCTGGTGGTTTATCCCACAGGGATATTATGCCAGATTTGGATGTCGGGCATTATGGGAAATGAGCCAAAGGTTTTTTGAGGCCTTATATAAAAGGAACTACATGTTAGGATCCCTCATTCATTCATTGCTACTTGAGCTCAATCAATGATAAGCTAGCTTCACTCACTGGCAGCAGTATGTCTCCCTCCAATACTGCATATTCCTTGGTCATGAGTTCTGGAAAAGACAATATCAACACAGACAATAGATTCTTTGTTACAATATTTCTTTCTCTGCCAAAAAATATTACATAACAAACATGATGGCAGGTTAAAAGAGTGTGGTTTCACCTTCTAATGTCTCTGGGTTTGGATCCTTATAGTTCAAAGCTCTGGTTGACCATTTTTCTGTAAGAACACACATTTGTACATTAAAGAAATCCAAACTTTATGATCGTCAACATCTATTGATCAATCCAGGCTTAATTTAGACCATGCTTTACCTTGGTTAGTGTCCTGTATCGGCCCTGAGTTGACTAAAACACAGCAGATGAGAGAGCAATCATATTATTGCTTCTCTAGAGGATGAAATCAATCTGTGGTATGTGGTGATTTCTTACCATATTCAGGGGAATCAGCACACAGAAGTGCAGTGAGGAGCAGATGCAACATGGTCTCAGAGGTTGTCACAGACAGACTGAAGACTGCAGATCGTCATTAGTCAAGTTAAGTAAAATCACCTGTAAGCTGCTGCCTCATTTATTCCTGCGAAGCGAGCTGTGACTGAAGGCTAAAGGTGGACTAACTACAAACCTGTTGACCCTATAACATAGTAGGAAATATTATACTTTTTACTCCACTGTATTTATTTCACAGCTATAGTTACAATGGAGCACATTTTTAAGATATAATGCAATGTTGTAGATTAAAATGGGCAACGGTTTATAGAAATGATTGAAAGAGATTACATTTTCTATATCATAATATTGTTTCTGCCATAATAATAAATCAATACAATAGTTTTGCCTAGAATTCAGTTCTTTGTATTTTTACAAGGTGGTATGGCTTTTTACTGAAATAACAAATCAGAGGACTTCTCCCTACACCAGGGGTGTCAAACTCAATCTCACAGGGGGCCAAAACTCAAAGCACACTTAAGGTCATGGGCCGAACAGGACAGGACGTTTTTGAACATACATAAAATTAAATAAACTTAAAATAACTTCAAATAACTATTTTGCTCTTCATAAAAATATCTCCTGTCAAAATTATACAAATTCAAAATATGAACATGCTGCAACCCCCCCCCGAAAATATAAATAAAAACTGCTTTTAAGTAAAAGTGAAAATAATAAATCAAAACTTTCCATTTTCTTTGCTCTTATGCCATTTTGTCAGAGCTGGATGCATCTTTTCTTGGCAACAAGGTTCGTTTATGTTTGGGGTAAGGTTCTGTGTGATTGTCAGGATGGACCTCAGGTGTTCATCAGTGAGACGACTCCCGTGTGATGTTTTGTTAATCTTCATCACAGAGAACAGCTTCTCACACATATGTGCTACCAAACATACACAAGGTTCGAGCCGCATGTAGACGGAGCTGGGGCATTGCTTCAGGATTGAAGCGAGTGAACTGTGCGGGCTGCACAGTGTCGTACTTTGCCTTTAGTGTCCCATTACACTGCAGCTCTATCAGCTCCATCTGAAGCTGTACAGCTGCAGTTTCCACGTCGACGGCAAATGGGTTGCGAAGCATCTCGAAATGACTTCTCTGTGCTTTAAAGTCACCAAAGCGCTGCGCGAACTCAGTGCGAAGTGCGCTCAGTGATGCAGTGATATGCTGTCAACTCACCAGTACAGTTCTCCTTCCGCATCTTTAACCGCATCGCCGGTGCTCCATCTGTCATCTGTCTCGTAGTGCCGTCTTAGATTATATTCCTTAATTACAGCCACATTAGCTCAATGAATAAGACACACGGGTTTACCGGCAGTGTCAGTAAAGTAAGGAGCTAGCTTTGACTTTAAGTTAGGGTTGTATCAACAGACGCTTGATTGATCTGATGTAATTGACGCAGGAATGATCGCAGGTACCCTGTTAGTCTGAGCACATCTCATAAATCCACTGTACACTAGTTCAACTGGCAGCTAAACCTGAAATATGAGTGTCACATTGTCTTTATTGATTGTATCAGCTTTCATCTTGACGTAACCATAGAAAGCCTATGCTAGCTTAAATACTACAAGCAATGAATATTTAAATTTGAATAGCCTGCTAATGAATACATGTGGTTTAAATATTTTACTCCGAAAATGATGATGAACTAATTGGGTTTGAATTCATTTTCATACCTAATATGTACATTTTGTTGTTCCAAGAATCCTGATGATGACGTTTGTATTTGTCTACCTTCTTAAAGAAATGTAGCATATTTTAATATATATGTATAAATATAAAATGTACTCAATTGATTGTCATCAATTCAGTCTAATAAGATAACTTGAGATTATTCTACACACTACTGTACAGAAGGTGGCGCTATGCAGCCTCTTGTGTTCCACCAATATTACAACCGACGAAGAAGAAGACGACAAGCGGACGCAGAAACAAATCGACCACTTCCGGGAAAAATACAAACACATGGGCTGAAAATTTCTACAGGGTAATGTTTGAACTCACATTAATATGCTTTAGACGATTTGTTATCATCTTCAGTCGCCGACTATCTTGTAGTTGTCGGCTACCTCACTAGTTGGGAAAACGCTCTTTATCTTTAAAAGCTAAGGTGAATTTTAGCAGCTGCTACCTTTCATGCTAACAGGCGCTTCACTGGGAAAACGTCAGTAGAAGTTATTACAAGTTGTCTTTGCGATTGATCTGTACTGACGTTAAATCGTTCAGACTGAATATCCCAGTTAATTTCAGTAACTTTTTTTGCTAATAATAGAAATAATGTTAGCATATTTTAAAGCTACTTTACAGTAATCATACATCATTCTTTATGACTGACTCTGGCTCATTAGCATCACATCAGCCCTGCTTAGCTCAACAACTAGTTTGTATTGTGGACTAGTAATTATACCAACGTTTTCAATACTATCTCAAGCAGGAGCTGCCAGATATGACTGATCCCAACACACAAAGAGAATCACTTTGTGTGTGTGTGTGTGTGTGTGTGTTTGTGTGTTTGTGTTTGTAGCCTGTTGAATTTTGAGAGGACAAAGGCTCTCAAAGCAGCATTCGGTATAACTGCTCAAGTATAAAGAAGTGCAGACTGGCAGCTGTCAGAGCTGAAGCTAAACAAACAGCCTTAAATGGGTCTTTTATAAGCTCTTAGCTTTGCAGCGCTGCTGTCAGCTGTTCCACCTGAAATACACTTTTGCTTTCTTTTGGCTTTAGTCAGTCGGTGCAGTCATGACGAGGTGGGCGAGAGCCAACAATGTCCATAAAAACAAGCCAGCAGAAGCAACTCCATGGAGTCAGCTGAGAGGAGGAAGAGGTGGAGGAGGTGGGGGTCACCCAAGTAGCTCTGGTGTCCCAGCAGCTGCTAAACAAGGACCCCAGAGGGACCCTCTGAGGGGAACTCGGCCTGGTGGATCAGCTGTGAAAAAACCCAACCGTAAGAAGAAAGACTACGTCGATGAGGATGTGAACGGCTTCCTGGAGTATCTCCAGCAGACCGGACAGCCGCTGCCTAAAGGGGACAAAGGAGGGAGGCAGGAGGAGGAACGGGAGATCAGGGAGGAGGTGGAAACTGCCCTGAAAAAAGACAGAAGGAGAGAGGACAGAAGGATAAAGAGGCAGACAAACAAGAAGAACAACATGGTGAGTGCATTCAAACCACATATTTGAGATACTTAACCAGAGCCTGGTTTGAATCAACCCAGTGGAGGGACTCAGTCAACTGACCAGATTAATATGTCATCATAATTGTAGTTTAGTGGCCGTGAATCTATTGAAGGACACACTCATCTTTTCTCCAGCGATAGTCTTTGTAGGAAGTTTCTTAAATAGCTAAGTCCTACTCAGATGTAAGGCTGGTTTATTCCTGGTAATACTTCAAGACAGATGCATCAGACTAACCGAGACACCTTATCAATGTGGGATATTCTGTCTGATGAACCTCTCTCTGCTTTCACCACTCTCTTTGTTTCCTCCCTCTCACCCCTCTCCATGTCTCCTTTTTCCCTCCAGCTGTGTTTTAACTGCAGGAAGCCCGGTCACGGTTTGGCCGACTGTCCGGAGGCTGACCGAGACGAAGAGATGGGCCGAGGCATCTGCTACCGCTGCGGCTCCACCGAACATGAAATCCAGAAGTGTAGAGCTAAAGTGGACCCTGCTCTTGGTGAGGATGACATGGTGGCTCACAGCTGCATATCTGCAATAGATTATTGTTTATTAATACTTTGACAATGTTACAATGTTGTTTCTTTCAGGTGATTACCCGTATGCTAAGTGCTTCATCTGTGGTCAGACTGGACACCTGTCACGGTCCTGCCCAGATAACCCTAAAGGACTTTATGCACAAGGTATGAAGACAAATATTCACTTCACCATGACGTAATTAAATTTAAAATACATTTCCAATCATTTAATTGGTAATTTCTGTATCTGCAGGTGGTTCCTGTCGTGTTTGTGGCTCAGTGGAACATTTTCAGAAGGATTGTCCAGAGCACCAGGCTGCAAGTGAGTCCCTTCTGTCTCATCTTCAGGCCACCTCCTCAGGTTCTCCTGCCGTGTTTTTACTGTGGAGGAGGAGCTCCACCTCACTTGAAAACTAGCAACATTATTATATCATCACATATTTTTTTAATTATTAATTAATTTATTTTATTGTCCATTTTTATTAAATATAATCAGCTACATTACACAGCAAAGACCACATATTGAAAGAGTGAGGCGACTGTTAACCACCAGAACTAACTGTTCTGGTGACAACACTGAAAACATCAGGATCTGCTCAACAGGAGATGGATTTATTGATTAGACTTAAGAGAGGTTCTTTAAAGCACTGTTATTTTCCATCTTTGATTATTCGAATTACTTTTTGAGTAGTCTCAAAATTAGTGAAACATCTTCCATCATCCTTTCTCTGAACGACATTTAACGTGGAAAGTTATTACTAACACAAGACAAAGAAAAGCAAAACATTCTCACATTTGAGAAGTGAATTTGGCATTTTTGCATCATATTTGACTTTGCTGCTCTGCCTGTTCTACTTGTACCAGAGAAGTCTTGTCTCATCTTGCATTTTTCTCCTTCCAGCTAACTCAGTGACAGTTGCCTGGTTGTCCAACAATATGAGTGCAGACCACGAGGACGTTCATGTTCCAGTGAAGAAAGCCAAACCCAAACAGACCAAAGTGGTGGTGTTCTGACCTGCAGAGATCGCTCTGCTGATTCATCACTCGATTCAGAAGCTTCATCACAGATTTCATTCATCACTGAGCAGCTTCACTAACTCTGTTAATGGACTTAAAACCATTCACGCACAGTGAAATGGTTACTCAGACACATTCTGGTTTTCTTTGTAAATATTTGATAAAGATCATTTTAATAAAGCGTTGCTTGTGTATATTTACAGCCTTTATTCTTGCCTTTAAACTAAAGCTTAAATTCATTTGTCTTTCATATCAATAAACTGACAGTCGCAGTTAACAGGTCTTTTTAAATCTTCCTCTTATGTTCGAGCTGTATTAAGTTGCTGAAGTTGGCCCCTGAGTCTGAATGTATTTGGTTTGTTTCTTTGTACTTTGTTGAAACAGACTTTAACACTCAGAATGAATCATAATGATGTCAGTTCAGCTACTCAAACACAAGGAACTCCTCTACTTAATACTGTAAGAAGTTTAGATACTGAATACTGAGTGCTCAATAAAAATAAGACAGCTGTTTATCTTGAAACAATCCCAGCACCCAGTGAAACATTCAGACTTACAGCTGTGTGTTGCGTGTTTTGAATGCAATACTATGAGCTGTTTATTTACATGTAACTAACGTTTGATCAGATATGAGGCACTTATTGAAAACAGGTCATAAAGCGGCAGTTTTACTTAAGGTTTGCTTAAGGTCTTCTGCAGTTGCAGATTAAGTGTACAAAGCTGATGTTTTCAGTCAGTCAATGAGTATAAATAATAGCTGTAGACATGCCAGTAAATTTAAAACACAGCAAAAAAAAAACAACATTTTTTAAAGCCTAAAGAAATTAATGAATCAAAGATTGACATGTGACTGCAAATTCAGCTCTTCAAGAAGATGAGCTCGTACTGTTTTCTGTGAGCGAGAGAAGAAACTAAATTACATAATCCCAACTTTGATCATTCACTCTGGTGATATAAAACTAAAAAACAAACACTGGTGTATCCACATGCATGAAACTGGAATACATTTTCACTGTGGCTTTGAGGAGAAGGCTTCTTATGGTGAAATCAGAGAGAAATGAGAATTAATAGCAGCAGCACAGACCACAAGAGAAAGACACTGGGGAATCTGTGATCATGAACCTCAAAATGCTCTGTAAGTCATTCTATGTGTGTTTTTGATTTGGGGGTTAGGGTATAACCATACAACAGTGAAGTGGGCAGTGAAAGTTTAAATTTCACTTTCTTTTATTCATTATGTCACAGTTGTTGTAGTAGCTGGCATTCATTGTAGATGTGACCACTTAGAATTTTTGTTTTACCTCAACAAAGATGTGTCTTGGTCTCTGAATCGCAAGTTAATCTAAAACTACATTTGGAGCTCAAGACTCCTTCACTTTCCCCAGACTGGAAAACTGGTTGCGACCTTATGACATTGTGCTAAAATGGTATGAATTCGAGCTGAACAACAGGGATTATTTTGTTTTGATCGGTTATCACACATCTGAGTGTACAAAAGGAGTACCCCAAGGCTCTTTTATTCAACACTAGTATGCGCCCATTGTTCAGATTGTGCAAACTAATAAAATTTCTTACCTTAACAGATGACACACAAATTCATGTAACAAAATCACCATGTGACTGTTATCCCATAAAAGCACTGAGTAGTTGTTGCCAACAAATCAGTGAAAAGATGTGCTCAGAGTTTTTAAGAGTAGTGATTAAAAGTCAGAGCTAATGTAAAAGGCCACAAACCAAAAATCTGGTTTGAGTTCTGAACTTCGATCTAAATTTCAACACTCAGATTAAGACAATCATAAAATCAGATGACCAGTAACTGAATGAGATATCAATAAATGAACTTCAGGTTTGGTAGGGTTTAGAAAAACTTGAAAGCAAATTTTTTTTACAGGTCTCAGATCAGACAAATGCCTTTTGGTTTCAAACACTGAATGATTTAGGTCTGATCTTCAGCACCAATATGAAGCATAAAGCGGTCTCAGATAATCTGTGTTCTGGCATGCTCACTATCTCTAGAGTCAAAACTAAATATCAGGAAACACATTCAGTGTTTATGTTCCATACGTCTCAAACCATCACCCATAGATGTTGAGATCTGTGCAAACTTAGTTTTTTGAAATCAGTTCGTAAATTGTTCAGTTTTATTTTGCTACGCTTTTTATGATGCTATCTATGTTCGTCATTTTATATTGTCTTTGTAGCCTATGCCTTTCATTTTTGTTGAAAGATGCTTTACAAATAAATTCACTTTCAATGCAGCTGTAATGTGAAGATTCAGCCACATGGAGGCAGTACAGATTCAAACTGAGATGCTCTGCTGCAGGATTGCAGCGTGACTTCTGGTGTGAAGGACATCCTGCTGCTCTGCTTCTGATCAAGAAATGTTGTCATGCAAAAGGTGAGAGGACATGCTAACTATAAACGCCTGGAAGAACTGGCAATAAACAAACTGCATACTCTGATCTAGAATATCATCAGTAAGTGCTAGTTATATGTGTAGGTATTCACCTATAATCATGCTGCAGAAGCAACATGTAATGAACAAATGATTTTCAGCGACTTGACAGACACGGCACAGTGTTGATGCGATAACAAGATGCAGTAAGACAGTGGTGACAGATGATCCATATGCCTCATGATGTGTTGGGTTGCAGGAGATGACAGGGAAGTCTGTGTTGGGATACTCTACCTCATGGAAACATTCCTGTTCCCGAAAAAGGAAAAACTTCCATATTGCAGAAAGAATTATAATTCTTAAAAAAAACATAAAAACCCAAACGCGAAAGTTAAAAATGGGTTCACCACTGTCTAGTGTGTGCTGGCTGACCTGGTGCCTATAGAGCTCAGGTTATAGATCCAAAAAGTCCTACAAAATCATTAAATAGTTCAACAGGATAAGAGTGTCTTAATGTGAAGTGCAAATTTGAATCTAATTTGCAGATTCATTTTTGATGCAAACAAATGTAACCTTTTATATTTTCAATCACATTTGCCCCATTTTCCTTTGTTTTAGCTATTTACTTCTGCTACTCCTCATAAAGTAGCAGATACTCGACTCTTTGATCCATCGCTTCTCTCTAGATTTCCTCTCAAAACTCCACAAGTTGGAGTTATGTTCTGCATTAAGACCTGATTGCAGCGGAAACAGCAAAACACATATTTTTCTCCTTAAAAGGATGTTTCAGAGCTGCACGATGAATTTCCTTCTCATGGACATGAGGGAATAATGTGATAATATGGCTGGTCTGTTTACAGTTTACAGGAGGCTGAGAGCCAAGTCTTATGAGACCGATCAATGAGGTTGTCACCACCCCGACTTCATTAAAAAACTGACCCTCAGACTGAATGCGTCAGCAGCTAAAGAGTGGGAGGCTGAGATATACTCACACTGCAGCTCTCACAGACTCTGCAGACAACCAGAACAGACCGGAGTTCTTTCAGCAACTCACTCCAGATTTTTTCCACAAAGGTAAAGCTTTTTGTTTTGTGGGACGAGATCCCTGTGTGTGATTGTGTGTGTGTGTGTGTGTGTGTGTGTGTGTGTCTGTGTGTGTGTTCCCCTGGAGAGCGCGTAAACGGGTCTTACATCACTGATGATGCAAAAGGTTTCTTGGAACTCCTTGGCTCTTTGAAAATCTGACCAATGTCCAGTCCTCAGCAGACAAAACTTGTACTTGAACACATGAGAAAATACTGAAACTGTCAGTACTTCTCTGACCTGTGATGTGGATTTCTAGATTATGAATCAGGCCACCTTCAAGCCACATAATGGCATCTGGTGAAGGTCTAAAACTAGATTTATGATACAAAGTAAAGCAGTAATATCCAAGTGACAAGCTAGTTATATTTATATACACAATATCACAAATCCCCCTCAAGGGCTTCACAGTCTGTACAGCATATGATGACCTCTATCCTAATCTGAAACAGGAAGAAAAATTGGGAAAAACAACAGAGGAGGATCCTTCCTTCAGGATGGACAGGAAATAGATGTTGATTGTGCAGAATAGATCAATTAGGGAAATTACAGTAAGGACAATTGTAATGCCAGAATGATAGATTGCAATCTTATATGAAGTATATGGATCCAGAAGGATGTTGCTGCAACTTGAGTCTTGGAAAGTGCAGAAACAGCCAGTCCTGTGTAGCATCTCCAGCTACAGCACATTGTTTGCCAGATATGGTCAGTGAGCTCAGGTTTTGGATTTGGTGTCTGCACAGACACAAAACCAGGCAGCCTCATTGTGACAATGATCTCAAAAGAAAATACTTTTAAAGAGAAGAAAGAACAGCCAGATACAACCCCAAAGTCTGGAGCAGATAAAAGACCTTTGTCTCAAAAACACTAATGTAAAAGCTGAGAAATGGAGAAAAGTAAAAGTAATCAATGAGATCATCAAATCAATGCTGGAAACAACTGGGAACCAGTGTAAAGCACCATATCGACTCACTGGCACTGACGTTGCCACCAGCTTGCTTATGACTCAGTTGTATCAGAATGACATCGTCCTCTTGGATCAGCCTCCAAAACTAAATCTACCTCATTACTTTGTGTGCTATATTATTATTTTCCTGCCAGCCAGTGTTGGAAAGTCAGTGCATTGGCTTAAGAACAAGTCTGAAGTACTGACTTTCTATTTTATGTAACTTTATATTTCACTAATCTTGGATGTAAATATTACATCTTTTTACTACATTTGTCTGACAGCTTTAGCTACTAGTTACTTCTAGAATTACAATACATACATACCCTTCCTTTATGTGTTGAGAAAATTGGCCTATTTCTTCAGCTAAATAAACTCTTTACAACTTTACAAACTTTGTGACAACTCTGTGGTTGTCACAGGACAGTAACCATTCAAATGTGATGGACGAACAGTTTTCTAAACTGTTGGCAAGCTTCAAATGAACCCAACTCTGTCTACATCTACGGCAGTAAAATGTGACACACACACATTAATGCAGCAGTAATTTTTATCCAAAGGAACATATCTCAAGGAACATTTTACTGCACAATGAGTACTTTTATTTTATAATATAAGTACATTTTATGATAACATATACTTTTACTTGAGTACATTTTAATACAGGACTTTTACTTGTACTAAAGTATATTCACAGTGTTGTATTAGTACTTTTACTTGAGTAAAGGACCTGAAAGCTTCCACACCAAAACTGAAAGGCAAAGGCTACACTGTATTTTTCTCTTGCTCTGTTCTGTTCACCAGGAGCCTTATATGAAGTAGTTGTTTTTGAGTCCAAAGACTCACTGGTTGGGCATAAGTAAAATAAATAAATAAAAATGGGGGTGGGACTACCTCCTGGAGGTTATCCTCATGGGAGCCCCCCTGTGCCTGGCTTCCACAAAGCCTGATGCGTTCTCATAGAGACGAAGAGAAAGTGCAGCCAGACAGCTGCACGCTGCCAGCTCACTGAGGCAGATTACACAATTTACCCAAAAGTTTCATCCACAGGAGAACAAAAACCAGACATTCTGCACAGATTCCCAGATCACATTTCCTTCACTCCTCCATGATAAAGAACACCTCCTCAGACAACCACTGGTGTGCTAGCAATCAAAGACAGTTACTGAGTTACACTTCAATCTCTATTTGTATTCCTTTTGGTTCAGCAATCAGTCATGATATATTAACAAAATTTTTGTATTTGTTTGGCTGGTACAGTAAAATGGATACTGTGAAGAGGGGGACTTAGTTGAATTATGGTCGAGGGCAGCAGAACATTTTCATTTTGGCCGTGAATGCCTTTTATATTTTGCAGGCGTGACCAATCATAGCATTAAGTCTGTGCGGAGCAGTGATGTGCTGAGACACAGACTTAAAACTAGTGGAGTTTATATATGATCAAATCAAACAATTGTTCTCTGCTCAGAATCATTTAGCAGATTTCTCATTTTCATGATTGTCAGCTGGAAACATTAAAGAAAAAGTGTTCAAGCCAACTCCCAAGCTACAGCTAGTAAAACATAAAGCCGACTAAAGCTGAGACGCCTGCTTTTGGCTCCTTGTCTCTTGAAATCAGAGAGTTAGTGTTTCAAAATAAATTTCCACCACAAATTTGATC
Organism: Datnioides undecimradiatus; assembly: GCA_008933995.1. Classification (NCBI taxonomy): domain Eukaryota; kingdom Metazoa; phylum Chordata; class Actinopteri; order Lobotiformes; family Datnioididae; genus Datnioides; species Datnioides undecimradiatus. Next base: position 10,160,981 of record WARS01000007.1, read on the forward strand.
CGTTGTGTCCATCCATCCATGTCTTTTTGTCTGTCTGTCTTTCTATCTGTTCATACATTTGAAAGTTAAAATGCTGTGAACTCCAAAAGGACAGTAAAGCAGATAGACTACCCAGAATTTGAAATATTGTTACCTAGGTTAGATTCACTGTAATCACGATGTGTTGAAATTGTCTAAGAGAATTTAAGTATATTATCTCAGATGGAGAGAACAATGTTGATTAATATTAAAAGCAAATTAGATATATTATACAGTGAAGAGGGGAATACTATGTCCAAAAGATGAAAAGAAGAATTCTCACAATAACACATTAGAAAGCAAGATGGGGCTTACGTTAGGGTTTTACAAGTGCGTCTGCAGCATCTGCTGCTTCATATTGTAAATTCATTCATTCACAGCGTCCTGTTATTCAATAAAGTCAATAATGAGAGTGTGTGAGTGAGTGGCAAGTCATAAAAAACATTTGATGAAGTGTCACGAGCAAAAACCACTCATGCTTATGTAATAATTTGCACCTTATGTAGAGGCATGCATTAGATAATCTCAACATCTTCTTAAATGAGTGTTACTTTAGTATTATTGTCTTCCATTTGGGTGACTGGTGCAACTCCATCTAACTTGCTCACACTTGACTGCTGAAAATCTAACAGGTCCATTGCTCCTATTCCAGATCCACATGGAAGTGTGGGTGCTCTGAAAATCTGATAATTAGCACATACGCCTTTGCAAGATCGGGCTGCACAAAGGCAGACTGCTTTACTGCTCAATCACAGGTGGCAATGTGGTCTGCAAGGTTGTCCTTCTTGCAGTCCTATTTTAGATTGTAGTCCACTTGGGGAGGCATCACACATTTGGACCTTCATCCACAGACTCTATCAGGCCGATGATGATGTGAGCCCTGTGGGGTTAGACTGGTGTGAGCTGGTGGTTCGTACCTGAGCCAAGAGCCTTTCGGACCAGAGCCTGCAGGTAATGAGGCACATCTAGCCTGTAGAGGGAGCTGTGGTCCAATTGTTTAGTCACCCACAGGTTTCTACAGACGCTCAACATCTTGTGGGTGTGTTCCTTCTCCTGCTGCGCCACCATCAGGACAAAGTCTTTGATCTGGAAAAGAGGCCATGTAGACTTGGTCTCTGCTGGAGACACTTTGCTATCCTGCTTGCTACCCTGCTTGACATCAGTCAGACTTGTCCCGGTTCACCAAAGTGCTCAAAGATGTCACTTCACTAAGGTTAGCCTACAAGAAGACAGTTGACTCAAATTGATTATTACATAATGGTAAATGTGGTATAGCAGGGAGGCACAAGGAATATTAAAATCTGTTTCCAGAACAGTGTTTTTGACAGATTACAGACAATTTCATGCCAACAAATCCTGTGTGTGTGTGTGTGTGTGTGTGTACCTCCAAACAAAAGCACAGAGGGTTCATTCACTGATGATTCCTGGATCTAATTTAGTAGAAGCTGAGAGGGGGTCTTTCCTTCATCTATTGTCTTTGTGCTGTTGCAATTGCTCAACACCCAGCCTTTATCCTGTTCTTCTCCTCTGAGCTTTTACTGTACGCACATACATCTTCAGAGATTATATATCTGACCATCTTTTATAATCAAAGTGTCTCTAATTTCTCCCATGAAATGAAACGACTGCAGTGAAAAAAAACCACTGACAATTTTGTACCCACGCTAGCTACACAAAACAATTGCTAGTTGAGCCACAACTTCAGTCATGAAATTCAACATAGACATTCATGGTGCCTGTAAGATGAATCCCTCTGACTCTGGTGATTCTTTGACCATGCTGCACCTTAATCAGGTCAAAATTTGACTGTGCACAATACCTTTGTTCACTTAGCATTTATCTCTGTTGATCCCTCTGGCTTTAATTTCCTCTGTCTTTTCTCACATCACACAGGGATCTCCACAGTGGGACTCTATGATTATGTTGCTTTAGCTGAATGCAGATTCAAGTCTCCATGCAGGACTTCTGCCTGAATTTCTGGGCCTGCTGACAACAGCTCATCAAGGTCCCTTTAACAGTAAATATCCATAATCCCTGCTATGTTCCAAGACCCCTGAAGACCTCTTTCAGGCCCCTTTTCAGTACCCCTGCCTCCTAAACTAGGCCAACCCTAATGAACTTTACTTATGAACTGCATTTTAACTGCCCCCACCCCCTGGGAGCGATGAATTGATGGAGAGAAGAGAGAGGAGGAAGATCAACAACGAAGAGCCCCCCCCCTTTTTTTTTTTGCTAATGTAGCAAAACTCCACAGCAACCTCACAGGTTAATTGTCTTGACCTGAATGCCCCTAATCCAAACCTGCTGCATGGCACCATAACGCAAACTTCATTTATCTCTGTTGACTAATAGCAGGGTGGAGGTCGTGTTCATCTCACTCATGTTCAGAGTACAATTCCTCATCTTCTACTCTACTGCATCCCAGAAGGAAATTGTGTACAGTTTCTTTGGAATAGAAAAGGATGAAATGTGAATGAGCTTTCTATGAGAAACAAAGATAGTATAAACCATCTGAAACTCACATAAACAGGTAAAGTATTGAGATGTTTTGATTCATTTTGATCGCAAAAACTTCATGAAAGCACTTTCGATGTTGGGTCTTAGCTTGACATATGTTTTATAAAGTATTAAGAGAGGGACATCATGATGCTGCATTTAGTCTTTTCATCATATTTGGTGATATTAAGAAAAATAAAGAATATAATCAGTTTCATCCTTTAAATTGCAGTCATTTAACAAAATATACATAATTGTACCATTCACTCTGGGTTAATTGTGCATATATTTTTGGTGGCCACTACTGGTATTGCATCTTGGGCCTGATCCCACCGTCTTAACAACTCTTCCTCAGTTTACACACACTTTTGTTTGTGAGACAAAAGACAACAGGTTCAGCAAAATCCATCTCCAGTCCTTCTGTGAACTGAGCAATTCATCTGTCGAACAACACAGCCTGTTCACCCACAGACACAAGAGTTTTCAGTGGTCATTACTTCAGAAGCCAAGAGCTGTGGCTGGACATACATACAAGCCAAACTGGCTCATTAATGTCACCAGAATTTACTCTCTCAGGTTGGATGACAGCCAGGTTGTGGTATGGGTCTTGGCAAAATCCACGTTGGTGGCCAGCGTTCAGGATCTCTGCTTGTGAGTTTCTCATATTGTCTCATCATCACTTTAACGTGTTTGTCATCAATATTTCTTTGGAGATCTATAAATACATTGGCGCAACTGGATGATAGATCGATAAAACTGAACTTCACACAAAAGTTCAAGCAATTTCCAAGTTCCAAGTTAAAGCAGTCAGTGAAAGCAGTTCCTCTAATTAAAATGATATTAATTCTGGCACCAAATTTTGTTGTTTTAAAAGCTGATATGACTAGCAGACCCTACAGGTGTCTGAATGACAAACAGGAATCACTGCAAAGTATTGATGAATCCAATATTATCTGAAAAGGACGACACTGTGACAAAGACAGGACCTCTGAATGAAAGAGAGAGCTGCAGTAAGTTGGTCAGCGGTAGTCCTCAGGCAGAAAGAACTAGCAGGAAATGCTTGTTACCTAAAGACTGAGCTGGAAGTCATTACTGCAGGATCTAGCCTAGAGTGCTTGACGCATGGACACATTCAGGCACATATGTCTGCCTGAGGCTATTAGGTGCAGGCGATGCTAAAGACAGGAGGAAGGAAGGATCCCTGAGAAGTACAGAGGAGATGAAAGTGAAGAGTTACAGTTAATGACAGAGGAGAGGAGATCAGAAACTTAAGGTCCCGTGTGGATCTGTTAGGACTCTATTGGGGCTAATAAGGTGTGCTGTCTGATCAGGCCCACTGGTGATGCTCGGAGCCACCAGAAAATGTGTTTCTGTTTATTTGATGGGTCCCAGCAAGTTCTTAAGCCACTGGATGGGTCCATTATGTATGGTCAAAGTCACTTTCTCATCATATAGCACTGTGGAGTAACTGTTATATGGTTATGCAAGCAAGAAAATAGCAACATGTAAAGGATAATTCTGTTTCAGTTTAATTAAATCTTAGGTCCGATTTGCATTGTTTTAACCATCCTAAATATCAATACTAATTCTCTAAGTTAATCACACACATTTTGGAACAGTTCACTAAATTCCTAACAATCGTTTTGTGACCAACAAAAATCCAAACCATCCAAACAAATCTAGACACGAGTAATTAGACAGGTTTTAACAAAACTAAAGATTAGTCAAATCCTTAACCAGCAATTAGTTCCTCATTTTTCCCACATTTTGTGTCCCTTATTATAAAGTATTTTGTGACCAAATAACATACAGATAGGGTTAAACCATATCAGAACCAACAGAAATCCACTTTCTAAAGAGTTAACTGTTCAGATCCAGTCTTCTCTGTCCATTACCACTGACGCCAAACACACGAAGCAGAGTCCAGAATCATATGCTTCATGTGCCAATCTAAATAAATGACCGAGGACCTGGAGAGAGCACTGGATTGTTGACCTTTTCTATCACCAGTCCTTCAGAGGTCTGTCAGGATCAACCAGTCTTGAACACCATGAATAAACTCTTTATTCGGCACAGCTGCTGTGGTGTTAACTCTGTGTCTGGACAGAAACAATGCACATACAAGTTCTCTTAGACAGTCTCAATTTGGTATATTCAGAAGCAGGTTGGCCAAAACATTAACATCTCACAAAACACTGATGGGCTATCATTCAGCACAGTTTTAATGGTGGGAGGAAACCACAGACATTCTTAAAGAGAAACTCTTCAGATTTTGAGTAACTAACATTCACCCAGCCAATGTAAAGAACATTTCCAGGAATAACAAAGTTGCGAGAATGTGTTTAACCACAAATCCAGCTACATTACTGGACAGACAAAAGACAATTGTTTTATAGTTATCTTGAGCACTACAGTTGGATGTATCGCCAAATTACAGTCACTTTTGAGGTCCAGCATTTGCCAAAGAGAAAGTTAATCTCATGTCATACGCACTCCACAGTGGACTGAATATGTTAAACAGTAATAACATTAGTAACCCAAACTTATAAAAAACAATAACAAAAACAAGCATGGATGTGTTTACATAGACGTCTGGAAGCTAGTTTGGTTAACTGATTGAGGCTGGATTATGAAGGCCTGTGGGCAGGATGGAAGAGGATGTGTTCACTGTGTCCATGACTGTGTCCAGGACTGACTGTATCAGTAGCTCTAATTAAATACAGATACTGTACTGTTTTGAATCTTTGTATGAGCACAATGATTGAGTTCATGGAAGAACATCAGTATTCACGCAGGACATTTTCACAAACATGCAGTTTTGACGAGTGCAAAAATTTATTGGTTTTTGGATATCTTGAAGGCAGTAGAACACACATGAACATTAATGTAACATATAATTATTCTTATTAAGTTGAGTGTGTAAGAAAACAGTTGCTTATTCACATAAGTCAGCAGTCACAAAGCAACTTCATTGGTCATTTGGAGCTGTGTTTCTGTTCAGTGGATGAATTTAGTAAGAAAGTTGTATATTGGTTTCTTTTGGATCTGGTTTTGGTCTCTACCAACTCCTGGAGGAAATTTGTGGTAATTTAGCCACTACTATATTTACCATGGAATAGCATAGTCAATTACCAAACATCTCTGACCAGAATTGAGCTAAATATTTGAATAACAGAGTGGTTTATGTTTTTCACCTCTCTCTATCTCTTAATCCTTACATCCACCTATGTCTATATTACTTTGAACTGTGTTGCACTACTAGTAGTATCAGTAATTGCAACATTAGCCTATGTGAAAGCTCAGAAAACATGTCCCAGCCTTTAGTTACTCTGTTAAATGTGACATTTCTATAATTTTTAATTTAATTATAGTTCATTTTAAATCAATTTGATGGCAGAAGTTTTGGTTTGGTTTGTTGTGAAAAGGGGTTGCAAAAAGTGTGTATTCAATTAAATAAAATAATGATGATAATGATATTAAATAATGATATTACATTTTGAGTTGCAAAACATTGGACTATTGAGCTTCTTCTGATACTATATACTCCATAGAGGATTATTCAGTTATCCAAGGGTTATGACAAACACTAAAGTAGGACAGAGTCATTGATGGAAATCGTGTGAGATAGAAAAGGGCCTCAGAATAAATTAAAGACCTGCATGATGAAAAATACAAATAGATAAACAGGAAGGAATTATAGCCGGGGCCAATAATAATATAAACAAACACAACGAGCATAAGTTCATTAGGGAGTCTTTTTTTGGTTTTTGAGTTGGTCTTGGAGGAAACCAGCTATCCCATAAGCTTCCACCGCTTCGGGGTAGGAAACGCAGCAAAGCAGAAGGAGCACCGAACCCCATCAGACTAACACCTCATGTCAAGCTTTCTTTCTTGATTCGCTTGGTTACTACAGCTCCATTTACCCCATGGAACATGTGGAGAAATCTTAACCCTGACAGACATAAGATAGTTATGGCTTTGCTATGATTGGTCAATCAGAGGTTTGGGGAGGGATTTAGTCAGTCAAATGTAGCTTGTTAGGCAACTGGCAACTGCCCTCTTTTCTATATACAAGACAGAATTTACTCTGGCTGAAACTTAGTATTTCCCACAGTCCTACACACATGCTATCATGCACTTAGAGGCCACCTGGGAGAGCAGTACAGGTTGCTCTATGTGAACTCAGAACCACACACAACACACAACACACACACATATTGTAAATCCCTGTAGAAAAACAGCTGATTTGGGCCTGTATGTGTGTTACCTTAATAGAAAGTGCTCTAATGCCTGAGAAGGCTCTTAAAGCAATTATTCTTGGAAAGAGCGTCTGTTTGCAGAACTCACATCATAGTCTTGCAGTAATCCCTTCATTTCCCTCTCAACAACATGTGGCACACAGCTTGTTGTCTTAGCCTCTCTGACAAGGCCACTCAAATAACGCAGAGGAATACAGACAGAGGGAAGCTGTTTTTTAACTTTAAATATCTTCATATAATCTTCATGTAGTAGATGTTTGTCTGTCCTGAATATGCAGATCTTTTGCCACAGCATGTTGTGACAATTAATATAGACTAATTCACAAGGACAAACAAACATAACACCCAATTCTGTTGTCTCTTACATGAAGAGTCTTACAAATGCTTTGACATTGGAATTGGTAAATGTAGACAAGAAAAAAGAGTGTGGAGAAGAGAACTAAAACCTAATGGTTCATTAAAGGGTATAGCTAGCGAGGAATATTCAGTAATAACAGAAGTGATACTCTGTATTTTTCTTTTTTAAAAAAACCCCAAAACAAACAAACCCAAAAGCATCCACATGTAGAGCCAAACCAAAGTCTGATAAATTGTATTCATCTGTATCATAAAGATCCATTGTTGTCAGGCTAGTTGTCCAACCAGTTGTTTAGAGTAACACTTAATGATATTTTACCACATTCACTATAACTACTGTACTGTGCATTGTTTTTTTTTTTTCATGGTGGTTCAACTGTTGCTCAGAACCTATGTAATCTAGGGCTCTGTAGACCAATCCTGAAAGAAACACTTGAACTGAACACTTGTCTCACTGCTGCAACAGAAAGTACTCAAATTTTAAACTATGTAAAAGTAAAAATATAGTTTGTAGGTCAAAGTTCTGACATGCACACACTTCTCATCAACATATAAATAAATAAACATTAGCTCCAACTTCATCTACTACAGTGTTAAAATGATGAAAACATCACTGTACTAGTAATTATAATCCAATATTATGATATTGCCTCAATTATCCTTAACTTTTGCTACTTTACGTAACTAAATCTGGATGATAATACTACTTTTGTACTTTTATGCAAGTTAAAGTTTGAATGCAGAACTTGTAACTGCATATTTCCACTCTTCGGTATTATGATTTTTACTTTTAAAAAGGGATCTGAATACGTCTTCACAACTCGTTATCGGTGTTCATATCCTGGTCCAGGTATTAATTAAATAGAAGCGGCGTTGCCCACCTTCGATTTGATGACACCGAGCTGCGTCGCTCTATGATGACGTAGCAGCAATTTCGCCCGGTTCGTGTCTGAGTTGTTAAAACCAAAGATAAGATTGGATTTACTCCGTAAAACGAAGCGTCGGACCTACACGGTGAAGTTGACGGTAAGATAAAAACCAACATGTTGTTGTTTGAGGATTAGACCAGTGTTTCTCCACTTGTTTCCTCACGTGTTGAAACGTCAGTGTGTTTACAAACAGCGTCTCACAGGGCTAACTGACAGCTACTGTTAGCTAGCTAACCCACTGTCATTCATTCATGCACTTACACTGGACCAGATGGATATTTTTCCTCTTTCCTGCGGTCATCTGTGGGTTGGCACAACACTCTTATACGGAACATTTGATCCCTGTGAAAATCTGGAAGTTAAATCCAAACACATCTTTCATACTCAGCAGAATATTGGCTCAGTGCACAGCAGGAGGGAAATGTACAGATATTTTCCTTCACTTAAAATAACAAGTCAACAATTTACTATTTAATTATTATGTAGTATTAAGACGTATGTTTAAGTGAAGGAAAAAAGTAACTATTCCATATGTTTCTGCCCTGCAGAATAATGTCTCCGTCACTGTTATACTTCTGTATATGATGTCATTAGATCATTACTGTTTCTAATGCATCAATTTAAAAGCAGGATTTTACTGTTGTATCTGTTCAAGGTGAAGATCTTTTTTGAATTATTTTTCATCTGCTGATTATTTTCTCCATTCAACAATTAGTTTTTTGTTTTGTCAAAACGTTGAACATAGTGAGAAATGCTGTGACATTATCCTAAAGTTACAACCTCACAATGTTTATTTTGTCCAAGCAGTGCATTGGTGTGGAATCATGAAATGGTTTATTTATGAGTTTTGTATTTTTGGACCGTACACTGGACTGGCAAATTTTTCACTATTTCCTGAGAGAATAATTGTTTAATCCCTCCACTCAAAAAAGTAATTATATATTTACATGTTCACAAATATGTATTGTAAAGTTTGATAATTTGCAAAATCAGTTGAGCAGACTCTTATTCTTTGACCCACGCGTTAGCATTTACAATGCAGTTAGCATGTTTAATACAGTGTTGCATAAGGTCATTCTGCCTCTGTCTCTGCAGTTACGCATGCAAATCCTGACACTTTACAGTATTTCTTTTTAAAATAAGTTCTCCTGACTGCATATATTTAGTCTTTGACCAGATGTTGAAAGGATGTTGTTAAAGATGGGGCTGCTGTTGAGCTCTGCTGAAACATGTGCCTGGCTGTGTAAGGATGTTTAGCATGCTGCTGTGGTTGGTCATTAGTATCCAGCTAACTGAGGTGCAAGTTTCTCTGTGTAACTCTGCTAAGCCTGTACTTAGACCTAATGAGAGGTTGAGTATTAGTGCATTACAGTGCTTACAGAGCTGTGATGACATGGTGGCATGAAGCTGGACTAATCATTTTCACTTTGGTCATTACACGACCAAACGGCACTAAAGAAAACCAATGTTTAACAATTATATAACCCTCATTCTAGCATGAGGTGTGTGCATATTTCAGTGAAGTGCACAGATGATTAATAAGTAATCGGTTTTTTTTTTCTTTTTTTAAGTTATATTTGGGGTGGCAAGTTGGCGAATCAGGTGAATCAGCTGGCAACTTCTCTGTTTGATTTAATAAACATTAAAAATCCATTTAATCATTGATAAACATGCAAGAACAAACGTTAACAAAACAAATACAAATATGTACTCCATCTATGGATTAAGACCAGGAGACACAAGTCATAGAAGTTACAAATTCTAAATTGCGAAGTGCATAATAATGAGCCATGTATCCAGAAATTGCAATTGTAATTTCTGTAGTAATGATGAATATGATAATATGCAATAAATAAAAGTAAACACATCAAATCAATAACAAAAATGGATAATTTGGATAATTGCTGTTCAAGGCATGTCAGTTATGTGAATATGATAAACTCATGATCAAAATAAATAAATAGGTAAGGAGTGCCTAGGAAGTATAGTATATAGAATAGTACAGTGTTTCTCCTTACTGCTCATCATCTGCCAGTCCTTTTAGCAGCTGTAAAATGGCTAAGAACAGACAGGCCTTGTGGGCTTTCTCTTGTGGGGGATCCTAGGTTTCTCTGGGCCAAGCCTCATGTGGTCTCTGATGGTTTACAGATCCCTTTTTTCCCCCCGAACTCTCAATATGTCTTCTATTCTCTCTATAAAACAATAGCTTGCCCCCCAGCAGATGCTGCTGCGTAGCTAAATTCACAGCGTGTCAGAGTGGCTGCTGTAAAACCAGACCCGCACTCAGGGGTTTTCTGCTTTGCACAGTGGTTGTAGCCAGGGTTAGCGAAGGTGTTGGCTGGCACGTGAACAAAATGCTGTGACACATGCCAGGAAAATGATGTAAGAACAGATGTGGGAGTTATGACAGATCTCAACCAGGTCTGACGCACCGCCAGTAATCAGGACTGTCAACTTACACTGCCAGTCAGAAGATTTTGAACAGCCTGTACTTAAGTATTTTATTGGTTGTGGTTAAACCTGATGCAGCAGCGTGCTTATTATTAATAGAGAAAATAGATTTTTCTTTACACAAAGTGACACAAATCTGCCTGGTAGGACCTTTTCCAAACTGCATTAGTCCAGTTTCCTAATGCAAACAACTCTCTGACCTGTTTCAAACCTGTTTTCCTTCATTTGTAAATATATGATAACTTGCTTTTTCTTTGTCAAGCTGTAGACATGCTGCCTCTTGGTCAATATGTTTGAAAATTAAATCTCAATTGTTGCATTCATTTGTACTTTATTTGTATTGTTGCTTAACTTAAGTGAACTGCTTATAGAATACATGCTGAGGGATTTTGTTTTAACCATTCGACTCATTAGTTCAGTGGCTAATTAATGCTTCTTAATGCTGAACAGGCAGGGGGCAAAACAAAGCAGCGAGTAGTGGAATTAGCCCCACATTCAGTGATACAGAGTGATAAGTAAATGGTCAGTGTGTATAGGCTGTACCTCAGTGTAACGGCAGAGATGGTGCTGACACTCAGGGAGTCACCGAACCGAATGTTCAGCCAGTTACAAAAAAGTCAACTTAATGTCCAAAGCAGTCCTCTTCATCTGGGTTACTTTGTGTTTCTGTTTTACACAGAGATGCACGTGTCAGTGCGTGAAGTCCACATATCGTCCGAGCCCAACACCTCCTACTTCCTGAGGCTGGACTGGAGCAGACAGGGTTTAGGAGCAGGCTTCCAGTTGCTGCTGACCGATGGACTGGATGCTTGGAGAGGCGATGGTAAAAAAACAGTGTCACCCATCGTGACCTCACAACTTGTTGCCTCACATTTTACCATGTCTGACCTGACAGATTTATGCTCACCCAATACTTGGACAACCTCACCTGTTTGACCACACACACACCTTACTCTCTTCACCTGGGTATATTTTAGAGTGTCATTGACCTTTTCAGCTGCTCGGACAGTTACAGTCTGAAAAAGATTTATTAGTTTCTGTCAGGTTAGGATTGAACAACTAAGTATTGTTAAGATTTTGTTGATGACAGTACTGCCTGAAAACGTATTTGTTTTACTTATGGGTAGAATGTAACTAGGTTAATTTACTCAAGTACTGCATTGTTTTTCCTGATGGAAGGGTTATCATAAAATTGTCCATTGAAATATTAAGACGCAGATATTTGTGAAATTGGTGCTACGCGGCCAGAGAAACTCAGAATTAATATTGCTGTGCTATTCCTTTTGGCTCTAAAAGTAGAAAACATACAGCAGCCAGAACGCACTAGGCTGCACCAGACCACTAAATCCTCCAGCTGGTGGTTTGGTTTTGGCTCATTCATTTTCAAGCAGGAAACAAGATAGTGGCTATGGAGTCAAAAACTTCCAGCATTACTAAGCTCCGCTATTCCTTTGAAAACTGGAGGTGAGAAATAGGCAACACAGAATCTGATCATAGTTGATCAGCACTGCCTAGCTCCAACAGTTTGATCTGAATTTCTTGAGCGTCTCTCGATCCAGGATAACTTGGGTGCAGGCTACACGGAGGGAAGGCAAAACTTATTCATTTTCATTAACTGCCCACATTATAATCTAACAGATCTGGTTGAAAATCAGCAAAGTTTTTCTCTTAAGAACAAATTTGAGCCACTATCCTCAACTTGAGTCTTTTCTTTACATGCCTACTTTCTACTTCTTGCCTTCATGTAAAGAACCCAAAGTTATAAAATACACGTATTGGAGAAAAAAAAGTACAACAGTTCTTTCAAATATGTAGTGGAATAAAAGTGTAAACTAATGGAAAATGGAAATACCCAATACTTGAGTAAAGTACAAACACATTACCATTGTCCTTAAGTATAGTATTGTGTTTGTATCCTAATGTACCCCCCAAATCTCACAGCCACCACGGTGTCCCTATTCATTTAGTTCTTAATTCATTATTATTATTGGTAGTAGTTGTATTAAGTTGTATTTTGATTTTGCAGTGAGTGAGTCTGAGGTGAGCAGCGAGGCAGAGGAGCTGGAGATGCAGACGGAGAGGTACATCGAGGACCTCCAGCAGGCGCTGACCGAGGCAGAAAGCTCCACCACCTACAGCTTCAGCCTGACGCCGTCTCCACCCAACCACAGCTCCACCGTCACACTGGCGTATGAGAAGGTTCAGAGGGACATCTCTGTGAGTGAAGCTACAGTCATTAGTCTTTGTGGTATATTAGTGTGTTACACAGATAACTGCTGGAGCTGATGTGTGAGATCCCTCTGGCTACACAGTGAAACATGCTTCAGACTTTTTGTGTATGAAAGAGTGAGTGTGTTTATTTAAACTGTCCTCTCCACCTTACAGACAAGTCAGGGGGGTTATTTTCAAAAAGTGGTCGTTTGTTATGATTATTGCAACTTTATCTATAAAATGTAAGTTGGTTGTTGACATTAAAGCCATCTTCAGAGCTGTTTCAATGTGACGTCAGCGTTGAATTGATAACAGTGTCACCTCTGTTTCTTTAATCTGCCTCTGATGTTTAAAAGCTCTAGAGAAAAGGGCGCCAAGCTTGTTTTGATCTCCTGACTGACCCATTGGAGGTGATGGATAGAGTGTGAAATGTTAATGTTATTTCAGAAACTTGAGTGGTGGTTTCGTTATGATTGTTACAGTGTTACCTCAACAAAGATCTGCTGTAAAAATATCCAAACCTAATACATTAAAGACCAGAAATAATCACATGTGATGATGGATACATTCTGCAATCAACTTCAGATCTGCAGCCTTTAAATAACTCAAACAATATGTTGTTTTATCTGTTTGAATAGGATTTTTGTGTGATTCAAATCAAACCATTAGCAGACTGCTTCCAGATCTTTTAGCCTTAATTGATTTATCATTTGTGATAACAGGTATTTGCCTATTTTAATGCTTTTGCTGCGAATGCTGTCTTCCCGGCTCCCATGGTATCTTGAAGTCCTCTTTTTTGTCCTTGGCCATCAGTGTCTAAAAACACAATCCCCTTCAGACAGCTTCACAAGAAAACATCTTGACTACTTTTATCCAGATTTTGTTGCAGTTTTTCTGATATTTATGTTCCCCTAGGGAGGAATTGTGTAATACATCCATATCTGAAGCTATTGAGAGACTTTCAGTGTCATTTTGTCATGTGGGGAAAACGGACAGGAAGGGGCTGAGAAGCATGATCCTTAAGCAATTGACTGAATAATTCCTGTTCAGGGGTCAGTTGTGTTAACACTCATTTGTGATGTAGACACAAAACCTTTGTTGCCATGGTAGTTGTGACAGAATGGAAATCTAAGTGCGTCTGTTTCACCAAAAGGGAAATGAATTAGTGATTCTGTTTTTAAAAATGAGAGTTAGGAACAATCGGTTTGCAGAAGTGTGCTGGGATGTGTCATCAGAGTTGTCCGAGGGTTTCTCTTGCTCAACATAAAAATAAAAAAACAGTAATTCATCTGTCATAAAGTTATGAGTCATAATGAAAGGCTTCAGTCTAATGCCTGGTCATTGCCCTCTAATCGCTGCTCCTGTGCAATGCTGCAAAACACCAAAAGCATGCAAATGCAACTCTCTCACTCATGTACAGGTGTTACCCGAGGTGGTTAACATACCAAACGTGTCGCTTTGTGCTCATGCATTTTGTCAGCATGTTCTGCTGACTTCCAGCAGTGTTGCAGAGTTACAATGTGTGAGACTTGTCCTCTAGTGATGACTGTTTCATCTGGTTGGTTTTTCACAGATGTTTTCTATCATTGAGTCTGTTTGACTTCAGTTGATTTAAACTATAAATCAACTGAAGTCAAACGGACTCAGCTTTAACTCCTTTAACTCCTTTAAATTTTAAAGGATTACTATCACAACTGGTATTGAATTGTGAAGCGTAATCAAACTCAGATGGTCACAGGGACTGTAGAAACCTATAACTATGCATTTTACAACAAATCCTTTAATATGAATTGAACAGAATACAGCTTTATCATCCACCATGGGAAATTGCCTTTATCTTATCAAAAAATATAACATCAGTGCAAGAACATACTGTCAGGCAGTAAGCTCTAAAATACAGTATACTGGTAAACAAAACAGAGAGTCCAAGGTCTTGTTAGCATTTCTGTGAGAGCATACATTTCCACATTTGTGCTTTGTGCCAAATGCTTACCTCAGCCTGCCAACATACTCTAAGTGACAGTGCTAACATGCCAATTAGCAGTAGCCACAAGTACAGCTGATGGAAATACCATTGCAGGTATTTAGTCATAAACCAAAACGTAAATAAAATTGACCTGATGATGGTGCTAGATGAAAACCCAGAGGACCAATATAGTTATTGTAATTTATTTAAATTTTGATTTTAAATGTCTAAAGCACAAATGATGATGATCAATCCAAAAGTTTTGTAGATATTTCACTGTGAATAAAGAAAGTCCACCTGATGGCAATGCTAGAGAACAAGTAAATGTTCAGCGATATATTCATACATGTGGTTAGGACCCTTGAATGGCTAAAGATACAGAAACATACAAATTAAGTACTTTAAATAAAGCATGAAGCATTTATTGTGGACTAAATTATGTTTGTTGTTTTTTTAATCAATATTTGACAGAGTTTAATTACTTTATCTTCTTCTTATCTTGCACCAGAGCCTGCAGCTTAATTGACAAATCAAGATGTCAAGTTCTAAAATTAAAAGTTAAAAGTTTTGTAAAATTTTTTCAGTGGTGACTGACAGAAATGAGGGCAAGAGGGATACAAACAAGGCCTCGAACCAAGGACCTGGCACTTTGTGGTTCATGATAACCCTTGAGCTAAGTGGATGCCCCTGATATCTGAAATTTTCAACAGTTTTAACAAGTCGACCATGATGTACAGACAGACAGATGATAAACAACGTCAGATTTTTTCAAAGAAAAAGTGGTTATTGGTGAAATAAATACATGATTTAAAATGAAACTTCACCTGAAATATGAACTGAACAGCACAAATTGAAAGTATTTAAAATGACTTTCAGACTTCTTCCTTTGAATAAAAATGGCTTTCATTTTCATATTTTAAGTCAAGTTGACCCTTAGTTTAAATCTGTGTTGCTAAATGATTACACATGTTAACACATGTTATCCATTTCTTGTTGTTTGTACCACATTAATAGGAGACCAGGACTAAAAAGAAGATGAATCAAAACGAAACTGAAGTGCTCTTTCTCACAAAATGAAAACTAAAAAGAGTATGATTATAACCTACGCTGTTAATTTCCTCTCGTCTTTCCCATTTTTTCCTTCCTCTGTGTGTCTGAGAACGTGTTTGATCAAGTGTGAATTATTGAGAAAAATGTACATTTTATGAGGAACATCTTGCTATTATTGGCTTAGACTCTCATTTCCATCCTAGGGGTACATATTTAATAAGGTGCTGGAAACATATGTGTGTGTGTGTGTGTAAAATGTTGCTTTAGAATTTCTGTTCCTTGTGTATAAGTAATGGACATCGGCCTTGATGGTAACCTGTAACCAATTTGACAGTAATTGTTTGTGTTGCTGGGTGAACAGAGTTAAGGAAGTCACACATCACTGATGTGAATGTCCTCTACTGAATGGCTCAGGACAGATATGCAAACCATTACACCTGTACTCTTTATCTTTACACTACAGTGATAGCAGTGTGACACCAGCCCAACTGAGCTGGTGATGCCAGAACTCCCAAAGGATGCAAGTTCAAACTTAGTACTATGTATTGAGAAAGGTCCATTCTTTTACCATAAACATGCTGTTATATTCATGGCTTTAACATTCACTAGCTCTTAACCGGTGCCAACATTCACCCACTTTGGCAGTAAATTTAGAATAGGTGGAGTTGCGCTCAGAGGTTTCTCCCCAAATAAAAGTGTCCCACAGTTAATTAGTGTGAATCAGTGAGTCAGAAACTGCTTTTGAAACAGTAGCGTCTCTATGACGACATGAGAAACCTTTGCCCACATCAACAGTGTTTCAGCCAGTATGGTCCAGCCAACCCACCGGTGTCTCAGACCAGTCAACAACAAGCTCTGACCAGTAGCTTTACAACACAGATCCCTAATATGAGCTGGTAACAGCTTGATTTCTGTTTTCTAGTTAAATTGTAGCTGATAAGAGCTTAATACTGACCAAGTATATATGATGAGGCAGCAACTGGAAGTGTTTGCCACAGGAGCTTAGAAGAGGTATTTCTACTTCAAGCAGTATTTTAGTCAGAGGTTATTTACTTAACATTTCTAAGAGGTCATGAAGTAATAGCTGGCAAATATTGAACACTTGTAAAGAACCCAAGAGGAAACACAGAGGGCGGGAATACGTGAGAGAGGGAGCAGGAGGAAAGATGAGGATGATGAGACATTAAGGGTTGGTTTCGTTCACATTATGACATGTCTTCACTCAGTGTACACTCAGAGTACACGGAATCTCAGTTGCTGAGGTAAATAATGACTATTTCTGCATGTTCTGTGGTCATTTTGTCCACATACGTGCTCTGAACTAAAATATCTCACTATGCACTGGTTGGATTTGCACTGAGGTCTGCCAGATATTCATGGTTCCCAGCTGATGGATCCTACTGACTGTGGTGGTTTTCTAAATGTTCATCAAGCGCCGCTATCAGGTCAACATTTGATTTGTCCATGCTCTTGATACATTTAAAACATTTGATTAAAAATCAAGGAAAACTTCAGTGTGAACATTTAAAAATATAAATAAATAAATTGTTGCCAGTCTAGTCACATTCTGCAATTTCATCATTTTGGTCTGAAGGTTGTTGCTGACTTTAGTTAGTCTTTCTGTCCACAACCTAAAACAACATAGTTTTATCCCCTTTCTTATCCAGCCTGTACAGACACACACACCTGCAGACACACAGCTGTGTCTACCCCAGTTAAGGTCAGTTATTTAGGGAGCTAATGGTCAGAGAGGTCAGCTGTGATAGCCACTACTCGGCCTCTTATCTTTGTGTAAACATGACGGCGCCATATTTGAGGGAAAACTTTGTTTCCTAGGGGACAGCAGTCCTCATGTGTTGGTAAGGAGGTTAAAAAGAAAGATGTAACACTTGGAGTCTGTACTTTAATGCAGTATTTTTCATGTTAATCAAACGACTGCAAGTAATATGAGTGGAGTCGGTCACAGTTCCCCTCAATTCTGTGACGTCTTTTCATCTATATTACATTGTTTTGATTTCATGACCCGCAACTCCACTCTCATTAACCCTGTTTCCTGCATCATCAGTCAGGCTAACTTGTCTAAATCACATGTCCTCCCCAGATCAGCACATGGTTCACTGTTTTCTAACTTTTCCTTTCAGTTCAGGTTGGGCTCTGTTTTGCTGAAGGCCGTCCCGGAGCCGGTGGAGGCAGTGAGAGAGTTACTGATCTACAGTCTGCAGAGGGGAAATACACTGGAGCTGCACAACCAAAAACTAGAGGAAGAGAACCAAAGACTGAGACGAGAACAGCAACGCATCACTACAGAGTAAATATACACACATAAAACACATAACAACCAGAGTACCCGCTGCTCAAAACCAAAACCAGGCAGTGTTGAGCGATGATTTCCATATTGGAAAAGGGAAGAAGTTTCATAAATACTCTTTTTAAAGGCTTCAAATACTGCTCAAACCAAACAATTGTAGTTAAAAATTGTCTGTTTTTTTTATACCTTATATTACTGGGGTTATAAATTTAGCAGTGGAATGGAAATACTATCTGAGACCATGGACTGTATATAAAGATGGACAATATGACAGCTTTCAAAAGTGAAGCCAAAACATCTCGATCACCCCCTGCTGGGTGACATTAACCCCTCCTCTGTACCTTTATGCTGTACGAGAGCCAGGTTATTTGGCAGATTTGGATATTTGATACATATCCATATGACTGTGCTTATAAATTCTGACTTATTGCTGAGATTAGCATTTTTGCTACATTAACAAAATACATTGAAAAAGATCTTACTCCTCTGTAATATATAATATTTTGTCTGTTGCTCGTAACTTTATAATGTGGTATTAATCTTTTTTAATTATGCATTAGGATCTTAACACCTCTTCTACTACTGTATGTTTGTAGTGAACAGGGTTACATGAAGACATTACACTTTTGTGAGAATCCAGCTTAGCATGTTACAACACAGTGGGATTCAGTGTTTTAGTTCCCCAAATATCCATCACAGGGTTTTCAATAAGTTACTACCCAACTCACGTAACACTGTGTGGGGAGGAGCAGTCTGCAGCTGCACGTCAGTTTGAGCTATGAACTTATGTCACCGTGACGTGAGTTCTCCACGCCAAGCGGAGTCAGAGGGGCCCCTGTGATTCATATGGCTCAACATATAGTCCACTTCAATTTATTATGTATTTTCATATTAAGGACAGGGCAAGTGTTGTTACTGATGTTATGTTATGTTTCTGTCAACAAATACTATGAAAAGCCCCAAAACCAGTAATATTTGTTTGTGTCAATCAAATCCTGACTCCAGTGGCTCCAAAACATTGTTTCTTTTTTTGAAAAAGTCATTTCCTCAAAAAGCTGCTCGTTGTTTTTTTTTTGTTTTTGTTTTTTTATCAAACAAACTGGGAAACACTGCATTTGTCCATGGTGGATTAATCAACATTTGATGCTCTAATGAGTGTTCAGGGCAGCAGGACAGTGTGTGTGGGATTTTGTCAAAATTAACTACAGTGTGTGTTCATGGTAATGAAGAAACATGTTAGCCAGTGTAACAGTGTAGCTCACTGATGTGTTTTTAATAGTGGAGCTCTATGACACAGAAGAAGAAGATATGTGCGGCTTTGACACACAATACTGATACTGATTGATACACAGTACTTGATAGTAGATACATTTTTCATGGGATTTGTCTACATAAAGAAAAATGTAGAACATCATACTTACACATTAAGTCATTAAAATTAACGTAATAACATAATACACATAATATTTGAAATCATTTTAATTAAAGACAAAAACTGCTTTGAAGTTAATGCCTGGGCTGATGACCTTGTATGATTGATGACTTTGTAACCGCTCCCTCGACTGCACTATCCATCACTGATTAGCATTAATGGTGTCATGTTGCTGGATGGAAACATTTGTGTACCTTTCATCACATCCAGGAGAGGACTTTGGAGTCACAGAGGAAGAAAATGTGACTTCCAGATTTTGAGTTGACTTGTGTGTTTTCCTGTATTTTAAGACTGAAGCGTTACGCGGGTGGTAAAGAAGCCCTGGAGGAGGAGCTTTACTCTCGATTTGTTCTGGTCCTGAATGAGAAGAAAGCCAAGATCCGCAGTCTCCAGGAGAGCATCACACACCTGCAGGAGACGAGGTACACAACAACCATTATTGTATAGTTGTTTATCCACTCAACCTGTGTATCCCCTTAAAACAGAACTTTTGCGTGGAACCACAAGTTTTTCAATACATAGACTTTGATGTGGTGCATGTACTTTATTACAAATGCTCAACTCAAATCTGAAGAACATTTTTTTCAATCATATTTTAATCTTAATGTGTTTATTGAAAAAATAACTAAATGCATAAATCGGCAATCAGTTTGAAAAAAAACCCTTTTTTTAACCACCTTTAAGTGACATTTCACCAGCTACATGTCGACTCCATCACAACTACTTTTAGATGGTGGGCAGCTGCTGCTTCCTGTCTGACAGCACATTTACTCTTTAATAGACACCTCAACTGCTTTCAGTCCTTGGACATTTCAATCTGCAGTTGCACTTAACATTTAAACTGCTTTTTTTCTTTCTCTGCAACCAACTGTTTGACTGGTTTCATCTCCTTCTTTTACTTAAAATGTGAGTTCAACTTCATTGTTTAAACTTTAACTGACGATCTTTCAGCTTAGTTAACAGTTCAACTATTTGTAGGACTTTTACATGAACTCAAACTTTACCTTATTGTAGGGATAAACTATCAAAGTTAATAATAATAATTAGTCAATCATATTGATTAAATAATCGTACCATTACAGCGTCTCAAGCAAGACTCGACTTCTTAAGAGAAATGTTCCAACTGCACTTTTTCCATACGTGAAATTTTAATTCTGTCATTGTTTAATAAATTGCTCAATAGATGCCCTTTTTTCTTGATTTGGCCTCTGTTGCAGAAGCTCTGATGGACACAAAAACAAGGATTCAGTAAAATCAGCCCAAACAGCAGATCAGGAAGAGGATGAATATGGAGGCAGTACTGATGAAGAGCCAGAAGAAGTGCAGTCAACCTCAGCCCCCACTGTATCAACCCGGGGTAAGATCTCTGTCAGTGAAGCCTTTTAAACGCCACTTTCTCTTTTGTCAAACTGGGTTTTCCCTCAGTCTTTGCTTCATCAGACCTCTTGTTGTTTCTTCTTGTGCCTCTTGCCTTAAAAGGATGTTCCCAAAGTGTTTTCTATTTCTAGCGCTGAATTGGTAACTCAAAAGAGACAAAATCCTTAATTTCATTCAGCAGTTCACTTCAATAATAATTTCATTTCCTCTGTGCTGCTAATCAGTAACATCAGCTGCTCCACTGATTTTTTTTAATTTTTTTTATTCCATGTCAAAGTAAAAGTATAAACTCTCCAAGTTGCCACACAGTTTCCATAGTTCCTGTTTCTTAAAAGAGAAACTCTACCAGAAACATCAGTTCATCTTAGGCAAAAGGTTTAACAGTCAAGACCTTGTCTCCATTACTTTAAATCAGTTGTGACTGTTACAGAGTAAGTCTCAGGTATGATCTATAATAAGTCATCTACAGAAAGTACTTAATTCTGTCACATAGGCAGTAAATTGACATTAAATCACACAAAGCAGAAAATTGCAGTTGCAGGTGTTGGAAAACACCTGGCGAGGGTGAATATTAGACATGCGTGACAGCCACTGAGAGCAGAGCAGTAACTTAACTCACTTCACACCATATTAATAAATTAGTGCTACAGAGTTATCAAATGAGCAGAATGTGGGTTTTTTTTTTTTTTTTACATTTTGTTAAATATGACTACGACTATGATATTTTTGGGAGCTGTTGTCATGGGAGCTGAGTATGTTTGCACCATCTCTGAGACCTTCTGTGTTTTTCATGCCCAGAAACTAACCATGACATCACTGAGGAGTTATGTAATGTAGAGTTGTGGGCCTCAGAGAACTGACATCCCAAAACACCTTTAAATACATGCAGCCTCTAATGTTGACGTTACACTTCATCAACCTGTAGACTGTGCTCCCAAATGGCCTGGATATGATTAATGTGCCACCAGCAGGAGGTCAGATGTATGGCAGGTAGGGGTGTGTTACAATAAGATGGATACGGGCAGAACATAAGTAACCTATCATGGAGCTGTGAGGGGTATTTTAGGGGATTTTTTGCCCTCCTCTCAGCTGTTTACATCTCTGATTTTTCCACTTTCTCACACGTGTGAAATTATCCAAAGCCAAGTTGAGTTCGCCTCATACGTCAAGGCTTTTGAGGCGATGTAGGTGTCCCCATTCAGCGGGCCTTCCCCTCCATCTGATGAGGAAAAGCTTGCAGGATTTGTGTGTGTGTTGTTTCTGTTGCCACGACAGTGACTCAGACAGCAGCGTTTTCAGTCAGTTAGGACCAACAGGCAGAAGGAGAGGCGGTGGGGTTTTAGGAAATTTGTGTTTTCTGTGATTGTGTGTGCATGGCTGTGTTTTGTGAGTTATGTGCAGAGACAGCTGCTACTGAAAGATTCATTTTGATACACACACACACAACAATCTACTGTTGATTTCAAATTGTCCTGGTGAAGTAAGTGTGTGTCTATAAAAAAAACCCAACATGTTAATGGTCTCACTCAGTAAAAGGGAAAATTAATTTCTTTCTTTGTCACTGTTTTATTTTCAACTAACCCTTATGAGCAGTCAGAAAACAATCAGCATAGCTTTGTCTCCATGAACGATATAATGTGCATTTCTGTATTAAAATATCCAAAAATGTTAAACTAGTTGTATAGTTGTGTACATACGTTATCTCAATGTTTTCAACAAAGTTCATAATCTGAATGAAACTTCAGAATACTGCAGAGTGATTTTCACCTGTGGTTGTTTAACAGCAAAGACAACAACTCCCATGATCCTACACTATTCCTCATATGATCCAAGTACAGTTGTTTTTATTGTTTTGATTAAAAGACCACAAGGAGCAGAAACTAATTGCTTTGCATTTAAAATAAAACACTTTTATGTATTAAACACGATAAATATATTTAGATAAATCAATAAAACAACAATAACTGTATTTAACCAGAAAAGAACAAAAAGTCATGTACATGACATGTGATATGTTGTGCAATCATTGTAAAATTAGATCAGATTATCATAGTTTTGTATTCAAATACAAGAAAACAGTATATCCTTATCCAGCCAATGTATCCAGCCAACTATTATTCTGTTCACTTAACTCAACATTAGTGACTGTCATTGAAAACATCTAAAAAAATGCTTCAACATATATACAGAGAATATACATACATCAGTATCAACAGTTCATAGTTAGTTGTAGTTTTACTTGGTTCTGCTGCTTTGTGTTCGCTCAGGTCACTGAGTTTAATAGGCAGCTTTTACAGACTGCTTTAGAGTCAGTATATCCGTACAAAACAGAGGATACAATGTGGAAACCAGTCACCAAATTAATTAATGTAAGAAGGACACGTGACTTTGAGGCTGTTTCCATATTTTCCGCCATCATGCTCCTGCTGCTGGCTTCAGTCACAGTGTTCCTCTGCTCTTTGATCCCTGGAAAATGTGCTGATTTGCAAGTGGAGAAGCCATCTGCCTCTCTGTTGTTCCACACACTTGTTCCTGGTATCCTCGCTTTTAAGGACGGAGGAAAAGAGGAGAGGTGATGAAAGCAGGGTCAGACATACAGAGGGGAGGAGTCATAAGCAGATGTTGGCGAGATGCCGGCTGCTGTCTCTCAGGTACAAACCGTAGAAGAGTGACATTTTAGAAAAAATACATTCCGCTCCTGAGAAGTGCTGTAAATTACATAACCTACTGTTCATCTCAGATGTTAGAGATTAGACTGTTGTCACACCTGGAGCCTTGTCGCACCTTGGTTAACATGTTGTACCATTTGAAATCAGGATCTAAAATGCCACTGATTAAACACACCAATATCGATTTACTTGTTGTCAAGAGCACTACTCATACGTAAACAGTTGTATTCTATCTTCTTTGGCTCTGCTTTTCAAAGTTTGAGAAAACAACCTAAATGATCTGATAAAATTTGGTAACAGGAATTTTATAGCTTTTCCAGCGTCAGTGAGTAAAAGACAGAATATCTTCATCTCTGTTATACATTTGTTTGAGCTGCTAGCATAGCTGTAGACTCTTGATACTCCAGAGAGTTTATAGACCAAAGGATTAATCAATAGCAAACAGAAGTTGTGATAATGAAGATAATTGTAATGGAATTGCAATAAAAAAATAGCTGCAATTCCCATTTCAACTTTTTTTCAGGGATTACTATTGTTTCTGTGATTACTGTTGTGAATTAGCAACTCGGTGGCCAGTGTGTGGTTGTAATGCACATTCACTGGCTAATCAGTTATAATTACCAATTATGAGACACTTTTTACCTCTATTCCACTTCATTTCACTTTTTAATCCACCATATTTGTTTCACGTTGTAATTATAATAATACACGATCAGTCTGTCCTGTCTCTGTCATCAGCGACAGACAGCATTTATGTGTCACATCATGGACTCTGTCAATAGCATATTGTAATTCAAGTCAAACCACTTGTCTCACTTTGAGCAAATAGTGTTTTATGCAAATACTGAATAACTTGTTTTCCTCAGAGTCTTCTACTGCGAGCCCATTGGATGACGGCTTGAACGACATCATGGATGTGGCCCCCTGTCGCAAGCGGCGCTTTCGTCACCTCGGAGCCCCCGACTCTGCAATTAAAAGACCAAACCCACAGAGCTCCCAGAGAACGAGGTACATGACTGCACTACATTACAACCAAAGGCGTGTAATGTCATTTACATCTGTCAATTTAAGTGTTTGTGTTGCTCTAGTTTGTTTTGACAATGTGCGAGAAGTAGTTCCTCCTACATAATAGTCTCCTGCTTTGTGGTCTCAGTTAAGGCCTTTCTTGTAGCAGTTTACTGGCTCTGCAGCTAGTAAACTGTTCATACAATTATCCTCAAATCTGTTCATTTTGCCAGGGTGTGACACCTCCAACTAAAAATAGGACACACAAAAACACAAATTTAATCTTTTTACAAGCACTTTATTGTCATAAATTTAGGTTAAACTACACCTCCCTTCTTTACTGAAGAACAGAAATACAAAACCCGTACAAATGATTGTGTCCACCTGAGGCAGCTTTGTGTTTTTTCTTTTTCTTTTCCTATCCGTCAGTGTTATCTCATTTTTCTGGGCTGCCACCTCTTGCCCCCTCCTCTCTCTCTCTTCTTGACCCCTTGAACGGGAAAATCAAACATCATAAAGGGTCCCTGTCAGGGATCTTCTTTATGTTGGGTAATTACACCCAATCTGCAGTGGCTCTCTTTGGACGTGAACGTTCAGAGAGCAGTACGTGAAATACAAACAAGACTTAAGTGGCAGCAAAGCTAAGCTCATTCATATGGCAGAGGTTGGTTGTAAACCATTGATTGACCACAATCACACAATCAGTAAATATGTGAAGGAATGTAAGGAGCAAAGTGTGTGCGTTTCACAAAGGATTCGACCACACACACATCCACAAAAACAGGACTGGATGTTTCCAGTTTTCATTTCAACAAAATCCAATGAAAAATATACATTTTTATTATTTTTAAGGTGGACTCAGGGGCAGAAATCAGACTTGAAATAACAATTTGACATTTATAATCATCTCTACCTCTAATTATTCTATTGTCGACTCTATGGACACTAATGGGCAGCTCATCCTGGTGCCCTGCCGCAGAACTGTTCGGATCAGCAGTCCTACAAACGCTTCCATTTTCTTCCGGCTCTGGTGGTTCTTAAAGTTGTCCACTATATTCTGAAACTACTCAGTCTTTGGCTAAAATGCAGGTGTGATGTTGTCACTTGCAGCAGCTACCAACCTAAACAGTCAAAAACATTCACATATTTGTCTGTTGTATATTTTTTCCAATGCTATTTCTTCTTCCTATTATCTTGTCAATATGTATATCCTGAGTGCACTGTCCTTGGCTTTTTCCTGCTGTGGCACTGAAATTTCCCTGGTGTGGGATTAATAAAGGAAAGCTTTAATCTTTAACATTTGGTGTACACAGTTACAGGTAGTAAAGATAAAATCTTTCATTGGAGCACATCCTTGTTGCTGGGGAGCAGCTCAAGGTTATTAATGTCATTAAATGACCTTAGAGTGTCTGACACTCCAGTGAGCAGATGTCTGGGGGTTCAGGTGGACTGTCTGACACTCTTAGCTACAAATGTATTTGACATGTGATGCTGCAGAGCAGACTGTTCTAAGAAGAGACAGGAGGAAGATGCTGAGTGTGAGGACTAATGTGATGAAAAAGAAAAGCAGCAGCGTGACCTTGTTCGAATGTCCGAGCTCCTACTACAGCAGTTTTCACCCTTGTCCCAGTTCTGTTATGTCCACAGAATGCGACCAGCTGTACACCTTTAGGGCGTTATCACATTTACAGCATTCCTCTGAGAGGAAATATCAAATTCAGCTCTCAGGAGTTTATTGGTGATAAAAGAGCAGCGTTGTCCTGCAGGTTTATGATTTCTGCTGCTGGTGTTTTCTATCTGACTGTCTGTTTTATCTCTTTAACCACACAAACACATGCTGCCTTGGCTTTAGGCAGAGCAGCTGGTGATGAGCAGCCTGGCAGAGTTCGCCTCAGGAGAAAAGACCTTTTCCACTGGAGACTTTATGTGAACACACACCTCCACTAATGAGTGTGTGGAAAACATCAGGAAGCTGCATCAGGTCCCATGTTTGAGTTTTATTCAACCATAGTGTTGCAAAGAATATTAAATGTTTGGTTCACAATATTACCAAAAAAACCAAATTGTCTCACTTGTTATATTTCTCTATCCAGATAGTTTTGGTTTTATTTGTCCTGTTTTTCTGATATGTCTCTCAATGTGGATCAAGAGGCTATTTTAACTTAAATTTAGTTTGCTCTGCCTACAATAAAATGCTAAATTGCCAGTGTAAATGCTAATTGGGCTTTCCCAACAATCGCATGACCCCCACCACGAAGCTTGTTGTGGTCCCTCTAATTTTTCTCTCTAAGTCAGCTTACAACAAGTCAAGTAAAGCTGCGTTGATCTGTGTTACTTTTCTCTTGCTGTTTTTCCTGGATGTCGTTCGATAGCTTGATAGCTATGTATGAAGATGATGTCTCAATTCTTAATTCTGCTTGCGAAGCTCTCAATGATGACATCAATGAGCACAACACCACACTTGTTTTTATTGCTGAACAAAGTTGGAGAAGTGTGTGCGGTTTAAGGTCTGCGGATCCAGGCTGGAGAAATCTCACAGATAGACAGAACCAACAGAGTTCAGTGAGAACTTAACTTTGTTGGATATTGGTGAATGCCATTATTCCCAGGTTTGAACGCAGTGCAGCAGGGGGATTTCTAAGGGGGTCGAGGACGTGAACTGGGGAGCCAAAGTCATTCACTGGTCTCAAAGAAACAATTATGCAACTTTCTTCTTTCTCCCCTTCTCTTTCTTCTCCTCACACTCCTCTCTGTTGTGTCTATAAGCTCTGTATCTTCACTCAAAGTGACACCATCACACAGCTCTGAGCCTCTGTTGCTACACATCCAAAACCTCACAATACTACTGCTCTTGTTCCCGTATCTCCCATGTGCCAGTTTCTGTTTGGATGTGGCCATTTAGAAAATATTCCAAAGACACGTCTCAATCTGACGTTGTTTCTGTAGCCTTCCAACAGAGGGTGAATACACTGAGTCCAAGCATCTCAGACTGCCAGCCACTGTAAACTGTGCCACATGCAGATGGCCATAAGGGGTACCATCCATCCCATGCTGCTGTCACTCGTTGGTAGCAGTGCCCATTGCCGAAGCTTATTACCAGCTCCGACTGCTACAACAAGAAGCAACAGTGAGCTGATGAGCAGCTGTGGCTGGCTTGCTGGATGTTTGATCACTGCAGTGGCTCGCTGCAGAGGCTGCCCCCCCCCCAAGCTGGCAAACACCGGCTGCAGAAGAGAGGCCTTTGTCTGAGAGGTGGCTGTTAACGGGGGGTTCAGGGCTTTTGGCAGTCGCACACTCGGCTATTGTTTTTTTCCATTTCCATCACTACTCAACCCATTCACCTTCCTCTGTAACCTCCATGTTTTTCTGCATGCAGGTTGTCCACAGAGAGGATAGAGAGGAGGAGGAGGAGGAGCAGAAAATGAAGGGAGTGAAAGAGCCTGAAGAGAATTAAATGAAAGCCACATGAACAGGGGATGAGGATGACTAATTAAAGAAATTGCGCAACATTTTGGGAAATGAGCTTATTTGTTAGTTTGCTTGTTTTCCTGAGAGGTAGAGGAGAGGACTGCTTATATATTGTTTGCTTTAAGGTTGCAAACTGGGAGGAGCATTTCTCAAAAATCACATTTAGTTCGTCTCTTTTCGAAATGCCAGAGTAACCATATCCCTCAGCTGCTGTGGTTATGTAAAAACAGGCAAGTCGGGGTTATGAATCGGACTAAATTCTGATAAACATAACAACGTTGAACATTGTTGTCGTTGAATTTCTAAACAAAAAAACGACATCATAGTTGCAAAATGTATCCATACTTAACCCAAATTGTAAAGGTGCATTAATTAGGCTGCAGATTGTGAAATCAGTTTCCTCTCATACTGCCGGTGGCACTTTGAAATTAAAGATCTGTGAATTCATTATTGTCACAATGCGCTTTTGGAGTTTTAGTCATTTTTAGTCAGTTTTTTAGTTCATTTCAACCCTTTATTTAATTTCACAGGCCTCGTATTTTGGACTTCATATCAAAAATCACATATTTTATTAAGCAGCCGTTCTTCTTTTGTATTTTGATTCAACCAGAAGAGTTTCATCAAGTTGTATCAAGTGCTCCAGCAGTGAGTCACATAAAACCATGGAAAGAATGAACTGGACGAAAAACTTGAAACCAGCAGTGCACCAAAGCACTGAGCGGATGGCTAAACTGTTTGTCAAGAATTGGTCCCACTTAAACAGTGTGAGTGTCCATTTAACAAACAATGATACAATGTATTACTAAATGAGCTTTAGAGGTGCTGGTGAAGCTAGCTGTCCCTCCCGCTTCCAGTCTTAATGCTAACCATTTCCTCACTCCAACCATGTACTTTATAGACAAAAGATTGATATCCATCTTCTCATCTCACTCATAGAAAGAAAGCTGCTAAGTTTGTTTTCACAGAAGTTGAACTGTTCATTTAACAAAACAAGTCTCTTCAGGTTTAACACTTCCTTAGAAAAGTTTTCAGGTCTGTTAAACAGCTGGTTTTCTTGATCTTAAGAGTCTCATATTTGTCTCATTGTGGATCCTGCTAACATGTCCTTTAGACGTAAGTGTTTGTGTACTCAAAGGACTGTTTTCCCATGAAAAGAAATGTACAGTGAAACGCGCTTGCACACCCGCTTCCTCCTTCACACACAGACCAGTTCTGTAAACCATCAAACATTGCTTCAAGCCATCACAGATAATCACTACAAGACATGAGGCTGCTAAAGCCTTGTTGTGTATTGTACTAAGAGGGTTTCTAGTTTGTTAGGGGAGTTCTGTCCCTCTGACATGATCCTAACTCAGCTGTAAAATCTTTTTTCATTTTTATAACATATGAATGAGATTATTAATGTCAGAGGAAAGAAACCCTACAATAGTGGTGTTAAGGACCCACTAAAGAGTGGTGAGATAAATCTGAGGGGTTGAGCTGATTGAGGAATATATTCACGAGCTACACATGTATTTCATAATATTTCTCTTTTGTATTATGAATTCCAGGAGGATTTTTACATCTTCAGGACGTGTAAAACTATCCTAATGTAAGAAGTTAATGATACTTGATAAAGTTAATGATAATGATAAAGATGAAAAGCTTGGGGACCATTGCATTAAAGTGTCAGTTCATCCAATATACATTATCTTTTATATCTTATTTTGCTTTATTAATCAGTTATACCTAAATAATCTGATTCAGACCAGTCATAAATGCTCCCTTTATAAAGCTTTAAATATTCAGTTAGTGTAAGTGGCATTGTATGGAGGATATTTTTGATCAGAATTAAAAATTAAGGGTCCAAATATGAAATTCAAGGAGATAATAACTAACTAATAACTAATAATCTGGGCATTATAAATAAAAGTGAAGCTGAAAGATTAAATATGGCTTCTATTTAAAATAAAGCTCTGTGTAACTATTCCACCATAATTGAGTAGAAATCTCAGAGACATATAAAGACAGAGACATATACAAACCTGACTGATGCTTTCTGTACTAGATTTAAATGAAAACATATTTTGTTTCTAATTCATGCACTGAAACTTGAGGTGACAGATCTTTAGGTTTAAATTCTTCCATTTAGACAAAACTAATCCTTCAGCCGAGCTTGTTCCAATCTGAACCTCTGTTTAGTTTCTTAAGCTACAAACTAGCACATAATTGGTGTGCTGCAGCTCTGGTATGTCACCAGACCAGCTCTGTGTGGGGGCTCCCGTGTGTCCACTGCCTGAGCTTAGCCTCACCTCTCTGGGTTGGTCTCGTCACGTCCCCCTTTGCCATGTGTTCAAGTCTCTGGTGGTCCTTCGTGGCAGCGAACAGCTCCCCTTTTCCAGTGAACACGTCTCTTGTTTCCTCTTAACTGGTTCCAGCACCGCAGCAGTGTTTGTCGTACAGTTGGTAATGATTTAAACAAGCTCGGGGGCTCCCCTCTCCTCTCCTTTCTCACACCGATCTTTTCTTTTCGTTCTCATTCAGCTAATCATCGTCACAGCGGGGCTCGATTGGAGCGAGAAAGTTGGCAATCTTGTGTTCTCGATCTTCAAAAAAGCAACTCATGACTTAAGGATCAGGAAGCTCCTCTGGATTGTTGGTGGTCCTCGGGTCACATTGAATTTAAACTATGAGCTATTCATACATGCAGTAAGGCTAGAGTTGAGAGGTGAGAGGCTCCGTGTTGGAAACTCTGGAAAGGTTATATTTTATTCAGCTTATTTAAACCAGGCCTTTTTTATGTCCTACATCCACTTTTGTCTCCAAACTTAACACACATAGCAAACACAAGACATGCAAGTCTCCTTATTGGTTAAGTGACCTGCTATGTTATCTCAAAGTTGGAAACACCACATCAATGATGGTGAACTGTATACATGTTAGAAAACTGTTTTCTATTTAAACATAGTGAGATTAACATTCATTTAAAGTCATGTTTTTGCCTACATGATGAATAGAAATCCAATTTTCACTATCTTTAAGTTCCATTGTTGGTCTGCACCTACTCTTGATGGAGTGTCTGGCTTTATAGCAGCTAAATGCTCCTCTGTGTTCACCAGCTAGTCCTTAAGTGTGCCTGTCTATCGTCTGCTACTGGGCAGACAGTACACAGTGTTTTGTTTTAGAGCTTTTTCTCTGAAAACAGCTGACTTCTATAAACAAGATAAATGAAAACAGAGGTATTCACATCGTAAAACCAGATTAATGAGGTAAATGATGGTAAAATGCTTTGTATAGGTTAGACGAGCTGCAGACTTGGCGATAGTTCTCCATCAAGTCCTTTGATGTCCATGTAGTTTGATCGATTGTTAATACAAAAATCTTGATTACAGCAGTTTTAATGCTGAAACGTTTTCTAAAATGCAGGCAAGCAGCAAATGCTAAAGCTACACAATGTGAAATGTTGCAGCACAGTTCTCTTTTGTTGCTGGAGGACATAAGGAAGCAAGAAAGTGAAAAAATTGTATTTCTCAAAGGTATTCCTTTAAGACTGAAAATTGGAGCTCTTTAAAGTGCCCCTGAGGATGAAGCACTGTCCACCAGTTGGCCTACATTTGTTTTCCTTCTCAATTTCTGTCCCTTGATCCCCTCTTGCCCTCTTTTCTCTGCTACCCACTGTGCATCCTTGATCCTTCCTTCATCCTCTGTATGTCTCAAATTTTGCTTCCTAAACCTCCAAACATCTCATGATGTTTCATTCAAATGAGGGCAGAATATGGGTTTCTACAGAGCACAGACTGGAGGACAACATGAGCCTCTACGTGGTAAAACACCCTGCTTCAGTATTTGATGTAGACCAATTAAGGTGGGGGAGCTGCTGCAATTACAAACACACACACACACGCACCTATCTACACACAGGTATAAAAGCTGCCCATGTGTTTCTAGTCTTGCTCCTTATGGGCCACATGATACACTTCCCGTCTCAACAGGAAAACTCTCCTGTAAACCAGCATCATTAGCCCACTGACCTGTTCTCTCTCTCTTTTGTGTGTGTGTGTGTGTGTGTGTGTGTGTGTGTGTGTGTGTGTGTGTGTGTGTGTGTGTGTGTTGTGCAGGACGGACCCCCCTACAGGATCCAGTAAGCTGCAGACTCCCCAGCGCTCTACAGATGCTGCAGCAGCAAGTTCAACAGCTGACGACCTGTTTGAGGACTTCTGAACGTTCACTCCTTCACCAAACTACCCTGACTGTAGAAAAAAGGATCACAGCTCTGTTTTTATTGACACAGATTTTTATACCAAGTTTATGTATTAAGCATTATGAATTACAGCAAAATTATTCGTAAGAACTGTTCTGTAACTCCAAACAGATGAGGGACAAGTGGGAAAAACTTCAGTCCTTCTTGTTGTAGATTCTTCAAGTCTGTGGAACTCTGCTGGATGAATTGAAATAATCAGTTAGTGTTCCCGTAGGTGCTCTACCACAGAAAAGTGCGGGAACAACCAGAAAAATGTTGGTAACACTATAATCAAGAAAAAGAACTCTAAGACCTGCTTAAGGATCACTAAAATCACTTTTAAATACCCCAGGACTGCTAAACATTATGTATCATTGTTACAACAAGCATAAGGACCCCAAGATTCTTCTGAATGATTCCAGGAACCAACTAGAGTGAACCTACAATGTCCTAATGCCTGCTCAGCATACTCAAAAGCATTAATATAACCACCATAAGGAACCCTAGAACTTCCTAAATGATCTCAAGAGCCAAGGAACACGGAGAAGCCTAACACATATATAGAACCACCGAAAGATATTAAAGGAAAGTATGACCTAAAGGAACACCAAAACCACCTCCATTAACTCTTGATCCTAAAGGATTGCTGCCACCCCTTAAGATCCTAAATAATCCTAAATGCATTGTAGGGTGCCCTAATGATTGCTGGATCCATATAAAAATCCTAAAGGATCTCTAGAATACCTAAAGCAACCCAGAACTGCAAACAGATTGCTAGAACTAACTAAAGAAACCCTGGAACCTCCTGCAATTTGGTGGTTGTGAAGGTCATAGTAATGTCCTCTACAGAAAAGTCTGCACTGATTTCTCCAGGTGTTTCTTTTCTTTTAATTTGTCACCTGTCAAACAACCCGGTTCTGCAGAGGCATGATGCATTTTACACACTGGGTATAATTGATGTGTTTCAGGAACTGGTGAATGAATTGTGTGTGGGGGTTGTTTTTTTTTTAACATATTTTAACAAACTTTTCATGCTAATATTTGTACCAATAAATGTGTCATGTTAGTTACGATGTTTGTTCTTATTGTTGAATTACAAAGATAATTCAATCTTATTGAAGAACTGCATTGATTTTACATGTCAAAAGCAATGTAATAGGTAAGTTTTAAAAGGTTATTAAAGGGACAGACAATCTCTTTTGGAAGATGCTCCTTGTTTTGCTGTCAGAATTAGTTGTACAGCGACAACTAATTCAGCCAGAATGAATGCTTTTATTCAATCAAAACTACAGCTCTCCAGTAAATTCACCTGTTATTTTTACAAACTTCCCAGCATTAATCTTGCCTGCTTGAAACTTCTCCGTTCTGGTGTTATTATAGATATGTGAAATAACCAGATACGTGGACTACTTAATGGGTAATTTATCCTGGGATAGTCATTAAGCTTACCGGAAATCTGGCTCATTAAAAAAAAAAATAAAAGATTGAATGAATGCTATTAAGTTTTTCAGATGCATTATGGGACGTGTAGGACCCAGTGTTTTTGAAGCTTGATCGATACAAGGGGTAACAGGTGAGGATATCGCAGCTTCTGCTGTCTCGCCTACATTTTTATTATGGAGGGGTGATGTTACCTCTCTGGAGATCCCCTGTAATCTCTCGTCCTGCCTCTCAGTGTCTCTCTCCCATTCTTTCACTCATCCCCTCCCATTCTTCCTTTCTCTCCCACCCAGGCTTTCCCCATACTCACTTCCTTCACCTCCACTTCCCACTCTCATTCACTCTATTCCTCTTTGTCACACTGCCATCTCTCTCTCTCTCTCGCTCTCCCTCTCTCTCTCTCCACATTGGACGATGTGTTGTCGGGGGGTTGTACGGACATGCGTGCCCCTCCTCTTTCTAATGTCTGGATAATAGCGGGTGTAAAGTGGATTTGAACTTGCAGCCAGTGCTGAGAGGTGGAAGAGGTCCGACCAGCAGACATCTGCTGCACCGCTGAGAGGAGCGCCATCAGACCTGCTGTTTGTTTGGGACCTCCGGGAGTTTCTGTTAGAAAAGTTTGAAGTGATAAACGGACACAAGACAACTGGATTTTTGGATCTCTCCCACCCCCCATTTTTTTTAAGGTTTTACAAGGTAAGATGATTATTATTTTCAATTTCTTGCTGAAATTTTATTTTAAATCACGTGGGCTTCACTAAAGATTACTGATAGAGCATTTGCTCCACAGTTGATCCCCATATCTGTATGTCTCTCATCCTTTTTGCCACCATAGCAGCTGATTTTGGGGGGTGGGTGGGCAGGAATGTTCCCACACTGATAACACTTCATGATAAGAGAGCCATTGATAGAATCTGACGCTTGGGACCAATTACGTCCATCTACATCCACTGACAGCTTTTAACCTCTTGATCACTTGATAAGCTTTATCGCCACAGCTGAGCTCCAATCTGTCCCGCAACAGCTGTGATCACACATCTCTCCCTAAACCACTTCAGACTTTTTCTTTAAAAACACTTCTGCCGCACTGCCATCTTAAAATTAATGGAACACAACAATAAGTCTTAAATTACTTAACTGTTGGACACTGGTGAACAACACATTGGACAGTGTCTATATTGAGGTCAAGGATTGTGCAGAAGTGAGTGTAAATGTAAAGAAACACATAAATACATGTTAAGGGGGTAATGTTATATGGATAGGATGCACATACCATAGGTAGGTGACTGCCTGAATGCAGTGCAGTGATGGAAGATGTACTCAGATCTAGATCTGCAAGGATTATTAACAGGAATCTGCATATATTTCAGTCATTCATCATTTCGGTCATTTTTCAGTGAAACATTTTTTGGATTCTGCTTCTTTTATGTGAATATTTGCTGTCCTATTTTACAGTATATTAAATATCTTTGGATTTTGGCTGGTTACTGCTTCTTTCCTGTGAAGGGAACATTTTAAAGATCCCCATCGCTTCTTCACTGATGTTTGAGCTTCTGTAAACAGATGACTGAGCAGTTACTTTCATCTGCTGAAGGAAAAGTTTCCCAAGTTCACCTCAAATCTTTTTTTAACACCTTGATGTTTTGTACCTGCAGGATTTATAACATCACAGGTAGTTTGGAGCCAATCATGATGCAGCATGAAAATTACAAAACTATAATTCAATTTTTGTGATTAATAAAGTGTAAGTACACTTTATTTTTGTAGCTGCCTAAAGTAGAGCTAATTTAAATGACTTTATATGATAATCATATGTTTCGTATGTGAAATATTCACCTGGAAAAAGATTTAGATTAGAGCTATAACTAATGATTAATTTCATTAGTGAAGAATCTTCAGCTTATTAGTTAGACTCGTTTTTTTGTAGATTTTCAGCTTACTATTAAAAATAACAAATCCACACATCTGAGAACCTGGAACCATTGTTTCTTTGATTTGGAAAAAATATTTACCAGCATTTAATGTTTTTTAGGATTTTTTTCATTAACTAACATAGCTTTTTTCTACAGATTGTGTTGAGATGATTCCTCGCATCCTCCTACACCTGCTCTGCCTGGTGTGTGTGTGTTCTGCTCGTCCTCATCCAGGTGAGTTGAATCCAGCAGCAAATGACACAGAGTTTGGAGTCTGAATCCAAACTCCGTCAACGTCTTTTCCCTTCCTGGTGCTCATTCTCTCTGACGTAGCTGCACAGCGCATGGGCCAGACTGCAGGTCCAAGGCTGACAAAGTGGAAAGTGTTTTTTTACTCCAACAAGTCAGCTCTGAACACACACACACACACGCACACTTCCTGCATCTTTGTAGCAGGAATCAGTACATGTAAGCCAGAGTCTGATTGCTGCTGTATTTGCTGCCAGTTGTAGAAAAGCTCCACCCACTGCTCCATGGCCTGAATTTGGATTAAAGCTGAATTATGTTTTTAATTAAATCTGCTTCATGTATTACTTCATTTGGTCATTGTGTTTTGCGCCAACTTTACATATATTCCAGGTGAAAATAATCCAGAGTTGAAAAGATGAAGCCATGTTCTGCTCTTTTTTTCTTAAATGTTCATGTTTCACGGTGAAAACTACCCCAAAGCAAAATGGCAATAACAACATCCAAAAATGCCCCTTAACAAGTCAAAGTCCTGCACTTTTCTATAATCATATACAAGAAAATGTCTGGCAACATTGGGATCATTGGTAGCAGCAAAGCCAAACAGCATAGACTGGAACTATATATAATATGATTAATGGTTCTACTGGACATATAATATTGCATATGAGGTAACAAACAGTACAATTGTAGTATTCATTCATACAGTATCGGTATCTGCTGCAGTTCTTTAAGATGCTGCTTCATGTATGACACACACATACATACACACTCTCATGCAGGATCCTGTCTTTCAGTGTCCCCACACTCAATGAAGATGCAGCAGAACTCTCCTGTGACCGGCTCTCTGGCAGGCAGGGTGGTGTTGCCATGCCACTTCTCCATAATGCCAGTTTCTCCTAGCAGCTCCACACACATTCCCTCACACACTACACCGGTTGCTACACCTGGACCCCTCCTGTCCAGTGACACCCCACACACTACCGCGAGTCCTGGGGAGGAGCTCAGGATCAAGTGGACCAAGCTGGAGGGGACAGGGGAGAAGGTTGTGCTTGTAGCCCAGGGTGGATGGGTCAAGGTGGGGCAGGAATACAAGGGTAGGGTGTCGGTGCCGAGCCATCCGCTGTCGGTTGGGGATGCCTCTCTGATGATAGTACAGCTCAGGGCCAGCGACGCAGGGGTTTACCGCTGTGAGGTCATGCATGGGATGGAGGATACCCAGGACACCGTCAGCCTCAATGTCACCGGTGAGTAAAACAAACACAACCTGCCAATTCTGCACTTTTATAGGTCAAATTAACAGTTAATATCAAGAGTCTACAAATGTGTTCAGTGACTGAATCCAGATGTGTGAAGTTGGCAGCGACATTGCTGCTGTTTTCAAAGCAGAATGTGATATCTTGAGTGTTAACTATTGTCTCTAATGCTGTGTGAAGCTTATGGTGGCTAATGTCACTGTAAAAAAAGTAAGCAAACTTCCATATGTATTGCTATATAATTATATTTGTATATTTGTATATCTGTATAATTATTGGTCAGTTTGCATACTTCATGCAACGTGTTCCTCCAATAGCAACGGTGTTGGTATCCACCTGATGAATATAAGTCCAATATTGACTCTCTTTCAGCTCTGTTTTTGGTCTCCACCAGCCACTGAGTGAACTTTCTGACTCCACTTTGCTCCACCATGTTCACCAGCTAGGTGCTAACTTTGTCTGTCAACTGTTTGCTGCTGAGCAGATGGTGCTCAGTGGGAGTTTAGAGCTTTTTCACAACAACAGGTGCCTGCTGCTGGTGGAGAGTTGCTAAGACTCAATCAAAACAATAAACTAAAACAGTGAGCTGAAAAATGTGTAAAAGCTTTTTAAAAATGAAGGACAAAAGGCAAAGTTGAAAGATAATTCTCAACAATTCTCTAGCACCACGAGTGCAGTCTTCAGTATTTTTGGTCAACCATAAGTCCAAATTCCAAAGACATTTATTTTACAAGGAAAGTGAAAAAACAATCAAAAATTCACAATTGGAACCCCCAAACCAGCTTATTTCCATATCAGGTAAATGGCTAGTTTTTCATCTCAGCTCTAGTAAACACAGTTTGATGGGCAAAAGTGACTTATCCTAAAAAGTATTTTGTATAAGTCAGTTACT
Organism: Datnioides undecimradiatus; assembly: GCA_008933995.1. Classification (NCBI taxonomy): domain Eukaryota; kingdom Metazoa; phylum Chordata; class Actinopteri; order Lobotiformes; family Datnioididae; genus Datnioides; species Datnioides undecimradiatus. The sequence goes on from WARS01000007.1 coordinate 10,198,943, forward strand.
TCATACATTCATGCATAATGAATATTCAAGATTTCTGGGGTTCGGCCATCAGAGTTCATCCAGTGGAAACCCCAGAGAGCCTGGACAGTGGAAGAATATCGGACAACTGAGCCAACCGTTGCTCCCAGACATTTACACAGATTCCACATTAATACTGAACAGGGCTCTTTGTTGGGCAGCTCCAGACAAAGACGCTCCCTATGAGTGACACACAACTCTCCATTTAACAGCTCAGTCGTCTATTCACATCCTCCTGCAGCTTTGCCAGGATATCCTCACAGATGAGAAATAATCCTCCCATCCAGCTGAAAATAAAAGACCTAATGACACAAACAACAGCTACATATAGTCTGATAATGACAGCTCAAATAACTCACTGTTTTGTGTTTCTCTATACTGTCAGGTATTCTGTTTCTGTATGGACTGAATATTTATCGTAATAATGTCTACCTAATCCTGGTACAACAGACACACTTCATTCTTCCCCCTTTCTGCTCCATCCCTCATGTCAAAGCAGCCACAGAGATGCTAGCTTCCACTCAAAGAGCACAATGATTCCTCCTTAATGTTTAAAATGTTGAAACAAAATGTGATTTCTTAGATAAATAAAACCAGTTTGGTAAGTGTCCTGACAATGAAGATATTATGAAAAAAAATCTGATCTACTATCTGTTTTTCTGGTTTCTTTTCTCAGGTGTGGTGTTCCACTACAGAGCCAAGACTAGCCGCTACACTCTGGATTTTCCCGGAGCCATGGAGGCATGTCGCGCTGCTGGTGCCAGCATCGCTACACCTGAACAACTGACAGCTGCTTTTGAGGATGGCCTCGACCAATGTGACGCAGGCTGGCTCGCTGACCAGTCAGTCAGGTGTGCCTAAAATGCATATTCACAGAACTAGTTTGCTATATATGCTGCAAAAATCACCGTCCTGTGGCATCAGGCTTGTCTGTTTTTGAGTTCTAACATCCTGTTTTCAGTGCACACCAACTTGTTAATGGTATTTCCTAAAATCAACTTTAATTTTTCTTAAATGACGTGCGGCCATTAACCACTAACCAATAAACCACTGCTTTATTCTTTCTTGTTTTATGACCTTCAGAAATCTTTTAACATGCTTTTGCTCATAGCATGTTGAAAGATTCTCATTTGACCAAGGGACTCAACAATTTAATGAATTAGCTTGAGTTTTCATTGCAATTACATTTTTTGTCCTACATTATTGTTTTGTTTTGTTTTGTTTTCAGATATCCAATCACCTTCCCCCGTCCCGGGTGTGCAGGTGATCTGATTAGTAGACCAGGAGTACGAACGTATGGCATCCGCGACCCCACGGAGAAATATGACGTCTACTGCTACGTAGATAAACTAAACGGTAAACACATGTTCAAAGTTCAAGTTCAAACAAATACAGTTAAAGGAATAGTTCTATTTATTGTCTATGTAAAGTACAGAGTGGCTGTAGTTAGTCTAGCTTAGCATAAAGAGTGGAAGTTGGGGGAAACAGCTTGTCTGCCTCTGTCCCAAGTACAAAAATCCACTTTCCAGCAGCTTTCCAGCTTATTGATAAACATGTTGTTTGTATGTATATGTATTACTAAAACCTTTACCATAAGAATGTATTAACTTTGGATTAAGTTTGTATGTTTGTGTCCCCTGAAGGTGAGGTCTTCTATCCTCTCTCCATCAACGATAAACTCACCTTCCAACAGGCGAGAGAGGAGTGTGAGAAGCACGACTCTGTGTTGGCGTCACCTGGTCAGCTGTTTGCAGCATGGAGGGCGGGGCTGAACCGCTGTGACTACAGCTGGCTGTCCGATGGCAGCGTCCGCTACCCCATCACCATCCCTAGGCCTCAGTGTGGAGGAGGCCTGCTGGGGGTTCGCACACTTTACAAGTATGAAAACCAAACCGGGTACCCTGACCCAACTGACACATATGGAGTCTTCTGCTTCAAAGGTGAGATTGAAACACACACAGATACAACTCTGCTATCAGGTTCCTCCACTGTCTGACACTGATTCCCCATCCTCAGGTATTCATAATATGGGGGGAGACAGGCTGCAAGAGTTCATACTTTTCTTCCAGCCAGAGCAAGTTCCTGCTTTATCTTTGACCTACTGTACTAACTGTAGCTGTGCACAGTTTAATGAGCAATGAAGGCTTATTGATGACATATTAGGTGCACTCACTTTCAGTTGGACCTATTAATACAGTTGTTTGTAGTAGTATAGTAATAGATCGAGGCCCTCGTCCTACCTAACCGACTCAATCGAAAGCACGCACAACTTACCAAAAAACACCTCAATAAAAGTATTATGAGAACACCTTTAAATGTCCAAACCATCTTTGGGAGAAAAAATGTATTTTACTCATGCACCATCTGCTAACAAGTAGGGGTGGGGTTAATGACCCATGCTGCAGCGATCCACTAGGGGGCGATGGATATATTTTTTGGCCTGAGTTTTGGGGAGCCGTCATCCTGCCCATTTTTATTTACATTCTGTGCTATTGACCCATTGCTGCGTTCCCAGTTCTGAACAATTCATTTTAGTTAGTTAGAATTACGAAGAAGAATAATGACTAAGGTTTAAGAAAACACAATTCAACACTGAAAACCTCTTTTCATGCGAAGGAAAACTTTCTTACAAGAAACTGACTCTGGAAAAAATGTATAATTTGGAACATTGATTTCAGGATTAAGTCCTGTTAGTTTAAGGATGCTGCCTTGCACTAAAATTTGTGAGTTATATTTTTACAAGGAACCTTCTCAAGGAAAATCTTTATGGATTTAGATTTATGTGTCCAGATTCAGTGGTTTACTCCCTTCCTTTCTCAGCAATGGCACACATTTAAGTCAAAGCTGCACCTTTCTGCAAGCATCAGACTGACCCTCCTCCAAACTTACAAATCACTGACAGATCTGACTCATGAAATTGCAAGAAACCATAGCTCACTACATAAACGCTGAGGTGTGTTGCAGCACAAACACAGCACACTTTGCAGATGTTTAAAAGCAGCAGAGAGTTTAGAAGTGGCAAAAGAGAAAGATGACAAAGAACAAACCCAAACAAGTGAAGAATAAACTCCCACTGCCCTGTTTATGGAGGGGCACGTATTTTTATGAGGGGAAAACCCAGCTCATGCACTCTAACATAGATACAGCTGAAAGGGGACAGGTCCCTAATGTTTCACAGCTGGACCCTGCCCAAACACAGACAGAGAGACAGACAGCCAGAGAGAGGGAGGGAGGAGAAGGTGGAAAAGAGGGGGGAGTACCGATCTAGTTCTCCCATAAGTAACATCATCATTAAAAAACACTCCAAAACTCTTTAAAAGAGAGGTTAGGTTAGTCCGTGTAGTGTAAAGTAGGTATGCAGCAAAGGAACCACTTATACACTTCAAGTATGATTCTTTACAGATGATATAATTGCAAACAGTCACGTGTTTGGCAATGTAAAGGTACTTTCTGAACCTGGAATCTGCGTAATGTGTTCTGCCAGGCATTAACTGAGGTGGCGGTGCAGTAGGAGAGAAGTAATGTACAGTAAAGTGACAGTATGAGGACAGACCCCAGCCCAGCCAGATGACTATAGCTCGCCAAACACATGACATCATATCTGGGCAGGGCTGAACATTCAGCCAGGGTCTCCCTCATGCTGCGAAAGACCAGACCAGGACCACAACTAATCCCAGAGACTGCAGGCAGTAAACACCTTTAGTAAGTGCAGGGGTGGAAGAAGAACTCAGAGCCAATACTTAAGTAAAAGTACAGAAGTATAATCAGAAAAAATGTAGTTAATGTATCAAAAGTACTTGTTTTACAGTAAGAAGATGATGATAATGATATTACCTGCCTTTAAATCAATGCATATGTATTATCTTTATATTTTTGCCTTTATTTCATATAGATAAAATGCAGTTAGGTAATTTACTCCCGTGGTTCCCGGCCCTGATAAATCTAAACAGTTTTCAGGTGATCAATGCAGGGGGAAAGGAATCACAAATTAGTCTAGACAGATATCTCTCTAGATGAACTGCTATCAACTGATAGAAATCTGAAACGATACAATTGGTGTGTTTCTATCTACCTCTATCTGCACATTTTTCATTTGTGTTTAGATAAATGACTAGAAATGCTGGAAACTGAAACAAAGGAAGTTTATATATTGCAACAAAGCTGTTCATCTTGGTTGAGGTGGAAAAGTTGGCGTAAAGATATGTACTGATAAAAGCAAAGTGTGACAAATTTCACTGGAAACAGACTTAGGGGATAAATGATGACGTACATCAAACGTATGACTTAAACAATCATCAAATTTGTGTGGCGCGATCAGGAAGCTATGACTTTCCTCACATGATAAACACATGGAACTAAAAGGAATGTCATATTTCCATCATGTTTTCCACACGATTTTTCCCTTGTTTGAGCTTTGACTGGAACTCTGTCAATGACATCATCTTGTTGTGTCCCCTTCTTCTGCAGTAGTTTAATTGCACCATGTGGAGAATCAGCTCCATCAGCTTTTTATCTGCATTTACCAATGAATCCTTATTTGCAGTAGTCGATAGAAGCAAGCATTCATTTGCATTTTCAGTAGCTGATTTTCTGAACATTTGGTATGAAATTTGGATGTAAACTTAAGGGGTCAAAATCAATGTATACAAACCAGCGAGTCAGGAAGTAAAAAGTTCAATGTTTCCTCTGAAATGTCATGGAGTAGATGGATGAAGTAGCATAAGCTAAAAGTACTCAAGCAAAGTACCTCAAAATTGCATTTTATACTAAGTAAATATACTTTCTTTACATTCAACCACTGCATATGTGCATGAAGAAGAGGAAACTATAGTGGGAAAAGTGGAAAACTCAGAGGGAGAAAGAGAAAAAGGGGACCCCATCTAACCCACCACACCCACCCTTCCCGTTCGTCCATACATGCCTCTGACAGCCAGGGTGGGATGGAGGGGAGTCAATTGCGTACCGTTTATTAAAGCATTATGTCAGTGACGTTCAAAGCCTGCTGCTTACTCCCAAATCACTAACTATATGAACTCAGCACTTAGACATACACAAAGAGCAGCATTGTATGTGTGTTTGGGAGTCCGATTTCCTGTCTTTTCTCATATGGTATGTATTCCATCATAATGAGATATAAATCTTTGCTAGCATCACAGGCTATTTTGAAGAGGTCTTTACAACAAAAGCCTTATGGTCTGCTCAGAATTGGATGTGAAAAACACAGATTCAGGCTTCAGCAAGAGAAGCCAGGTCAACCAGCTATTGTAGAGTCTAATAGAAACAGCTGAAGTATGTATTTATCTGTTAGCTGGCTAATAAAATATTCTCAGATATAATTCCGACATAACCAGTCAGATATAATTTCTGGCCACATTCAGGCCTTCATCAGTGACTGTTGTTATTCTGACATCACAGCAGTCTCCAGGCCGGACATGGTTTTATTTTTGACAGGTGACTTCATGTTTCAAAAATCAAAGCTGCTACATTTCCTTTTATAGCCCACTGCAAGCTAACAGCAGTTTGACAGCTGCATGGTTAGTGTTTTCCATATAGCACACGTTTATTTTTTTAATGAGTCATGACAATACTGAGTCATTCTGTAAACATTTTGTCTTGGATATAACTGATGTTAGCTTAAAATGACTGGGCCCAGACTTTTTTTCTCAGACTCTGATCATTTAGTCCACTGACGACAAATTACGTGTACTTTACTGTGGATCATTTCCCAGAACATATCAGGAGTTTTTCGGTTGATTTTCTCCAAACTCTTTGTTGGTGTCAAATCCATTGCCATTAGATATTTGAGACTCAGATGACTTGACTTTACTCCTAATACCTTGGTCATGGATTTCAGAGAAGATATCAGGCAGTTTAATTACAAAGTGATCCAATTCCAAAAAACATCAACAAACATCCCATCCCATTAGTTTATGTGTAATGCTAATTGACAGTTAGTATGTTTGCTACTACACACAAGAATGGTATAAAAATAATAAAATGACACTGCTCTTTTACAGCTTTCAATTTTTTTGGACTTAATTGTTTTAACTCTCTTGATACAAAACAATGTTTTATACCCTTAGAAATATGTAACTACTGCTTTGCAGTTACAAGTTATGCGGTAATGAATGTGTATGTGAAAAAATATTTTGGGGTATCGTGTGATCCTGAAGTATCAACTGTGGCCACTACAGTGAAAGTGTCTCCCAGCCCATTCCTGGTTCAGCACTGTTTCTTCCTGAGAGTTTTCTAACCCTGACTCACTGGTGATCATCATTACCAGTAAACTAGCCTTCAATAGCAGAACTAAGTGCACAAGAGCATTACAAACTGATAACAAGCATTGCAACAAACCCAGATGATAAACACAGAAACTATTTTCCTGTCTGGCAGCAAATTTCTCCAGAGCTTGAAGTTTCAAAACCCCCTCTCTGCTTCTCTATTTGCTCTCTTACAGCTAAACTACCAGAACTGACAACCACAAGTCCACCAATGACCCCTGCAGAGTATAAACCCGACAGCCCCACATATGCCTCCCACTCTTCAACACCCGCACCACTCTTAGACCCTGAAAGAGCTGAAATTCAAGCAAGAACACCATATCCTGTCACATATTCAGAAACAGATAGACCACACACAGTGTCAGCAGACCAACATGGAGCACCCCACACTGAGACAGACCACACCACAGTCTCTGTGACCCCCATTCCAGTGTATGATGACTATGATGTTCAAGATTTTAATGACTCACACAAGGTAGAGTCTATACCAGTTAGAGGAGACATTCTGAGCCTCATGCAGTTCCCTCCTTTACCCACCACCCGCTCACAACCTGCACACCTTGACATCTCCCATGGGGGAGAGGAGGGAGGCCAGGCAGGGTCAGGCCGAGGTGAGAGCAGTGGCAGTGGGGAGGGAGGCAGCAGTGATGACAGCTCCAGTGGAGCTGAGGTGGTAGCATTGGTGACCCCAACACAGGTGTGGGTGAAAACCACTTCAAGACCAAGTTTGCATCTAGAGACCACAACAGAGTCAGAGCAGGGACTGAAAACAACTTCAAGAACATCAGAGACTGCCTCAGACCATGTCACCCCTGGCCCAGGACTAGGAATGGAAGCCACATCTAGACCACAGGAGCATGTAGAGGTTGCTCCAGACAGTGTCACTCCTGGACTGGAAACCACATCCAGACCGGAAACCACATCCAGACCATCACAGTTCCCAGAGATGACTCCAGAGGTGGTCATCCCAGCAATTCACACCACAGATCAAGGGTTGCCAGCTGCAACAGCAGAGGTGGGTCAACAACCTGCAGTTGTTTTTAAAGAGGATGTCACCCATGGAACTACACTGACATTTGACCTGGACCAATCACCGGCCTTTCCTGTGGATGGGGATTCATCAGCCAAACCACCTTTCCATCTCATCATCGTCAATGTGCATGACAAAAATCAATCAGGTGAGTCAAGGCAGGGACGCACCTTACAACTGCAAATGAACAGTTGGTGTTACAGATTACAAAATCACATAATGTTTGATGTGGAAAGAGTCTAGTCAAGTCATTCTCATGGAGATTTTTATATAATAATAAATAATTACCCACCCATGTTTTGGCACGAGAACCAGAAACAGTTTTGTTCTTGCGAGATTTGCATGTTCTTCTGCCTCCAGAGCTCCAGTGGTTACTGACCAGTAGGTTTATCCTCAAAGACTGTTCAAGTTGGTAAAACCAATCTTTGTATGGTTCATCCAGCCCCTGTGGGTTTTAGCTAGTCGTAATGTTTGTTTTGAGGTTTAAAATTATCTTTTTTTTTCTCCCCAGTTTCTTAGTCAGAGAGTTGCCACTGACCGTCAGATCTGATCACCTGCAGGTCTTGGAGGGAAAATAATCTTTGATTGTTGACTATTTAGTCCAAGAGAACTTTTTACTGGAAGTGTACAGTGCAGTGTAGCAAATGTAATCATGCCTTCTGTATAGACCTTGTCACTCAAGCCACTCTGGGGTTTTGCTGCTGCAGCTTTTGATGGCTTTGCTACTTTTAGTAAATTGTTGTATAACTGAGTTTGCTGACTGAATAACTCTTTACTTGTGCTTCAGTTGCACCGCGATTAACTTGGAAAAGTTACATTTTGTTCATCCACAGCGTGTCCTTTAAAACACTTGGATGAAAACCCATATCAGTTGCATTTCCAAAATCAGTAAACAGTTACTTACATACTTTTACCACCATTTTCCATCTGTGGTATGGAACTGTACAAAATACTTCTCAGATGGTTTGTTGTCAAAATTATCTGTTGACAGTTTTCTAGTTTGTGCCATTTTGCAGAAACAAGGACAACAGTGGTCTAGTTTCTTACTCAGGCATGTTGACAGACAGCACACTTTAAGACCCCCCACCACACACATACACTGACTGGAGTACATGGAGGGACATGGATCCTTACACTGTGTGAGTGTAGCTTTTTGACAAATTGTTGCAATCTGTCAGTTGTCAAACTGCTTACTAATATGAATCGTTGACAATGCCCCAAGTTAATAAAGAAACACTGCTGGCAAACCATAGCCCATTATAGATGCGATGGCATTTAAAGTCAGACCCTCTGAGTGTGGTTACTGTAGAAGACCAGTACAACCAGTGTTACTTACTAGTCTTCTGTTTGACATCATTAACCTTGACTGAACTACAAGTCATATTTCCACTTTTTTTTTTTGCTCCAATGTATTTCCCCCCTACACCTATCGAAAACGTTTTGTGCTGCAGGACCCAACCGTCTCACATTTCACATGAAACAGTTAGGTCTTTCAGCGAGAACATTCATCTCTCAGAATGACCTCATGATTGTTACGTTATGCTGTCGGGGACTTTACAGTAATCTGCTGCGGCTAATTTAGTATTGTTTCTTGTCTACGTAGGAAACGACTAATGGTTTGTTACCTTTATATTTGCATGCTGACAGATTCTCACACACAAACACAGACACATAGTGTTTGCAGAGCCAGATGTGGAAAGTTATGAAGTCAGTCATCTCTGCTCAGCCAATTTTGTAGCTAAACATATTGTAAACACATCACAGTGTCTCCAGTGGGAAAACAGCAGAACCTCATGAATAGTCAAACGTATCCGTGCAAATTACTTTCTCCCTTCACCTTTTTAGTTTGAGTGATTAACTTCTGTTCACTTTAACAGGCATGTTTAACTAGAAGTGTGTTCAACTTCCAAGTCTAAATATCTGTACAAAGACCTGGTGACAAACCACAAATTGTTGACCATTATTCCCCTTTCTCTAGGGAGCTGCCTGAATTGCCATAACTAGATATTTTGTCAAGAATAATCACAATACCACAATCTCTTTCTTTCCCAATATTTGTCTATATTACTTGTGTTTTCAACATGGAGGTATTACTGAACACCAGGCACAAGCCCAGGGGCCTCCAAAACCTGAATATGGTTAAAGTGACCAAGTTTCTTGTTGGAAAGGCCCTGTGCTCAGTATAGTAGGGAGGGTTTGTTGGATCCATATTTTTGGGGGAGGAAATTTAAAATACGCTAAAAAGCTTTTTGTTTCACTGAGTCTTGCCACTATAAGGGTGAAACACCAGCTTATATGTATTGTATCTAAATATATAAATCTTAACTTTTGAACTATACGTATTACTATCTGCTCAATGAGCTGACAGATATGAGAGGGGTATTAATCTTTTCATTTCAATTCCTCAATATGTTCCTAAGTATAGTACGTAGAGTACATTTACTTAGTTACATTCCACAGTGGCTGCTCCAGTGAGCAGTTCATGTCAGAAAAGCAAGGGACAACACAGTAAATGCAGGGGCCACTCACGCTCCCCCATAAGCTCACTCAAATTACAGCATTCATGTGTTCGTTACCCCCCAGGCAAGTGGTGCCATCTTCCAGGAGCTGTGTTTATTATTGAAAGACTGGGGGCATATTCAGTTGCAAAGGTAATATATCATCACATGAAGCGGGTTCTGATTTGTGTGAGGCCCACCGACTCACTGTTTCCACGTCTTGAGGAAATTAGGAAAATTGAAGCATTGACTGTTTTAATGCAGTATCAAGTTCTCAGTTGCACAGAGGCTTTTTTGACTTTGGGCAAGATGTTGAGGCCAACGTATGTTAACTAGTTAGATTAGTCCATTTCAAAAGGGAGCTCCCAAGCCGTTCACAGCATGTCTCAGGTCTGTGTTTGCGCCACATTTTGCACATTTTTACTCCAGTTCCCACGATATGGTTTCCATGTGCACGAGCCTTAATGAAAAGAAAGCTGACTGTTAACTAGCCAGATATACACTTTGGCTTGTTTTAATAAGCATTAGAAATGAGATCCTGAAAAACAACAACTGAGACATTGAACCATGAGAGAGCTGTTTCTAGACTGACTATCAAACCTCAGTACTTTTTGGGGACTGACCGAAATTTGTTGAACCCAGTATTGTAAATTGTCTAACCAAACCAAAAGTTGACAAAGCTGTAGTTGTGCATTCAAAGTCATATAGACATCATATAGACATCAAAACATTTTCAAATTGCATCAGTGTAGGATTATACTAAAATAAAGAACAAATCATTATTTTTATTCCTTTGTTGTCTGTAATTGTTTTACTTGACCGTTGAACTTGGCGTCTTATTTCTCCATTTCCTGTTTGTCCCCAGTTGACCATATCCTGGACATCTTGAACCATCCTGTGAGCAGCATCAGTGGCTCTCATTCCCATTTCCCCCAGATCACTGACCTTTCACAAATAACCAGTGAAGCTGTCCAGGGCAGTGGAGACATTGATCCCCTCGAACCTTCTCCCATCAACCTCCCGCCAACTGTCAGCTTTGTCAATGGAAAACATGAGGTACCATCCATGCAATACAAATAAATGTTTAAAATTGGGTCTAATTTTTATGGTTCTCCATCATTATCTTGGGTATGATAACACTGTACTCTCCCAAGTTAATAGAAGAGATATTTGAACATAGTCAAGACATGAAACAGGTCAACTCATAAAAAGCTTAGCTTTTTATAAATTCTGATGTGCATGTTTGTCTGGTTTGTTATAGCTGTTTACTTACCTTGTTTTGTCAGTTTTTTGTGGGATTAATTTAGTGCATACATGTATGAATGTTTTCTGTTCAAGAACTGATAATAGTAGCAAACAAACATATGATGGTATATGCTTTGCTAGTCAGGAGCTATGGTGTGGGATTCTGAAGATTTCATCAAGTCTGAGTATGATTTTGCATTGAAAAAATAACAAAGTCCAATCATTTAATTGCGATTCTCTTTTTTTCCCATAAATATAATCTTTTTGCCATGGCTTGATGTTGTTTGCAAATATTACATTTTATTTAGCTTTAGATTAGTTTTTGATTAAATAAAAACATTTATAGGACTGATGTCCAAACCTACAAAATCAAGACCAAAGTTGTAACAAACTGGAATGATTCTTCAACGACACCTTGCAGATTCTCTTTTTATTTACTCATGTAGCTACTCTTCTGATCTTTCAGGTGACATTAGAGCCTGAGATGCCAGAGGAAGCCAGAGGAGATCAGTTTGAGACAGCCACTCCTGTTAAGGTAGGCGAGGTGCAGGTGGAAGAAGAAGAAAGGGTCGAGGAAAGTGTGACTCCCTTTGACTACGGTGCCATAGAAATCCACACTGAGGAGACACCTACAGAGGAAACCAGTGATGCAGTCACTCATCCTACAGATACATACCCAGATGCAGTTACAGACTCGGAAATTGATGTCAACATGGTCACTGATGTTTTTACTGATTTAGACGGAATGAAAACTCAAGAACCGGGTGATCTTACAGCCACAAGAACCACCACCATGACCCCACAAACACTTCCTGTCTCATCACCAGCATCCACCACTCCATCAAGCCCACCCCTCTCCAGTGTCTCCCAACCTGTCACTGATGGGGTCTCCACCTATGAAGACATGGAGGGCTCTGCAAGCCGTGGCACTGATGACGAGGCCGGTGCCGTGCAGGAAGGCTCTGCAGATGACGTTCTGCCCACCCCGGCTGCAGGCAGCCAGTCTGGTGTGATGACTGATGAGACAGAAATTGGAGGGACAGAGCCTCCTACTTTTATCCCAGACACACAAGAGAGTGTGTCACAGGAGACCACCACACAGTCCCAGACAGAAGAAACTGAGGGGTCTGCCTCTGGAGAAGATGAAGCTTCAGGACAAGATGTTTACCCACCAGAGACACCCAGGTTCACTAATACGCTACCAGCAATTTATTCTACCCCTCAAACCCAGCAGCCTCAACCTGCAGCAGGTACCAAAGTCACAGATGGGCCTGTGGGTATACAGACTGTGGACACAGTCACAGAAACAGGCTCAGGTGTGGAGCAGCTGTCTAGTGAGGGGGAGGTTTTTGGGGGACAGGGTGGTCTGGTTGACCTTCCTACAGAGGTCACTGTTACTATTTTACCAGATGTGGCAGCTGTAACTTTTGGAGGCAAAACCACAGTGACCACAGACACTAAGGGTATAACTTCAGAGCCGAGCACACCAAAATACTCTACAAACCCCCCTGTTGCTGCTACAGATGATAAGAAACATCCCGCTGTAACAACTGAGCCTGCACCCACAACCCCTGAAGACGACACGTCACACCCCAGTGAGCTTTACAGACCCCAGACTGAGCAATCCACCACAACCTCCATGCAGTTTGTAAGCCAGTCGACACTTTCCACAATGTCGCCCTTGTACACTTTCGACCACAGCTCCCAGTCTGTCCCCGAGTGGGCTTTGATCCCTGACCCTGCTTCCACTCCTCTACCAGAGGATGATTCTGTGGACTATGACAGAGAGCTTATCCCTTCTCTGGTGGAGTCACAACCACAGATACCAGAAGAGACTCTGGCCACAGAGCAACCAGAGAGTGGCACTGACTCAGCGTTTTCTTTGGAAGCAAACACTGTGAATGTCAGAGGTACATGAACTTCACTGTTAATGGTTTGTTCTGATGTACTACAGTGTTGTAAACATCACATTAGCGTTTTTTACTGGTTTACCTCCCCATGCCTAGCTGAAGGCATGCCAGTAAGTGAAATCAGCAACTGTAGTGTTTTAGCCTCCACCAATTGCAAAACCTCCTTTATTTTATAGTCTTGCCGTAAGCCTTCCAATATACACATACAGTTCACATAACTGTAGAAGATTTCAAAATTCACTGTAATTCCTTTTAAAATAATAGGTCTTATATGTCAAGCAAGCAAAATGAGATAATTTCTTTATGCCAACTGTCAATTTTGCCTCCAGCAGATTAACGCTGACATTAGCCTGGAGTCTAATATTTAATACACACACTGTTAGAAGTAACCCCGGGTATGTAGTCAGTAAGACACTGTGCTCACACACAGAGAACACAAACTGTTTAAACAGTTTTTTGCTCTTTTGTGTGTGATTTTGTAAGGCTAGAAAGGAGACATGACCCTGCAAACTTTTACAGAGCATTTGTTTTTTTACAGACCCATGCACAACACTCAACCTGTGTGGAAATAGAAAACAGTAATCTGCTGTGGCTAGTTGCTGTTGCAAAGCTATGATTGGATGATCTCAGCTCAGGACAGGGGGTTTAGTGAACAGTCAATTATTAAGAACCACTGGGCTAAGCTAATGACACGGTTACTGGAGTGATTTTATGGGTTTCCTTTTGCGTTGTTTCATTTGTGTAGATCTCCTGCCCTGCTCAACCACTGTGTGTCAGAATGGTGGTTCTTGCTACAAGAAAGGAGCCCAAAATATCTGCATGTGTGCACCTGGATACACTGGGCAGTACTGTGAAACAGGTGTGTGTGTGTGTGTGTGTGTGTGTGTGTGTGTGTGTGTGTGTGTGTGTGTGTGTGTATATACACACACACAAATACGCAGTTGTTTTTTTCTGAACAGACATTATTGACCCCATACTGACAGATGAATGATGTGGAATAATATAAGCTTGTGTTGTGCGTTTGCAGATGTTGATGAGTGCCAGTCTAACCCATGTCTGAATGGAGCCACCTGTCTGGATGGGGTCAACTCCTTCACCTGCCTCTGCCTGCCCAGCTACGCAGGAGAGCTCTGCGAACAAGGTCAGCTATGTCTGAGAAATGGCAAAGTGATTCTGACACAATAAAAAATGTTTATAGTCAAGGTAGCACCACAGTACACTACACTATCCCTATTTCCTACTCCTATAAGTCTTACAATTGCAGTTTCGACTGCAACTTTGACTGTTTTGACTGTTTTTACTGCTGAAAAGTAACTATGTACATTGACTGCAGCACTGCACGTAAGTACAGTTTTGAGGTGCCTGTTGCTTTGGCATCTTCAATTACCAGTTACTTTGCAGATGCAGCTTAACAATACAAATTATAATCAAGAAACTGCAATATATTATTACAAATATAATCATCTCATATTATAGCATAAGGATTCCATTTTACAAGAAACCCCACAGTATATAAAGTAAGTGGCTTCACCTTAACCAGCTGCAGCATTAATCATAATATAGCTGTAGAATTAAGATTTTCTGAAATTTCTGAGTATGTTTTCGTCCACAGTTTTGTTTTGTTTTGGTTTTTTTTTCCCAGTTTTCTTATCAGCTGTAACGTATCACTTACTAAGGTAATTTCAGAGAAAGGGCCATTACTTTATCAAAGGATTAAGCTGGAGCAAATGTGAATGATCTCAGCTGGTGAGCATATGAGTAGACAGCTTTCCAGCTACAGTATTTCAACACCAACAGGACCTGCGTCACCATACGTCAACAAGCTTCTAGCACCACATATTTTGCAATGACATGTGAATGATTTCTTTTGTGACACTTTCTTGTGCGACTGGGTAATTTATAAAATATACAACCTCAAATGTATCCAGAATTGCATGCATTGGGTCAGAGTGAGTTACTCCCCCATGCTGGAGTGCAGGAAATGGCATTGTGCACTTATATGCTTCGTATATAAATTTCGCTACAGATCAGATATTTGCTATCTTCAAACAGAAGCTTAAACTTTAAATAAAAGGTCCTATTTCTGAGATAGTGGAACTTTGTAATGTCAAAAAAGCCAGTTGGTCCAAACAAGAGCAGTCAGACGTTCAGACATTCTTGAAACAAACCAGCAGTGAAAACACAAGAGAAGTATGTGCAAACAAAAATGGTTATTTCAAGTGCAACTGGTCAGATTAAAAGTCATTTTAATCTTCATCCCCAGGTTTGTTTAACCTAGAGGTTCATTTCTTACTTCTCTGTTCATCTGATTGCTCATGTTTCACCACTTGTTGAACTTATTTTCTGCCTTATTATTACTGATAGGGATGATTGCCAAGTCTAATCTAAAAACATTTATAGTAAATCTACAACAAATGGAGTATCTACCTATGGACACACTGACACACATGCACACAGGTGGACACAGTTGTCTGAAGTAACGACACTGTTCGGTGCTCAGCTGTCTTCCAGCACTGGGTGTTGGCTCCTCAGCAGATTAGTTCCAGCTTCTCAACTAATACTTCTGCCATTACTCAGCAACTAATCGAGGTTTAGGCATACAAGCAGACTCCAGGGATTAATATTTTCCATGACAATTTACCAGCTTTCAGAGAGCTTATGATGTCTCTCCCAGTATTTTTTGAGCAAAAGTTAGACATTGTTACATTTTTCAAAAAATGAAGTGATAAGGGAATTATTATTTTTTATTTTTTTTTAGAGTTGGGTTTGGTTCTTATTGTAAGTCATAACCCCAAAGTAATGGCTACTTGACCAGGGAATGAATTGCCCATCGGGTCTTTTACTAACAGATTTAACAGATTTAATTTCTTAAACTTTTGTTCAGATTATTAAGGGGTGAGAATGTACACTGATAAATCAAACAAGGAAGCAAGCATTAGGGCATTAAGGCATTTTATGTATTTATATAATAATAATAATTATGCAACTGTCTACAGTTTAAAGTCATATTTTCTCAGAAACAGTCAATGGAAGAAATACTCAGACTGACTGTGTAAAAATACTAAGTATTAACAGCAAAATTTAGTATCCAGTGTCTATATGCAGTAATGGCCTAATCTGAGTAACATTAGAATATATTAGTTAATAGTTAATATAGTAGTGAGAGAATGGCTGCCAAAAATACCAGCCATTGTCTCCATCAGCCAATCTTTCTTTTCTGGTGCCATTCTCTGATTGGCTAGTCCATTTGGCAGCCTTTCTCTTATTTGCTGTTGATTACAGCTGCCTCTCTGATTTGCAGCTGTTGCTGGGTAGCCACTTCGACAGGTAGAATGAGGCTCTTTGATCTTTTGACTCTTTTTCTAAAATGCCTTTACCTTTCCCACATAATTATTTTGAGCTGTACAGCTCTCACACAGTTATTTGACTACTGTTGTGCTTTATCTGTGCTGATAGAGGCAGTAGTAGATAGAGAACCACAGAGACAGCTGTCCTCTCATAGCTTTCTGTCAGTGGAAAAATGGGGAGAAAAAACAGATAATTGTTCTATTATTTTGCCAGAAAGCTTTTGCAGCTGTGTGGCATTGAATCAGTGGTAAATACTACTAAATAATGCCTCAGACCTATTCAAGCACTTCTTCATCTCCTGGACGAGGCTGTGTTTAGACTGGCGGTGTGCACTCAACTGATTCTGTGCTCGGCTACTTTCAAAGTGCCAGAAGGAGAGTCATGTATTAAAGCTCTACATTTATTAGTTAGTGGACATGGAGACCTCACCTGACCCTTCAGGTGGCTGCACAGTGGACTTATTAAGACGAAGTGGGCTGACGATAGCTAATAGCCCGAAGCCTCGACAGCAACTTTCCATCCCGCCTTTATTGGCACACACATTATTCTGAAGCCACTGATACAAAACATCCATTGTTTACTGAGCCCGACAAAGCAGAGAGCTGATTATATGGCTTAAAGTCATTGTATATCAAACTAAGTGTGTGTGCGTGTTGTACATTAACTCTGTGTGTTAAAGTATGTGTTTGTGTGTCTTTTGACCTGCAGACAACTGGAGAGTTGTGATGGTTAATGAAGTCCAACTGTGTGTTACTGAGCTCATTCAGTTAGGGGCCTTTATTCCCCAGCTGGACCTCAACTCATCCTCAGTTCTCTCTCTCTCTCTCTCTCTCTCTCTCGCTCTCTCTCTCTCCCTTTGGTCTCAACAACAGAGACTGAAATAAACAAATCAAAGTTGTTGTGCAGCTGCAGTAGGTTCATTGTTACAACACACAAATCCAAACAGTTGGATGTGGGAAATGTTATGTGCATACTCGTATATACATTGTACAGTATAAAATCTTGTTCCAGCCTGGATTGTTGATTGGCTATGAACTGCACTGTAAGCAGTATAATTGACTGTTTACATTGAAATACTTCAGTGTCAACTATCAACCACTGATGTTGAAAATCTAACTTTGGGATGGATTGCATTTTCTTTAATGCTTCATTCTTTTTACAATTTGCAGATACTGAGGTCTGTGGATTCGGTTGGCAGAAGTTTCAGTCTCACTGCTACAAGTACTTCACTCACCGTCGGACATGGGACGCTGCTGAGAGGGAGTGTAGGCTGCACGGCGCTCACCTGGCCAGCATCCTTTCACAGGAGGAACAGCAGTATGTTAATCGTAAGTTCATGGTTTGGAATTTGTGCCACATCTAAACTGGACATCTAGACTGAAATATCTCAGCAACAATTGGTTGCATTAAAAATGGTTCATCTCCTCAAGATGAATAGTAAGGTTAAAACTTCAATTTGTCTGATACTTATATATATCCAAATAACAGAAAGTACCAAAAAGCTTTGCTATCAGGCCAAAAACCCTAATCAAAAACACATGGCAGAAGGTAAATAAATGTCTATCTTAAAAGCAGATTTGCCTGTAAGTACTTTGCTGCTTTTTATAGTTCAGTGCACTTTAAGAAAACAGTGTGTTTGGAGAGAGAATGGTCTTTAATCTAATCCATTGATGAGTGTTAGTGAGATAAAAATCAAGTCGTTTAAACAGAGTTTCCATCCAGATAATCAAAGCTGACTCTGCTTGAGCAACATGCAGGCTGTCACCCAGTTTATTGGGGAAATTGCTGAATGGCATTAAAATGGACTCAGCCTGAAGGATTCCTCTGCTCCCTGCTCTCTTGTTTGTTCACACTGTTGATTTTTCACCAGTCCTCACACTGCCACACACACACACACACACACACACACACACACACACACACACACACACATTCAAGCTACAGTCTTGTTAATCAGTGCATCCCTCTTTCCTCTACAGATCTTGTTAGACTCTGATGTGTTTTACCTCTGCAGGTCTGGGCAGTGACTACCAGTGGCTTGGCCTGAATGACAAGATGTTTGAGAGGGACTTCAGATGGACTGATGGCAAGCCAATGGTAAGACATTTTAATAAATCAATCTAACATGAGTATCTAATGAACTATTATCTATAAAATGAGAAGAAAGCCTTGCATTCTGCTTGTTGGTCATGTACTCTGTCAATCACTACTTCCATACTAACTAAATTATCTAACACAACTACTGTTTGGGATGAACTGTAATAATTTGACCCTTTTAATGCGTGTTATGCTTTGGTTTATGAACAAATACTTGCACAACTAATTAAGTTCCCATCAGCCTCAGCTACACTTTGTTTTAGTTGATTTGCAAATAGTAGCAGGCTAACAACCTAAACTAAGATGGTTAACAGAGAGCTCAACATCTGCATGTTGAAGAGGGATTAAGTGATGAACTTGGTTTCTTCCATGTCTGTGAAGTTGAATTAAACCAAAAACATAAATCACTTCCTGTGTGCTGCTCTGCAGAGCATCTCCTGAGCAGCCACTGAACTCATCTGTGTTTCTTAGTCCTGATGACACATTCTCACACACGTTGCGAGTCTGATGGGAACGATCAGCTGTTGCAGCATGTGAGCCGAGTTATGCAGCCACGACGAGGGCCTGATGAGAGCCTGAAATTTGACACTTGGGGGGGACTCTGCTGTTGTAATGTGTTATCATTTAGAATAGAGGCACACCCTTACTGGGGTGAAATGTGCCTCATGTTTTGTACAATACTCGGCAGTTGCACAATAGCATGTAACATGTAGCACATATGTTCATTTGCTTGTAGTCTTTGTTTTCAAATGAAGTGAAAGCAGCGTACCCATAGACTCCCTGCTACATATAAGCTAGAGAAGCCTTAAGTATGTTGAGGCCTGTGGTGTTATTTGTTCCAGTAGCACCACTGCCTGCTCTCTATGTGAATTACATCCAGTCACATATGTAGGATGAGTACTATCTCGTGAGAATAAGTGGTGGTTTCATAGCCCTTATGCACAGAAATAACTGAGCAGTATCAATATGATGTAGTAGTGACCCAGTTTTAATATTCAGTCAGGAATGTCTTTCCTGGGATTGAGTAATGGATCGAATATGTTTATTGGGACATTTATTGGGTGTTTCGCAATAAAGTCAAAAAGTGAAAATGTGTCTTCTGACAGCAATATGAATACTGGAGGCCAAACCAGCCAGACAGCTTCTTCCAGTCTGGAGAGGACTGTGTGGTGATGATTTGGCATGAGGGGGGCCAGTGGAACGACGTGCCCTGCAACTATCACCTGACTTTCACCTGCAAAAAGGGAACAGGTATGCACACATGGAAACATACATGTGCACAAATGCAGCAGGTGTATCATTCTCTTGTATACTTAGAGGAGGTTTGTCAAATATGAGAAAACAGCACATCATTTGAGGTATCTCTGCTTCTGCTACAGAAAGTCTAGGGTTAAAGTCAAGGTACTACTGGAGCTTAAAAGATCATCATTTATCATCTTGTTGCATTATGGGAATTGTAGTGTGTTCATGGAGTTCTGTTCATGTTCATTTTCACAGTTCATGTTTAGTTTCATGGATTTACATATATTGCTTATATCACTGCAAAACAGCATACTGACAATTTGTAGGTACTGTATTACCCAGAGTGTATCAATCTACCACCTGTATCATTTTTTAAAAATGTTTGGGAGTTGACTTAATGGGCTACAACATATATCTAATATATAGTTCTTAAATGTATCAAAATTTTATATGTTAACTCTGGATCATATGAATATGTAATGTTAAATAAGTCCAACCCTCAGAGAGTTATCACCAACTTTGTACTTAGCTCATCTGAGCTATGTACCATCTTTCAGGTCAGCATTCCTGATTTCCAGCCTGGTACTTATTTTTGGTTTTGTCTTATCAGTTTCAAGCTCCAGCTCCAGCACAGACAGACCCACTGTTCACTACTTGCTCAGCACCAAACAGCACATACTAGAGCATTTAGCAACTAAAGAGGCAGATTGTTTTTTTCCAGAGTTAATAGAGACCAGCAAAGAGCTCAAAGGAGAGTGAATATTAAACTTATATTCATTGGCTGGACACAAACTCCAGTGGTATAATAACAACTTTATAAAGGGATAATACGTGACTATCAGACCCCAGAAGTGACAGCATCACAGAGTGAAATGATTTTGTTTTCTACCATCAGTCTCATGCGGGCAGCCACCTGTGGTGAAGGATGCTCGTGTTTTTGGGGCCATGAAGCCTCGCTACGAGATCAATTCCCTTGTCCGCTATCACTGCAAACAGGGCTTCATCCAGAGACACACCCCAACAATACGCTGCCGGGCCAGTGGCCATTGGGACACCCCCAAAGTCACCTGCACAAGCCGTAAGTACTCATGTCTGTGGAACAGTGGTTCAGAAATACAAGGCTGAACAACATTTCCAAATGTTCTCGTGTGCTATTTTTCCATCTGTCTTCTCAGCTGCAACCTACCACAAGTCATTTACTATCCGGCACCGCAACAACCAGAACTACGAGCAACCAAACCGGCTCTATAACCACCACATCCATCACACCAAGAGTCATCAGAAACACAATCAAAACCAAGAGCAGCAGCAAAGTTACAGCATGTTGCAGAGCCTCTGGAAGCCTTTCCAGAGTCTATCTGAGCAGACGCAGAGGGAGAAGAGGCATCAGCAGGTCCAAACACAGAATGAGGATCAGATGAGACACTGATTTGTGCTTTTGAAAATCAGCTTAGTGTTGGCAGCCAATCACAGCAGGCTGGCTATTTCAGTCCAGAGGCATCAGTAAACAGAGAGATGCACTGAACTGTCTATCAATGGCTCTCAACAGGACAAGAGACATGTTTCACTGACATGTACATTGCCCAAAAACACTCTAGGATCTGAACCGTAACACTAGTGAGAATTAAGTTTTCCTGGTACAGTTTGTTCACTGATTATATCAAGTCTCAGTGCTCTAGAAAGGAAGACTGGTGTCTTAATGGTTTCACTGTGTGTGACTCTTAATACACCACATTAAAGGTCTATGAGTCACCACTGTGTTCCCATTCCCCAAGATCCTGACCTGATCTCAGCATGGTCAAGCAAACCAGTGTAATCTTAATTGAAAGGTACCAACGTTTACACTCATTGTTTCTCATCAAAACTCACTGTTTGGTATCCTTGACTTGTTGACTGTATTTCCTTCCCCATAAAACACTTTTTTAAAGAATTATAGACGTCCATGTTTGCTGGCAGGGAGATTTTTAGCGTCCATAATGTCCTGCAGTTTATTACTTAATGACTTTTTGTAAACAAAAACGCTAAAGTGGAAACTTTTCAAACGAAAGTGATTATTGAAAATGAAACCCCCACCTAATAAAAATTGCTCAGTAGCGCTACCGGTGGTCATAAACTCCACAGGGCACCTTTAACCATGGAAAATATGGCACATACAAACTAAGCAGTGGAGCGAAACCGAAACACATTATTCTCTGAAATATTTGTGGTTTATTTTTATATGAGCTTGCCCAGTAGTTTAAAGAATCTAGATAATGTTTTTGTAGGGATAAAAGAGGATTAATTCATCCCTTTAAATTATTATCATAAAATTTGTCCAGTTTCAGTTTGTGCTGTTTGTTATGACCCGTTTCCACTGGCTGATTTCCCATGTAGATTTTTGTAAAAAGTGTTCAGTTGAGTAAAGGGAGTGGAGAGAATTAAAGAGCAGCACACACAGAGCTGGAGAGGCGATTATTATGAATGTGTGGTGTGTGTGTGTGTGCGCGCGCTGGGGCTATTAATCATAGGATATATAATACAGATATTATTTGACATCATATGAATTTAACTTATTGTATACTTAAACACTATGAATGGACTGTGATACTAAATAAAGGTCATTGGAACTGAAGTGATTCTGTTAATGATGACTTCCTTGCTGTTTACAGAAAACATCATATCATGTATTACACGCTGCCATCATGTATGTTTGCTACACCATAGCATTTGTCTTGCAACATTAGCTCTCAAAGCTGCTTTTTATTGTGCAAACAATTCACAAAATCATCATCAAAATGCTCCTGGTTGTTTTAAAAGTTGAGTTGGTTTTTCGAAGTGTTCTCAAATGGAGGTAATATACATGTTGCTTTTTGCTACAGATCTGGAATCTGTTTTTAATCCAACAAATAAGGGAATGTGAAAAATGTGCACAGAGAAGATTTCTACATGCTCCAAAAGAGTATTTTTTTAAATGTAATGTGATCGTATGCATTTGACCCTCTCCTCCTATGTTTTCCATACATTTCCCATTTTATATATTGTTTGTCAATGTATATGCAATTTTGAAATTTTTTTTTTTAACGGGGGGGGGGGGGGGGGTTCAGTGTATCTGTGGCACAAAAGCTTATTTTTATGTAATCATTGTTTCTGTGCATCATCCTGGTTTCAATGTCATTGTCAGCTGCGTGTGCAATAATAGGAACTATTATAACACAACCTGTGTTGTTTGTTGTTTTTCTACTATGTTGCACTCATTTGAATGGTAAATCTGGTGTTATTCCATGTTTTTCTCATGTAAACCAAACCAGCGACGTGTTAGGCCCTCTCTTAGTACCTCCTCACTACCTGTGTGTGGCTCTTAACTACACACATATTTGTTACTCCCAAACATGTACCTTGCTGCAATAATTAACATTTTTGTACAAAAACTAAAATGTGTAGGTGTACTATTAAAGGTGTTAGTTGTAGTGATGAACTCCAATTACTGCATATTTTACAAACTCACTGCATTTCCCCTGAGCTTCACAGACTATTGTATGTACTTTCAGCACATTGTTTTGGTTTAGCAGCCCTCAATTTACTGTGAATGGTTAGGTTGTTTCTCCAGAGCTTACCTTCTTGTTAAGAATATATTTGCAGTTCACTGAGTCTGAACTTGTGTCCAGTGAAAAATATCCCATTGCTGAAGGCAATCAAAGCTTTAAGGCTACTTCTACATCTGAAGGTTAGAGGTTTTGCCAATAAAACTAACCTGAAATGACGAGACAAAATAGGAAAATACCTGAAAAATATGGCCAGGAACTCTAGAAATAGATTGCATTTCAACCTGGTAGCAAATAATGATCATTGCTCAATCACATTGCCACTTAAATGAAATCATACATAAATGTTCCTAGAGGACAAAAACATATTTAATTTGAGGCATTTTTGACCAATACATCAAGTATTTAATGAAGAATATGCACAATATGCCCATGCAGTATTTCTGAATAATAATATTAAAGACTGAAGAAATCCAGACTCTCGTAAACTTAAATTCTACACTCAGGGGATTAAGACCACAGTTTATCAGTAACGTGTTTTAGAGTTTTGGCTCCATGAACAGCAGCTGTATTTTCTGCAAACCACCAGATGTCGCTGCGCTGCTCATGTTAAAAGAATATTGCATTTTCATTACAAAAAAAAGACAGTTCTGAAACAGTTCACCCCAGGGAAACGTGAAGAAACTTAAGTGCAGCTAAAGAGACAGATATTTTTGGAGCTAGTATAGGGATAATTTGCATACATAATTTTTGTTAAGAGTTTGTTCCACTCACTAAAATGGAGCAAGCCTGTACAACAAAACAGCGAAGAGACAAATGAAACCACTGAAGGTCAGAAAAAAATGATTTTTTAAGGGACTATTTACAGCAGCAGGGTAATCCACAAACCACCTGGCTCATTGATGTGTGTTTAATATGGCACAGAAATAGAACCTATATAGGTCTGGGGTTAGGCACATCATATCTGCTATTAAGATCAATTTATTATTGGTATTAGGGTTTTTGTTGCTTCTTGACATAGAAAAAAAAAATGAAAAGCAATATATGGTGCATCTTGAATTCTGAACTGATGCTTCATTAAAAAAATATGGAGGTTTTGTACAAGTTGTTCCTTGAAAGGAGCTTTCATGATGTTTTTTTTTTCTTTTCTAATACAGTAAAAAAAAAATTAAATAGTGAAAAAAAAGAATTACATTTTAAAAAAAAACCTGAAACCTGTGTTATCCTACCTTTGCATGTTCAACGACTTCCTCGAAAACAGTATGTGAACATCAATCAACATAAACACGCA
Source organism: Datnioides undecimradiatus (assembly GCA_008933995.1). Classification (NCBI taxonomy): domain Eukaryota; kingdom Metazoa; phylum Chordata; class Actinopteri; order Lobotiformes; family Datnioididae; genus Datnioides; species Datnioides undecimradiatus. The sequence goes on from WARS01000007.1 coordinate 10,223,424, forward strand.
CAACGTCATGGACATGCCATCACCTAAAACAGTCCTGAGCTTTGGCAACATGCTGCATTTCAGTTACAAAATCAACTGAAAGCAGCACCATGAATGGCCTTGGTGTTTCTGTGAGGAAAACATTTGCCCAAGCAGCACCCCTCCCTTTGGAAACATGTCGAGCACATTACCGCATAACCCAGGAACTACACCTGGCTCCTTCTGCTCAACAGCCATCGTAAAGTCAGTTACAGCACAGCTCCAGCTGACGTGAACTCTGCTGACTTTTATTTTCTTTGCAACTGCAATGCTATTGCTCATAAGCTGTCATGATGTATTTTGGATAATAGGTGAACTCAATGAGCCCTGTGCAAAGAGACGGAGGCAGAGTCGTAGTTATGTAGTGTTTTATTGTCCTTTTGTCTTTTGGGTCCCAAAGGTTTCCTCATACGCTGCAGCTAACAAGACCCCTGATGAGCAAAATTGGTCAGATAATACACAAGATGAAAGGCAACAGATTTGGGGTTTGTTTGGATATTTTAAGTTACAGTTTGACTCAGTAACATCTTCTAATGTGTGTCTGCTAAATATGAAGCTCTAACCAGCAGGCCATTAATTTATCATAATTATTGGAAGCAGTAGGAAACAGTTAGCCTAGCTATTTCCAAAGTCAAAACATCTAACTACAAGCACCCATAAATCTCACAAATTAACATATTATATCCAGTTTGTACTACAAAAAGTTAATTAGTGAGCTTTTCAGTCATGGTCAGCTGTACTAGGTGACTGCTGGCTATAGCTTTATATTTAACACACAGGTAGGTGAGTGGTATCATATCCATATTCATACACAAACAGAAACATAAAAACAGCAAGTTGTGGTTTTATGGGGAGCTTTAATCTGTCAAAAAGTCCTTGCATGAGGTTGTAACTATTCCCCTCCCAAACTGACACATAAAATTGTTTGCAGCCTGTATACAATAACCAAAAATATTACAAGGTAAAAGGAACAAATCTTTTAGTTCTGCAACACTGCAGAAGACTCTTCAATATGTATTGACTTCTCAGCCATCATTTTGTTAGTCATAGTCTGAGGTCAATCATTAATATGAGTCTGTCTAGCAGTTCTTCCAAGATAAGTGTTGCAGGAGACCGATTGCTCAGTAGTGTGTCAAAGGTGCAGCCAAATAAAGCTAACCTTTTACCAGGCCCAAGCGGATGACCTAAACCAGGGTCTGGGGCCAGCTGGGACTTTGTATGGTGAGCTTATAGTTGATCAATGTGCCCCATTTACTCTCTGATAGCCTTACATGGAAGAAGCCCTTAGTGCCTCCATGCAGGAATTATTGGTATTTCGAATGTATTGTATTTCTGTCTCATTCAGCAGGCTGGTGTAGGTTGGCTGCAGGCCCGCTGGGTCTGATCTGTGCCTCAGAGACAGAGACAGGTCTGCCGGTGCAGAGCTTAGATAGCAATCAGGGAGCCAGTGGCTGCCAGGAAAACCATGCTCACTCAGAGCCTGGCTTAAGCCCACTTGTGACCTCAGCACTCTGTATTGTATGCTAAGTGTTCTCGATGCAAACCTTAGCGTAAAATCAACATGTTATGTTCATCTTTTAAAGGTATTTTTGCCATCTCACAGATGTCTTCTGTCTAATCTAAGGCTAAAATTAGCACCTGATTTTGCTTAACTTTCAGTCCTGACACTTTAGCTTTTGTGTGAAAGATCATTTTTTGGTGGCGCAGTTGCACACAAAGTCTGTTTGCTACATGCGTCTCTTTCTAGCTAGCTTACAGATACAGTTGGCAGCTTTACTTTCTCTTTAACTGTCACCATGCCTACAACTGTCATTCCCATCTACCATCATCTTCCACTTGAAGCGAATATAAAAAGCGCTGTTTAAAGCAGATTACAATGATCCAGTCTCACAATTCCAACAGGCTCGCTTTTCACTTTATCATCCAGCGTGGTTCTTTACATCTGTGGGATCATGGAAATACCTTTTAAATTAATACTTTAGAAAGAACATTCTTAGTTTTATTAGGATGTGCAGGGATTTGTGGAGTCACATAAAGAGGGGCTGAGGTCACAAATGGCGCTTGCCGGCTCTGCTCATTCACTATAAGAAACTACAGTATTTGTATCAAAAATAGCAGTTTTTCAAGGCGCTAGATAGATAGTTTGTGTAAATCTACACTGCTGCTTGTAGAAGCTAAGTCATGCGCTGAAGATCAAGCCAAACAGAGAGCTACAGCCACAAAGCTTTATTTCGTTGACAAACTGAGCTTGTAGAGTGACTCTGCAGCACAGTGCTGTTTTAATTCATGCCAGGCATTTTCTATTGCTGCATAGATTGAGCTACTGTTTGCCTCCCCTCCTCCTTTAGGCGTCTTCTACGTGTTCAGTGCAAAAGTCAAATGTTTTGTTTTTTTTATTTTTGTGTTGTGGCATTTTGTATTTTTTCCACGGTTGTTATGTTGTGTTTCATGTAAACCAAAGAGACTTTGATAATTTGGCTAAAAAGACAAAAATAATAATAATAATAATAATGTAATTATTTCTACAGTATATCAAAAAATAGTCAAAAACAGAAATACATTTTCTAGATAATAACATTCTACATACTTATAAAACATAAACAATGCTAAACAGTTGGGTGTTCTTGTTCCTTATCATTGTACTCATTTTGGTGACAAGACTGATGTTTGGTCCAACACATTTGTATAAAAAATAAAACACTGGACAGCATGATGAAGTACAAAGTACCAGTCATAGCACCTTGTTAAGTGTGGACAGTAAGGATGGGTTTAGTTGTGCTAGGCTTGTATTCCTACCTGACAAGTCTCACAGGATTGGAGCTTTCTTTGTTTTCATGTAGTTCTGTGTTGTTGTTCTTCTTCTTCCAGCTCTTGAACAAAACAAGATAAGTGCCCAAAGTATCCGTCCAATCACGGGTCGTTTTGCTGTGAAACTGTTTCTCAGTTCAGACATGTCGTTCCTAGTCCTGTTCTTGAATGACAATATGGCTGTAGCTGTGATATCTTCCAACCCTCACCCTCCACACACACCAACCCACCCTCCCCTGTCAAAGGCATTGATTAAATTATATGAACCTTGAATTTGTGTAAACTATCCCTCGTGGAGTATCATGTCCCAGATTACAAAGCAACAACATGACTCTTGCCTGACATTAATGTCTTAAGGTTTCCATAAAATAAAGCATCACAGTTTGAATGTGTTTGTTCAAATCCCCAAAATCTCTCCACTGTCTCTTTTTCACTCCACTAGTGTGTGTTCACCAGAGTATGAATGTATGTGTGTGCATGCTGTTGTTTGTTTGCAGGTCATTTGTACGTGTGTGTGTGTGTGTGTGTGTGTGTGTGTGCGTGTGTGTGTTTGCAGCTCAGTTGTGGCCCTTGAAGCAGTACACTCCATACAGCTTGTGCTTTTTGTCAGGGAAGCCACTGAACCTCACAGCGGCCTCTGTGGGGCTACAGCGCCGGCGGGGACGGGAGATGGGATAACGGACGCTGCCATCGGCCAACCAGCCAGCATCACAGCGATCGTAGCCCAGCAGCTTCCAGGCGGCAAACATTTGCCCGACCTTTGCGATTTGAGCACCGTCTTTTTGACACGCCCTGACTGCCTCGTCGTATGTTAACTTAGAGGGGTGGATCAAGTAGTAAAACCGACCTGTGAAGATAAAAAAGACAAAACTAGGTAAGCATCAGCAAATAAAGATTTAGAAACACAACCTGTTTGTAAAGTAAAAACCTCTACTTAATGCAGATCTGCACAAAGTGTTTCCTGTCTTTGCCTGTTTTGTGGACTTTTTGGAGGTATCACACCACCACACCATCCTGATAAACCTTGTTGTAATTTAGGATTTTCATGTTCATTAAATACTTGAACTGTGCCAAGTTATTGCAGGACAAAGTTTGGACACAACTTCCTGACCTGACAAGAGGTCACCATGTACCACTAAGAAGGATAAATGTCCAACTTGTCCCAGAACAAAACTAATTTATTTTCCAAAATATAGAAATATCACTAATCAGGACCACAATTTATCACTTTGAAATCACCATTTTCCTTTTAAACAAGAGAATCTGAGAACTTCCTACACCAAGGCTTATCAAACACACAATATCAGTGACAGCAATCTGACCCACCAGGTTGATGTGTTTTATTGGACTATTGTCTTCAGGATCAACCTGGTCAAATAAAGTCTCTCTCTCACACACACATACACACACAGAGACACACCAAGATTAAAACACCCTTCACCTTTGTAGTGGGAGGTGAAGCAGAACACGTCGTAGTGGTTCTTGTCCTTGTCTCTCAGGCCATAGTTGCGAATTCCTGGCACCGTGTTCTTGCCTCCGCAGGGTTCTCTGGGGGTGGTGATTGGGTACTGGACCGTGCCATCACTCAGCCAACCAGCATTGCACCAGTCCATGTTTCCCCTCCATGCTTCATACAGCTGGTCAAAGGATGCAACAATGGCGTCCTGGTCCCTACATGCCCGCTCAGCATCATAGAAATTGAGGTTGTAGCGACCCAAGCGGGGGAAGTAGGGGAACACGACACCTGCAAGGAGAGGTGGGAAATAGATAAATGACCTGCAGTTTGTATACAAAACTGGGATGCGTCCTCTGGGCTTTGTATTCGATCCTGTTATTTAACCTAATGAGTGAAAGAGACGTCTCGCTGTGTAAGCCCAGCTGTTTCCCTGTCAGCCTGCTGCCAGCGCCTTTGGCTTCAGGCAGTAACTGCTGATATCTCTGGCTACTCTCAACCGTAATGGAGTTGCTCTGACACTGATGTACACTATGCTTACATTTGCTCCTGACTTTCCCCGAAGCAGTTGCTGCTCATGGTACTAAATTTAGTCTGACTGCAGCCTGTTACAGCCCAATGACATTTAATCAACACTTTATTTTTAGACGTATTCTTTCCCATTTTTAAAGAGCTAGTTCACCCAGCTATTATACCTTCAAGGTCGAGGGACACCACCACCGTTCCATCTTCCAGCCCATCGATAACTTCACATTTATATCTCCCATAATCCTCCAGGGTGATCTCTGTGATGACCAGGGAGGCATCCATGGGAGAGGAGCCTTGTAGGTGCACGCGTCCATGGAAACTGCCATAGCTCCTTTTGTGATAATCCATGGCAACAAAGACATCCACCTAGAGCAAGATGAAGCAGGATTAGATCAGTGGTATGAAATCTCCCTCAATCTGTGATTGAAGATTGTATAGCAGATGAAACATTAAAGACGATTTTTGAATGATTAGTTTTTCACTTTCTGGTGGAGAATTACATGAGAAGATTAATGCCACTCTCATATCTGTCTACTAAATAAAGTTAGCTTAGCATAAAAAACAGAAATGGGCTCAAATGGGCTAATTTACATGTTACATCTCATTTGTGTAAAAATAACAATTCAGATGTCACATTTTAAAAGCAGATTTCTTTTACAAGTGTGAACCAGCTACACATTTGCATCATGGACAGGATGCAAACCTTCACTGTTTAACAAATTTACAAATGTACTTACTTCCCTCTCTCAGCACAGGAAGACTTTCAGGTTAATTAACAGGACAACCAGTGGATCATATCATACTCTAATGACAGTCTAATAACTCTAAGAAAATAAAAAATATAATAACAATCTCGAATTAACAGTAACCTCTTTCAGGTAGTCTGAGGTCAGTTTGGTCCATTTGATCCTCATCTTACGATTTGGTGCCAATGACTGATCCCTCAGGATCCTGCATGGTAATGTAGCATTTCCGCCTCGTCTGGACACCACCTTTGATTGTTCTGCCACCACTGAGAGCCGAGGGCCGTTCTCTGTGACACACACAATTACATCCATTAAATTAAAATTATAAACATATGCATTCTGTGTGGACCTAATAAATCTATTTCTGAAAATGTAGTTTACTTTAATACTCAGTGGTTGCCAGTCCCAGAAGTCCCATGAATCTGTGTAGCTTTCCCAAGGTTAAATAAATCAATAATTGTAACTGGAAACATTAAATAATATATTATCACCTGTGAACCTGCCAAGTTTTGTTGGTCTAACTGTAAATAAGAATATATGCACTGTGCACACAAGCGCATTTGAATTAGCATGTGGTTCATCTGCTGCTGTGACCCTCAGCCTTGATCACTAATAGATTGGATGCCTCCTCACCTCAGCGCAGTCTAACCAACCACCACAGTGTTTCAAATTGCTGCATAAGCACAAGTGCTCATCAGTTCAGTGGAGCAAATGTCTGATGGCATATTGATCACATGTTTCTGTTCTTCTCTGTATTAAAAGGACAGTTTGCATTTTCCTTTACCTGCTCCTTTAGTCCCTAAATTATCAAACTGTTCCTGACAATCTGCAGCTTCACTGATATTTACACTATAAACTGTTAACTGGTTGTTACCGTCATTGTGTTTATCATTTACATGTAGTCATTTCTTACGTGTTAATTAGTATGTTTTTTGTCATTAGACATTGTTATTAGATAGTTGTTCATAATAAATTTGTTCCTACTTGTTAGTTTTTTTGTTAGTTTTTAATTTATTGTTAGTTTGTTGTTTAGTAATTCGTGAGTGTTGAAGCTGCCAGATATGAGAGCTGAATACAGAACAGTACCACTATTAATCACGTTTCCACTGAAACTGAATATGAGCACACAACACCCACATAACTAACAAATAAAATAGTTATGGTGGAAAACTGAAAAAGTGCAACAAGGAAGATTCATTCAAACTTTTACTCAGATTTGACTTATCTTTCTGACTTGATGTAAATTAGGGGTCAACTGCTAGATTGTGAGCAGTTCACTAAGGCAACATAACCAATAAATAGCAAGTGCATTCACTCAGTGAGCTCTTTACAGCCTCATTTACCATAATAGAGAATAGGACACAAGCAAAAGTGATGTTCAAATGTTGTGGACGACATACCAAAAGGTTACAACCCAGTGTTACCAGGGGTATTGGTATGTTGAATGAATAGCAAGATAATACCAACGTTTCAAGTGTAAAGCAAACTCTAACAGTAAGGTCATGCAGTAAGATAGCAGATATCAGCTGAGAACATAAATATTCGCTAGTTATATAAATTATAAATAATTATACATAATTCTCTATCTCAGCTGCATTTTCCTTATAATGATTGAAATCTTGTTTAAAGTTTTCATCTGCAGATACTGATGAGATAACTTTATCTCAGTGAGCTAATAATCCTCACATAGCAGTGCTATCACTGAGCCACAGCAGCAGAACAAACTGATAAACCAAGGGAACAGATGACACTGCAGAGTGAGTGTTGTGAACGAAACTCAGAGAAGGACACCGGAGAACGTCCCTCTTCATTCTGCAAAACTCTGTATGACATTGTCACGGTAACACACTGCAAACACACACATGCAAATACTTACCTGTGACATAGATGGTTCTCGAGTGCTCCAGTTCAGGATACAGAGTGTCTAAGTCATTGTCTGCTACACTCAGTGAGATCAAAGCACAGATCAGCACAGGAATCATCTTTTATCATCAAACTGGGGGTCTGATCACTGCAGAGACAGAGAGAGAGCGAGAGAGGAGGGGGGTTACATGAGAATATGTACATTAAGATGATTCTAAGGACAGCATTTTTCTGTAGTTATATCACACAGGTGCAACACACAGAGAAAGGAAAGTTAATCCCCTAAAAGTGTGTTCTGCATGCAGCTCACTTCAAAACCACAGTGTGATTCAGTGTTTCTCTCTGCAGTGCTGTTTCTCCCCCCTAAGGCTCTGTAATTACTGTGAGGGTGCAGAACAGTCTGCATCCCCGTCACTGAGCACATCTGCGGACAAAAGCACACAAACTAAAATCCTAAAAATCTTCATTCCTAATTTGTTGAATGTGACTGTGTCAAAATAGAAAAACATAAGCATGACAGAAACATGACTTAGAATTATCCTCAGTGTACAAACCGGACATCCCTACAGAGGACTACACACAACACGAGCACAACAGAGTCAGTATCAAACATAGATGTAAGTATATACAGTACATACTGTGCAGTAAATATTCCCTGTCATCCAGCAGAACGAGGCAGCAGCATGTCCCGGTGACACTGACAGTCCACAACTTCAGAGGGAGACTGTGCCACAGTGCAGCGTCACCCCCCCATGCACACATACACACACACTGGCTTCATTCACACACACGCACACACACACACACACACACACTGCAGCCTATCCCTCACACACTCATCCTGAAAGAGATCCACCATTTCAATTCCATTTCAGAAATGTCTTTTATGGAAGTCCAGGGCTGCAAATACTAAACTGAAGCATTTGAATGTACAGTAGCTACATTTTTTTAAAATATCATGTTGGACAAATTTCCAATTTAAATCTTAAAATAAAAATAGAACTAAAATATTTTCTGTGAGATTCACCAGGAAAGTTGTGAGACATGAGATATAATTTTGAGATTTACTGTTACTTTTCAGTCTCGACAACAAATGTCTAAACCTCTGCTCAGAAGTCCTTAAAAAATCCTCTTCTGACTGCAGAACTTGCCCAAGACTCACTTCTTCTTTAGTTTCCGTCAACATCAACATAATTCTCTCAGAGATACCATGGATACAATGCAAACCTGAAGGGCTAGTAGATAGCATAGCATAGTTCATTTAGCATAGTTTTAATCAATTAGCCAAAATGCCAACAATCACAGGATAAAACAACTCAAATTGTAGCCATCAGCTAACAAACTGTACTTGTTTATGTCCATAAATGTTGAATTGTATGCTAATTTTGCATGCTCATATTATTTAATATTTTCTGATTATACTAAAAGGTAACAGTAATTAATTAGTCACTCAAAATTAGATCTTAGCTACCTCTCTATTTCTAAAACATCGTTAAGAAATGATATATCTGTAAAAACAGTACTTTTTTATCACTTGAAAAATTATTTCAGTTCTAATTTTGATTTAGAAAAAATTTTTTGAAAATGATTTCATTGTAATATTGGCAGCCCTGGACTTCCATAATATGTATTGAGGCTGGTTTGCGAGTTCAGTATGTGTATGTGTGTGTGTGTGTGTGTTAAATGTGCATGTGTGCGTGAGTTGGGGCAGTCAGGATTGATCCCCCCCTCCCACCCCTTATCTTCATTCACTCCATCCCAAATTGCTGATGCGCTCAGCCCCCTGCCAGGTGGAGCTCCTGCAGTCAGCAGAATAACTCTGCAGCGCGCATGCACGCACACACACGCACACTGTGCCAGTTACACAAACACACATACTCACACACTTCTTGCCCCTCCCTGCCTGAAAATAGTCATTACGCATACCGGGACAGGACAAGGGGGTTGCAGCGATAAGTAGGTGGAGTGTGGGGAGTGTGAGGGGAAAGATGTGACATGTCCTTTTTAGAAAAGGTGAAACTTTGAGTCAGACTGTTCTCTGCAGGAGACGAGGGGAGCAGGTGATGTGTGAAATGAGAAAAGAGGAGAGGAGACGAGGAGGTGAAGACAGTGAGATACAGCAAGAAAGAAAAAACCTGAGGGAGGGAGGGGGTGGAGGAGGCTGAGAGGACTCTGCAGCAGCAGAAATGATGCAGCGGGCTGAGGTTTCATGCTCCATTAGCGCCAGTGGAGAAATTTTAATTAGTACATTCACTCAAGTGACGTATTTAACCAAAAATTTGAAGTATCAGTACTTTACTTGAGTAGTGCCATTTCACGAAACTCTACTCCTTTGCTCCAGTAGTCAGAGAGAAATATTTTTACTCCCCTACATTTATCTGACCGCTTTAATTACTTTACAAATTAAGATTTTACAAACAAAACATATGAAAAACTTTTCAAATAAGTTGCATTTGGACAGATTATATATATTATATATTATATTATATAATCTAAAATAAATTGCTAACTAATTCATTATTTAAGTAATCTTTCATGCAAAAATGGAAAAGAATTCAGCTTCTCTAATGTGACAGTATGCTAAACTGAATAATTTTAGGTTTGGATTTAATAATTTTGAAGTAGCCACTTTAGGTTCTGCTTAAACATTAATGCATGTGTATTTATATAGAATAGATTTAAGAGAGCACATCATTAGATACTGGATGTGATCACTTGCTCCACCACTGATTAGCACCATCAGCGGGTGTTACCTGTAGGCACACTCTACAGGCATCATCAGTGTGTGTGTGTACACTAAGACATCATCCGTGTGTGTTTGATCTCTGGACTCACACACACACACACACACACACACACACACACACACTCTGCAGTTAGTAAATGTTTCTCCAGAGTGACATTCCTCAGCATCCATCTGTGTGTAGGGTAAACAAGGCCAACTCTTTATAGGCCAGGTGTGTGTGTGTGTGTGTGTGTGTGTGTGTGTGTGTGTGAGTCCAGAGATCAAACACACATGGATGATGTCTTAGCCTACACACACACACACACACTGACCTATTTGACCTAAAGCAGCATGTTGATGGTTCCTCTCACAGTCTCTATCATCAATATAATAGAACATATACTGTAAAGGTTTGTGTCTGCAGACAGTGGGGCAGGTGAGGTACCAGGGGAAAGAAAGCATTTCCTTCTAGGTTTTATTAATATGTGGTGTAATATTTTAGAATGAGGTGAATGCAAAAATAACAGAATGCAAAAATACTCCATCATGAGCGCAAGTCTGCATTCAAAATCATACCTAAGTAAAAGTCTATAAGTAAAAGTCCCACAGAAAGTTCACAGGACAACCTGACCAAACTAGTCAATATAAAAAGCTAAGATCATGGATTAAACATTCAGCTTGTGGTACTATAAATACTAATAAAAAGTCTCCTCCTATAATCTTGTAAAAATACAGTAACAATGTCCTAAAATAATTAGTTGTGTTAACATGCCATTAACACAAATGAGATTTACACATTTGAAAAGAAAAGGTTAAGACCACTGGCACATTACTGTCGCAAACTCTATCAATCCAATCCACAAATAAAAATGAATAATATTCAAACATATACTGACTTCATATTAGATAAATTACAAACTTTTAATACACTTTCAGTAGCTTCATAATGTTAACAAATCACTCCACAAAAATCAAGAAAACTGTTCTAAAAAGCATTATGTTTCCAGTACTGAGAGTCATTACACAGCTTGCAAATACCATCCATCCCAACGAGCCATAGCATCTTATATACAGCCATACATATGCAAAAAAAAAAGGAAAACAAGACAAGAAAACTAGAGGAAAAGATCTCTCCGTGGATGAGATCAGACTCAGTGATTGGTTAAGATACAGATTTCTTGCAGCTGGAACTGAAGTAATCTTTTGTCCCAGAGAGAAACAGAGAGAAACAGTGGGACTCCTCCCAGTCCCTGATTGTTATGCTGCAGGATGCCAAGTAAGTGACTGGAACAGGCCAACGCAAACAAATGCACTCATACACACATCAGTCTTATGGGGATTTATTTATTTTTGAAAAGACAGCGGTGTGTGTGTACATGTGTATGCGTATTTGTGCTGGCATGTAACGTGTGTGTGATTTTGGCAATTAAGTGACAGTGTAAATAAACATAAGAGAGAAAAAAGTTCTCATGATAATTATACAGAAAACTTAACTTTTATATCAAAGTCATTTGGGGAATTCTCAAATTACATCAGTATATGAAATTATACTGCAGACTAGATGTTTTTTAGCCATGCTAGCTTAAGTATCTCAACAGCCATTGCATTAATTGTCAGGAAATCTAGTTCTGACATTCATGTTCCCCTCAGGATGAACTGTAGTAACTTTGCTGACTTTTAATTTTCAGGTACACATTAATCAAACTATTGACACTCACATTAGCCTCAGTTGTACTGTGTGAGTGCTAAACAGCCAATATTAGCAAGCTAATTTGCCAAACTAAGATATTAGGCAGAGATTCTACCTGCTAAACATGTAGGCACTGTCCTTGTCCATGTTAGCATGCTGAAGTTAGCATTTAGCATAAAACCTGGCTGTGCAGCACAACCTCACAGAGCTGCTATAATGGCTATAGACTGTGCTATGTGCAAGTCTGAAGATTTTCATGTGAAAGCCTGCTGTTTACATCAATGTTTTATATTTATTTAAAGTGCAATGCCATAACAGAATAACTGTAAGTCAAAAGATCCACTGGATTTGGCAAAACTCAATTTTTTTTAGGCAGGAAACAAGATTAACAAATGTATGAATGGGTTTTCACAACATCCACGAGAGTCAAGCAAAACAAAGCTTACTCAATGAGGTAAAATAAACTGGATAGGCAAATAATACCTTCACTGGGTTTCAAAAGATCCACATTTGTTTTAACAGACTCGATATGTTACAGGGTAGATCTCTGACAAGGTCAGATCTTTATGTAAATCTACATGTAAATATTTAGGGTGCAAATGTAAAGCAAGTGGTGGACCTCCAAGATTGTGGGAAACCATGGACAAAGCACATTCACTACTACAGGGAGAGAACAAACCCTTTGTGTTGAACCATCACATAGATGTGCCTCTGGCACACAAACACTCAAAGTTTCCATTCCTTGTTTGGTTATTCTCCTTTATTTAGTCTCTCTGTTAACAGAAGAAAAGCAATTCGGCACAGTTCTAATGGACCACATCCATTAGATGTTTATATGACCTTTGACCTCTTCTGCAAATGATAAACACTATTAGTGCTAAATAACTCTGTGTATATTGAAACTAATCTAAACATTGTTACAGTATTTGAAGATAAGAGGGCTCTTCAATAGGTTTGTCAAGTCTGAGAAGTGATGATATCATCAGAATTAGTTCAAAAGCAGATTTAAAAAGATGCTGTTGAGTTGCATTATGGGAGGTGTGTGGATGAATTTGACTTATATATTGAATTATTCTGCTGACAGTTTACCCTTGTGCATCCTTGAAAATGTATCACCTGTTTCAGTGAAGTGACACACCTGCTTTGTTGTGTTGTAAGTCATAATGCGTGCCAAGAAAACTTGTCTACAAAACACCATGATGCGATCTGCACCAGCCTGGTTCAACACCTTTGAGTGATTGCACAAAATCTCTGATATGGTCAAATATTTTTGGTGTTACATTCATTGACAGCTCTGCCCACTGGTTGGAAAAAAATCAAGAAACCAACGATGTAAGCCAGGATTATGGCTACAACCATGGACTATAGCCACAGAAAACGTCCCATGCTGACAAGACACATGGTAAGTGCATTTGGAGAAAAGTAAAAGTAAGACACATGAGAGTACTACTGAGCCTCTCATGTACCTTTTATCAGGAAAGTGAATAGGTGAATCTCATAAATTTCCCATCAGCCTCAGCTGTACTATATGTTGCTTGCTCCCAAGCTGAGGGTTAGATAAAATCAAAGCGCTGTAACCTTTAGCATGGACACATGATCAAATGACAATCCTAAAGCTAAAGTTTAGCAGGTCTAATGCTTAAAATATATTAAATAAAATTTTTGCTGTCCACCATTTCATTTTAGATCTTACATTCAGATTTGAAATTGATTGTCTGTGAACTGTTAAAAAGTCTTTTTCCTGACTTCAGTGTTCATGAGAGTTCAGGTTGTAATTATAATATATTGCAAATTTCTCCTTGTGGGACTAATAAAATGAATTCTTAGTAATGTGAAAACAACATGAGCATTATAAAGAAGATGTTGAGAATGGCGTACCAGTAAAGATTTATGTTGTTTTGCACAGAGGCCGAGACTTTTTGAAGCTTGATTTAACAAACTGATTTTGTCACAGACTTGTTGCTGTACAGTAAGTTGGGTCTTTGTTCTCATGGACAATTTAACTCACTTTCAGACCTGACGGTTGACTGCATATTTAGTTGCACCACATGCTCTCTAAAGTCAAAAGTACATTCACGACGGATTCCTGCTTCTTAAATGCTGGATTCACCACATCTGGCATTCACAATTAGACAAAGTTTCTCATCCCTGAGATGTTCAGATCGTAATGTTCAGTTCAGCAGTCACTGACCCCATCAAAGTTGCAGCCACTGAGTGTAGTTTCTTGTCTAGTTCTGCTCAGATGAATAACAAAGAAAGGATTCAAGTGCTTAAGAAGAGAAACCATCAGATGTTTCACAAATGTTTCCCTCTGAACTCTGAGGATACAGTGTGGATTTGTCTCTGGTTAATTCTCACATTCTTTTGCTATGGGAAACATCTGCTCCACTGTGGACCACAACACCTTAACTCCTCTCTACACTGTAGTCCTCATCAGTCTTCACCCTGTAACTTACTACTACTATCTACTCTAACTACTGTCCCAACTCTTTGACATATTCATTACTTTTAGGTTACAGCTGATTTAAATTACTTTATACAGACTACTGCGTGCATCTGTAACTTAACAGTAACAGAAGCACTTTAGCACAAGCTCCACTATCAAAGTTAGCAATCCATGTAAATTACTACCCAAATGACTAGTAACTAGGGTCTTAGTGTGAAACCATATGAGCATATACTCGATACTTTGAAGCATTTCAAATTTCATCTGTCCCTTGAGACGCCAGGCCCCTCACCCCCATAGTAACACGGCAGACATCCCACTGCTTTGAGACTGTTGTTGACAGATATTTATGACGAAGCTGCAAAAGGAGCGAATGGCCACTTGACCCTCACAAACCCTCCTTCAGTAGGAGAAAACTAAATGAACTGTGAAACACCAAAAGCTTGAAAGTCTGATAGAGACCCGAGGGGACGCTAAAGACAGAAGATTGAAGAGAAGAGTTATAGTGAAAAGAAGTGTGTAATAAAGGTCTTCATGGGTCAAAAAAAGTTGATGTCCGAAGGGATCTAAGGACAGTAGAGCATTATTATGACTTTACAGTCAATGTCAAATTAATTTTCTGTATCTGTGAATCACATTTTTGAAAAGTAATTATTACTCCATAACTATTTAACATGGACCACCCACATCCTAATATTTCCTCCCACAATGATAATGACACACCAAATGATCAATCATTTCCACCAACCTGTCTGTAATATGGTTGGTTGTGTGTGTGTGTGTGTGTGTGTGTGTGTGTGTGTGTGTGTCTGTGTGTGTGTGTTCGTAAATCTAGTCAAAAGCACTTTAACTGGGTGAAACTTTATCTGTGACTATACAAATCCAGATGCAGAAACATCCATGTCTTTATGGTGTACAGACGTGTACCCTGTCCATGAGCATGCACACACACACACACACACACACACACACACACACACACAAACACTGCTAGTGTACTACAAAACTTGCAGCTTTTATTATTTTACTAAAAGTCAGTGTGGTGATATGGTAGCCCTGTAATAATAATAACAACAACAACAACAATAATAATAATAATAATAATAAGACACATTAACTCATTAATGTCCATTAACAGGGTTTTCTTTTTTTTCTGGATTAAAGAAAGAAAAATACAACATTTTACATTTTTATCATCCCTCAGTAAATTAAATTTAGGTGACGCATCAATTTAACTTTACCTGACTATCGGAGAGTACAAACCAAAGAGGCCTCTCTTCAGTCTGTGTTGATGTGATGCAACAGGCCACAGCAGCTCTAAGGGCCATGCAGGCGGTGAGATAAACGTATGGAATGCATTATATGCGTGTCTCTCTGACGTTAACACTGGTTTATGGCTTATTGAAAAAGACAGAAGGAACATGATGTCAAGCTGTGTATTATGTTTCTGTCACAGTCATGTCAGAGAGAGAGGGGGAAGTGCTTCGGTGTTACACCTCAGTGTGTTTCCAACTGTATGATGGGAATATTACTGCATTAGTGAAGCATGTAGTATGGCGTATTTAGTGTTAATCCTTTAGTTTCCCCAGAGGGAGCTGTGTGAAGCCTGATAAAAGTCCTCATGTGACGTCAATGCAGTGTTGTTAGACATGACTACAAGCTTGACAATGAAACAGATATGTTGGTGTGCAGTTAGACAGAAGTGAGTTTACCTGAGCTCTGTAGCTGATGCTCATGTCTGCTGCAGGCTGGAAGCTTCAGGCTAGCAGAGCTGCTACTGGCATAGGACAACTCAACTCTCCCACCCAGCTGTCAGCAGTCGAGTTGCATTGTGGGTAATGTAAGTGCCATGTTTTGACAATGAAGACGAAGCTTGGAATGAAAAGATAACGTCCCTATATCTGTTTCATTGATTTAGATTCTCATAATGTTATTAATGTTAATGTTGTGGGATCACAGGTGGAGGTGACAGACACAACAACACATTATTTACCAGTCAACAGCCATACAGGTGGCACTTTGAGGTGGTACGTTGAACTGAATGCTACTGTCAGCTTGCTAGCATGCTCACAATGACGGCGCTAACATGCTGATGTATGCTGGTTAAATAATGTTTACCATCATTTCCCAGCTTTTCTTTGATATACTGACATATCTATCCACAGAGAAGCACATTGTTTGTAGTACAGATGTGAATTCTGTGTTAGCCACAGCACTAAACAAATACTGATAAACATTAAGTGGTGATAACACAACAACTCAGGCTGTTCTAGTTGGACGGTTTCAGGGTGTAAATAGTAGGAGCAACGCTGGCAGACACTTTAATGTGCTGCTATCTCAGCTTTGTCTTCCCTCCACTGAGACTAATGCTGATCAGAGCTCTGGAGAACATTTCAGGTCACCCGGCTGACACTGATACTCTGGTTAAACAGATAAGACATCACCCCAAGTGTCACTGCAAAGATTCAAAAAATCCTCACTTTTTACAGGCTGTAAAAGCTGCATTTAAATCCTGTCTGTCATGCATTAAGGTATAAAAAGAAGTATTAAAGTCTGTCTCATTCATAAAGCCTGGAAACTTCCTCCTTCCAACCACACATAGCCTTCAATATTAAGGCTGTGATGAACTGTGATGAAAATCCAGTGAGTGAGCATGTCTTTCCTCCCACTGTTGAGCTTTTTCATGCTGAGCCACACTCACACTGAACTGATGCAGGAAAGATGCTATTTTCAGCATCTCTGTACAAGGCCAGTAACAACCTGATGTAACAGGTTTCAGCAGCTGTGAGACAACCTGCTCTGGAACAGCAGAGAGACCTGAGAATTTGTATGTATGTATTTGTGTGTGGGTGGGGTAGGAGGTGATGGGTGGGGTATTTACTGTACACACAACCAGGGGTTACTCACAAATAGTTCAGTCAGTTTCCTCATTGCACAGCACATATATTTTCCTCAGCGGTTAAAGAGGTGGGTTCAAACCGGTCCACTACCTACCTACCAAATACACGTCACGGTCACACCACCATGGCTGCCACAAAGAGGCTTCAGTGTGGAGCACAGTGGGTCTGTGATGCCAGGTTTGGTGGCCTGTGAGCCAGCAGGATTGGGAACAAGGCTTAAGGGCTTTAACATCCAATCAGGAAGCTCCATGTGAATTTTCTGAGAAACACATCAGATGTAGTTGTCCAGCCTGGTGACCTCAGCTCTATGTATTCGCATGTTTCTGTCACGCACCATTCACTAACCAAACTTAATGGGAAAACTCAAATGCCACTTTTACCCAGCAGCAGGATGCTGTAATGTTCTTACGTTCTGAGATGTCAACAAGCTGCCTCTAATTATAAAATGTTTGCAAAACTAAATATTTCAACCAACTGATGCAAGGAAATAACAGTAATTCACCTCCTGGTGAAGTTAGAGGAAAAGACTGACACCACTCTTATATCTGTCGATCAATAAAAGGCCTGCTGGTTAGCTTAGCTTAGCATAATAGGAAGACTCCTAAGTAAACTGCAAAGTATGTCATCCTGCTTTTCAGGTTGACACGTTTCCTGATCTGACACCACTAAGAACAGATGTGGTTGTCTCCTGACAAAAATGACTTAGTTTTTGTTTCTTATCAGAAAACCTTTATTCCCCACTGATAAATGATATCTTGCCAATATCGTCGGATTAGGAAACACTTAAATGTGTCACTCTGATAGGCAGTTTACCAGATATGTATGATGCCAAACCAAACTCTGTGTTGTTGTATAACTCTTAAATCCTTAACAAGAGCAGGGTTAAACTGCAGCCTTTAAATAAAAAAAACTGCTGCTCTGAGTGACAATCAGATCCTTTACTTAAGTAAAATACTGTAAACTAAGACCTGCATTCAAAATCCTGCTTGAAAAAACATACACATGTATTATCAGTTTCATGTAGTTAAAATTTTAATAGCAAAAGTACTGGTTGCGTAAAATGTTCTAGTACTGATGCAACAATGTTAGAGCAGCATTTTACTCAATATTCTCCAGGTGGAGCTAGTTTTGTCTGGTGGTTCCCAACCTAGAGGTTGAAGCCCCTGAAAGGGTCGCCAGATAAATCTGAGGGGTCATGACATGATTAATGGGAGAGGAAAGAAGATAAAACAAAGTCCTGATACACAAATAATTTTTAATTCTGTAATCTCTGTTGTGAAATATTGGACAATTTTGCAACAAGGTTAGGAACTGCAAATTTAAACTCTTAAAATCTACAATAGATTTTATTATTTGCAAGTAAGGCACCTAAAATTGTATATGAGTACAGGACTTGTATTGGCTGCAACTGTCTGTAAATGACAAAGAGAAGCTACAGTTTTAGTATAAGTGAAGAAAAGCACTAGAGCTTTTCCTTAGACCCCCCTTGTCCTTTTTTTGTTCAGAGAGACATGTTCACGTTCACTTGTGTCACAGCAGAGAAGTTATATGTCCTGATTATAAAACCTTTGAACTGCTCAGTCATGACAGTGAAGCCCACCAGCAGCAGTCAACCCTTGCACGATATGTGACACTTTAAAGAGCAGATAATCTCCACCGTCACCCTTAACCCTCCTCCCACCGCTCACCTCTCTCCTCACCCTGTCCTTCCCCACTGTGAGAATCAATTTACAACTAGCTGAACTGCCCTCCTGTCTCTGTTACTCTGTTAACTGCCTGCCATGACCCTGAGAAAAACCACACATTTAAAAGTTAATCTGGTTCCTCATCACAGCATGGTGCTCTGTGTATATATGGGGTTCTCTTTATACCCTCTTCTAGATGAGCTAGGGGTGAAAGCTAAAGGTCAAGGTTCAGCACTGGTCACAGTGGAGTGTTATGAATGATATTAAACAGGTTAATGCTTTGATTTTTATGGTCTCATTTCCTCCTCTTTGTCAGTTTCTTGCTTTATAAAAGAGTAAAATAAGGAAAAACTCATTCAATATTTCTATATCTTTACTCAAATGAAACATAAAATTGAGAAAACGACAAATGACATGACAAAAAGCAATTGGCCTTTCAGAAAAAGTGTAATATAACAAATATATGGTTGCAGGGACCAAAACCAACACCTTTCACCATCAGCAGAGAACTCCTGGGCAGAAGGATACACTGTTGTTTATCAAGCAAATAGCTCCAGATCGATGGTCACTGCGTCAGATTGGGCCATTTTAGAGTCAGGAATTCATCCTGTGACCAAGAAACATGACAGATGACACATTGGTCTCTGACCAATCATAGCTTTTCATCTGTCATGACACACGTGATGTCACTGGGAATAAGGCAATGAAGGACCTCTGGGAACCAGGATGTAAACAAACAAGCAGGGTGTGTGTGTGTGTGTGTGATTTCGACTATCTGTTGTTTGGAAAAGGGAAAAAATGTCTGTGCCTTTCCCTCTGTTTCACTTCTACCTCACAGTTCTCACTTCACGTTCACAGTTTACAGTTGAGGAGTGTTGAGGAAATAGTAAAATTCAGCAGGTGACGACAAAAACTTCCTGACACATTTGTGGTTTTGGTGTATATCTTGAGGCATCCAGACGAGGCACTGGTTGTAGTCCAGTAGTACTGATGATAGTGCATAAAACCAGCAATTGTTCCACCTGACATCCACTTTTGTTCCCAACATCCTACACCTGTATCAGACTGTTATCAAGAAATTATCATGTCGTGTGAACATGGCATTATGCACATTGGTACAAATAACTGGTCTAATCTCTCTTTATGATAGCCTTTTCATCCAACCATCATGTGTGGCTGTTCACATTTAGACTTGTACTTTTACATTTAGACTGTACCTTTAACTTTTGCATGGTGGGACCACACACTCTCTGGTTTCAAGAGACTGTGATTGAACATCCTGGTCAGAAACAGGAAGTGCTGCATGTTCAGATGCCTTTACCATAGTCACATTGTTAAAGAATCTCAAGGCTAGTCTAAGACATGAAGTGGTAGGAGTTGCACATGGGAGGAGTTTAGTGTGGGGAGGTGATAAGAAGCCTGATTGTGCTCTGTCATCTCCCTTTGTTCAGGACCATGCTGCCCCATGTGTAAGTCTACTTCACTTAATCTGTTTGGTTTATACTGCTAAATCACTACAATTTACTAAATAATTGTTAATTTACTTTTTTAATAGGACCCTCATTAAATAGAGTTTAAACATCCTTTAAAGCTCATGGATACATTAAAATGTGAGCTCATTTATTTCCTTCAATTTTCAGTTGTGGTATCCATGACAGTACGTTAATTAATTAATTTATGTATATCTTTGTGCAGAAAATCATCCATCCATCAGCGCCCTGAAACTGTTCAACCAAATAAATGGTTAAATGACTCTGGGATCCATGTGTTTAAATGTGCACACCAGTCTGAAGTTTGATGACTGAGCCACTGAACTTGCAGTCCTTTACACACGTTTTACTGTGGTGTGTCTTCATCCATATATATTCTGGGGCTCTTCTGAATTTCATTTGTTTAAGCAGTGAACAAAGTCTGTAGATGTTTTAGCCTTGGATAAATGTTTTTGCTTCATTTATACTTCTGCTAAAAAGGGGAAAGTTCAGAAAAATGTCCTCAAGAAGGTGTTTGCTACACAAATAGTATTGAATACATGCACAGACACACATGGGCTATTTAGAGGAACATTTCCTTTCAAGCTGCAGCCAGTAGACGGCAAACACATTACTCAACACCACAGAAAAGTCTATTCATAAGGCAAATAAAGAGACCTCTTCTTAATTAACAACTAAACCCACATATTCCTGCACACAAGAGAAATACACACACACACACACACACACACATTCATTTAACCTGTTGTTTCCATCAAATTGAAGTTGACTGTGCATGTGTGCATGTCACTGCAGCAAATACACCCCCTTTTCATTTGGGGGGTTGACACTGCAGGCCCTAGTCTGTGTGTGTGTTTGTGTGTTAGTGTGCGCGTGTGTGCATGTGTTGGGTGGGTGCAGGGGTAATGGGTGGGGGTCAGGGTGGAGACGCCAAGTCTAAGCCAGCACACAGAGAGAGGCTGTTGGGCTGAAAGTTGCTCACAGCCCCTCAATGTACTGGGCTCTAAATCACTTGCTGCACAATATGGTCGACCACAACTATGATAACTCTTACAAATATGATCGACTGCACTGACAAGACGACAAGCGGGTCGGTGACGAAAGCAAAAAACCTCAGTTTATTGAGCACCGTGGACAAAATTTCACATTCGAGTTATTCGAATGACTGAAGGAAGTTTCATGCGAGTCGCGACAGGCCAATAAATGAATCAACTGAAATAAAAGAAACAATTTCAAAAATTCTCTGTGGAAGACAGTAAAAGATCTTGTTTACAAAGAGTTACAACATGAATGTTTCTAAATAGTTTAGTCTAAACCTAAGCTAAAACCTGCACATGGTTAGCTTAGCTTAGCATAAAGACTGGAAGCAGTGGGAAACAGCTAGCCTGGCTCTGCACAAAAGTAATGAAATACACCTAACAGCAAATCTAAGGCTCAGTATTTCTTGGCAATGAGTTGTAACATTAGGAAATCGCTGCACCCGCCAAGAATGAAACACTTTTATTGTTTCCTACAGTAAAATTGGTTTGGCTGAAATAGGACTACAAGTTTCAATCATAACATGTACTTAAAACACCAAATTAAAATTACTCTTAATGCAGACTGCAGTGTTATATACATATATGTACTGCAATATGCTTGTAGAATATCATGCATTGACATGTAAGAAGAAGTTTAACAGTTACTACTTTGTTCATTAACCAAGCACATATTGTTGTTTGCAAAATGTAATTCCACAAAGCAACTAAACCCTTCAGATGAATGTAGTGGCATAAAGTGGAAATGTTCCAGTGAATAACAAGTAATTCAAAGTCATCCCACATCCTTGGAAATAACCCTGCCATTGACGTCTTTAATACCAATAACTGTTCAGTCACAGTCTCCATAAGATTCTCAGTCAGGGAAAGAGTGAGAATAAGACATAATATAGCTTTTGCCTACAGCCTGACATGGTGGAGGAAATATTCAAATGTGTGGATGTTTGGCTTATTGTGGCTCAGCTCCTGTTTCACCAAAAACAAGTTACTCTGTCATCATTTCCAGCAGAACTGTGAATCTAAACATCCACCAGAGCTACAGGAGACATGTGTGAAGTCCTGTTTGAGGACTGCTGTGTTTTTTTTCCTCCACTTACCGACCCACCAAGGAAAAGTCACACTCTACATGCATCATCAATGTCGAGGCTGCACTAGAGGTGTCACAATAATGTACAGGAAATGTACTGAAACAGGTCATTAAGGTATGTGCCCCATGGACCAAAGTCAAGAGTATATGGATGTAATCACTCATCTCTCTCAGTCAGTGAAAATCCATATTGTGTGTTGATCCAAAGCAATCAGCTGAAACCTCTGCATACAACCTGCATATGCTATCAAACTGTTTTTAACTGATCTGCACAGACAGCTGAAGCTTTTATATGAAACCTCACTTTTTAACACCATGTAAGTACTACCCCAATGCAAATTTGTGAATTATGTATACTTTACAATTATTAATTATGTTGGTGGTTACAATAGCTGTGGTTTAATACTTTATTCTCCTATTTTCTAAATGTGTTTCCATATTTAAACTAATAATAATATTTAAGTGTCTTCTCCCTTTTGTTTTGTAAAGCAATTCGTATCAAACTGGCTATTTAAACAAAGTTTATTAGATTATGTGTTATTATCTTCAGTATTGTTCACAGACTTTTAGACCCCTTTGCAAATTAGGGCTATAAATGCGGCAGTAAATCACATTACATTATTATGTGCGTCCTGGTGTATATTTGCGTGCTGTGGTTAAGATGCAAACAAACCAACCACTGATTTTTCTACATGCTTTCTATCTGAAGTCCAACAAAAAGCAAAGTGCCAAATAAACTTCCCATCACTCCACGAAGTATCACTGTGTCTGACAAGAGAGTGAAAAGAGTCTGAAAAGTCCTTAAAAACATTCATTACAGATATTTTCTCCCTGTTAATGACAAGAATCAAAGTATCGTACCTTTGTAGGTGCGCGCTGTGTTGCGGTGGTTGCCTGAACTCTCCGGTGGTCCAGACGCGGAATGAAGCGCAAAATGATTATGCACGTGAAGGTAGGACGAAACAGGCGGTGTGGATGTTTTCCTTCTCTCCTGCTGGTTCCAGCCAAGAAACACAAGTGCTGTAGAGAGCAGCGAACAGGCGCGCTCCTCCTCGTGTGTGTGTGTGTGTGTGTGTGTGTGTGTTTACCCGCAGGGATGAGAGGAGTCTGCGCCCTGACGCATACAGGTGAAGCTTATGCAAAACTGAAAACAGCAGGTTTATTTCCAGATCTGTTGGTCCAAAAAACATTCACCAGATATTAAAAGAAGAACTTTGTTTTCGCTGTCTCGCTCACATCACTGCAGTGGAGATCCAGAAACTGAACTGGACAGATCTGCATTCTCTGGGTTGTTGTTTTGAGTCCCAAACAAAGGAGGTACCCAGCCCCTGTTGCTCAATGTCTGATGACAAACTTGATTTAGAGAGTTGATCCCACTGCTCCTCCTGTCTCAGGGATCAACCCCATAAAAAGTTGTGTTTAAAGTCCATCTGTTCCAATAAATGCTTTCTTATACCATTAAAGTATCTACACCTGTGAAGTTCAGAAGGCACTATACTGACAGAAGTTAGTCCAGCTTTTACCACACAAGCTAATCTTAAATTGAATTATAAATCTCAGCTGGGTGGGAATGACTCCATTTGTCTCCTACTTTCACTTTAGAGATGTCTTTAAAACAAACTCTGCAAAGTATTTGTTTTGGGCAATGAATAAGAAGAGAGGAGGTAACTGTTTCTCTGATCTGGTTTCAACAAACAGGTTCTCTCATTTATCTGGACAACTTGAACCTGAAATACACATTAATGTAAACAGCAGCGCTGCAGGCAGGATTTCAAACATACTGAGGCTGTGAGTCCAAGTTGTCCCCAGTGCAACCCCACCTCTCCCACCTCCTTTCCCCAAGAGTCCCTGAGCAAGACACTGAGCTCAAAGTTGCTCCAAGTCATAGACTGTTTAAAAACTATAGATATCCTGCTTTGATTTGTTGACTTGAATGAATTGTGTCAAGCCATTATTGAGAGTTCATAATGACATAACGATGAACAGGCTTCAGATATAAAATGATCACGTAAAATTTTAAAACCATGGGACAGCACATGGAGAAGCTGAATCCAGCAGAGTTTGGACAGCGGCAAACTAAACTAAGACTCACAATACACTGAGTCATCTGATCATAAACGAGTTATGAGTTAAAGAGTTGGAGAGCTGGGATTAAGGATGGACTTAATGTGTATGTCATCAATCTATCAGACTTTATTTGTACTTTTCATACAAACAAAGTGCTTAAATCAATAAATACAATAACAGTCCTGCTTTCACACATACAGCGTCATAAAAAATGTTAAATTAAAAGCCAGACAGTAGGTTTTGAACGGTCCAGAGCGTTAACCGGCTAAAAGAGAATCTGATAAATAGGTTGAAGCAAAACCATTAAAAGCTTTGAAAACCAATAACAGGGTTTTAAAATAAATTCCTAAGCAGATAGGTAGCCACTGCAAAATTGATATAACAAGTGCTGTCCTTCTTGTCTTAGTCATCAGTCGTGCAGATGAGTTCAAGTCATTGTAATGTTTTGATGTGAACATTACAATAAGCCATCCTGCTGGTAATAAAGCCTTTAGTGACTCTATGTTTCACTCCGCCATTGCTCTTGATAATAAAATCTAAGAGCATTAGCTGAATGGGTCGTGTCCCAGAGGAAACCCTTCCTATGTTTACATCGGTGAATCCAGTTTTCAGTGTAATTAGGAACAGTTCCTGGGTGTTGGGCTGGTCTCCACTCAGACGACCCACATGCTGCGGGGAATGTTTCACAACATATTCACCCGAGGATTATTTACACTCTTATTATCACATTCCCCCTCCATCCATGTCTCTCCATCAGTCTCTGCTTATCTCTCTTCTGTCTCACCGCCTCACCATCACCTGATTTACAATAAATTTTCACCACACCTAACTTTTTTCATTTTCTTTTTAGCCGTCCCATCTGTTGTTTTAGAGGTACAGAGACTCATTACAGCAACAGACGATTAGAAAAGACTGAATGGGCACAGAGCCAGATGTCAAACAGTTTATTCTCACAGCTCTCAATATGTATATTGAAGACATAACTAAAACAATTCATGAAGGATCTAACATAACAAAGGAAATATAATATCTAAATCATCACATTAGCTGTGGTCTTAAGCTGTAATAGTTGTTTTTCTCCTTAGACTTGGTCGGTATTGTGTAATGGGCTAGTCAAAGAAGATCCATCTAATACTTCCATCACAACTGTTTTTTAAAGTACTGTTTTCTCTCAGTGGCGATCAGTGCGTTAAAGAACAAAGGCTGGTTGAAAAGCTAAGAAAGAACAAATAAGATTTATTCATCCAAGATGTTGTTAATCTGCAGGACTCAGGTTTCTGGGCTGTAAAAGCCAAACGAATGTGATGCAGAACACTGGCTCACACTGCTGAAACTGCACCGTTTACTGCACCATTGTCGCGGTCAGCGAGCTTTACAGCTAAAAGGTTAAAGTAATAAAGAGTTGAAAAGGTCAGCAATCAGGCTGTCAGCTGTGACGGCTGAACAAGAGGTTTGTCTCAGGATGTAAATCTTGTTGTGGACTTAATGAGTTTGAGTTGTCTCTGACCTGCTCCACAGCTGAGGAAGTCCATACGGCTCTTCAACTCCTCCCAGTGAGGACTGTCCTGGTCTGTGCTTATGATGGACACCACCAATCATGATCATCTATCTATCTATCTATCTATCTATCTATCTATCTATCTATCTATCTATCTATCTATCTATCTATCTATGGCTCTTCACCCAAATGTTGGAAACTGGCTGCAGGAATACAGGAATACTGGCTCCAGGATACAAACAATTTCATCTTTCTCAGCCATAGTTCTTAGTTATATATTACAATTTTTCTTGTCCAGTGAAAACCATGTATCTCCGATGTGCTGTTTCTGAATGTTTTTGATAAATTGAAGGATTAATGTCAGTAGGAGTCAGTTTAGTCACTTTGTAAACAAAACATTCAAAGTTAACCCCTCCTGTCTGGCTCATACCTTCCCTTGGATGTATGCTCACGATCAGAAATCGGTTTGCACCTGAACAAGACTTGCTGTTATTGGTTGAAGGGCTGCACACCCACCGACACCCAGAAATGCCTAATAATATAGGCAGAGGCCAGATAGAACCCACTACACACTTCTAGAGGTTCACAAATAATGATTGAGAGACTATTTTTGTATGCATCTATACACCTTTTTTCAGGAAGGTTGTACTATTTCTGTCTTAAAATGTACCTTGGTGTGTTCTGTGTTGTGTCTCCTACCTCTTAAACTACATAAACTATTTCAAACCCTCCTTGGATCGACTGATAAACACATCACAAAGCTAATAAACAGCCCGTGTTTCTTAGTTCATGAAAAGTTGACTTTTTAGAGATCAATGGTTTTCAAGGGACAAACATGCTATAAACATATGAGGATTTTATAGAATATGTTTTGCTGAAAATGTAACTAGAAAACAGTAAATGAAGTGGTAAACTGTAGCAGTTAATGGCATTAATATGTTTACTTCATATATAAGTCATGCAGACAAATTTTACTATGACACTTTGTCACGTGATCATATTCAGGTTCAAGTAGGAGGCCCGTTCGTCGTGGGAGGGTCTCCACAACCTCATCAGATACTCTATCCTTAGCACCACTTATCATGTTCAAAATGTGCACTTTTAAACTGATTTTTGTCAGGTTGGAATGGATTTGAAAAACATTTCATGTATGGAAGTACAACAAAGGGAAAAAACAGTAAACAACATCTTATACAAGTAGTAAAATCTGTGTTAAACAAGTGCTGCAACTTCAGGTGTCCATGCCTGTGTGCAGAGTGCGTGGACAGGGGGTCTTTGTACTCATTCAGGGTGGAGTTCAGGGGAATTTGGTTTAATGACATGAACATGCACATGCCAAACACTGAGACTTTAACATGCTGCGGCCCCTCCCCAGCAACAGAAATGACCTGTAGTGAGTACCATTCACAATTCATGCTGTCTAAGAACTTCATGAAAATTAAGTATTTATGCATTTATTTTGTTTCTTAGCTGGACTAATCTGTTGTCATGGCAGTACAATCTTAAACTCAAACCACGTTGAGTGATAGTAAGCAGGTTCATGACCAAAAGTTTTAATTCTTTTTCAGATGCAAATGACTCCAGAGAGTTATGATGAGTAACAATAATTAAATTTAGTTGAGAGCATATATAGAGATTATTGAGAAAACTCAAAACAATGTTGCAGTTCAATTTTTTTCTGCTTCCAAAATCTTATTAAAGTTCAAGACGTTTTGAGTTTATGTTGTTGTTGTTTACAGTTATCTTCTATCTATCTTTTTTGTTTATTGTCTCTTTGTGACGTCATGTCACAGATTGCAAAGGCTTCCCCAAAACCAACACTTTTTCAGTAGATAATAACTTTGATGTTTGATGTTCACTCTAAAACTCAGCGCAACTGTTGCTGACACAGGCTTGTGTTAAATGATCAAAACTCAAAACAAGCTAACCCGTGTTTCCACGTATACATGGAATAGACCTGATGCATTGCTCCGATCTGGGACTTCAGTAAACTTTAAGTGGAATCGAGCTTCTCAAAAAGTCTGAATCAGACTCTCTCAGACTCAAAACAGAAGCTGCTTTCTGAGTCCAGGTCTGCACTCTGCTCTACCCTGCCCCCTCCGACCTCAACACACATGTACTCTGGGCGGCATGCTCACATGTGGCTTCCTCAAAAGGCCGCCTCTGTGCAGCCTGCTGATTCCGGATAAGGTAAATACTTTCTCCAGTCATTATGTCCGCCCCCCCGAACCCCTGGGTTCACATCAACAACAAGGTCTGAGTTCAAGGTTACTCTGCCAGGAGAGAGGAGGCATGAAACACAACCTCTGTTTGAGAGGTCTGACAGATGGAGAGTTCAAACATGGGACAGCAGCAGTGAGTCTGATGGTTATTATTTCCCTGACCTGACCTTTAATATCCAAGAGCTCATGTTTGACCAGACACTGTCATTGATGAACATAAATACTTGATTTGATCCTTAGAGGGTCTTTTGGCCCAACCTCTCACCACATAGGCTCCTCTGGTCTGTTGAGCCACCACTTCAGTCCAGAATGACAGTATCAAATTGACTGTAATGGAATTTAATACAGATATTCATGATCCACAGAGGATGAAGCCTACTGATGATGGATTATACCCACTAATCTTAGCATTTTAGCCCACAGTGCCACTGTGAAGTCTCACAAAGCTGCCAGAATGACTTGATACTCTTTATGCCTCCGCCACCAGCATTCTGCAGAGGAAATAGTCCACATGGACAAGGTTGACAGAAGTTGACAGTGATGTCTAATGAGCTCCCCAAGTAAATAGGGACACTTGTTTTCAAAGCAAATTAAATTCCACTCACCTCCACTAAATGTGACGTGCAGGTATAGTGTGTCATCATTTCAGTAAAAATTCACTCTCAACTGACAGATAATTTAATCTCATTTTGGGGTTAAAAAAAATAGAGCACCTCTGTGTAAAATATGTCACACCCTGACTGAACATTGCACTGAACCTTTTAACAAATCCATGTTTTGCCTTTGTTAGTGGTTGGAAATGATGTTAAATTTGAAATGAGGATGTCACGGTTACATGTTTAACCCTATAATAGATTTTTTGGTGCAGGTTTTCACTGATGTCACATCTTTACTGATCGGGGGGAGAGGAAGTGTGGAGGGGGAAAATGAGTCACAGTGAAGAAGAGACTTTCCTGAGATGAGATACAACGTTTCTCTCAGCCTCTATCTCTCTAGCACACACGTGAAACAGGAGACTCTCTCTGAGATAAGTGGAGACCCAGCGGCACCTACTTTACACGGGATTGTCAGTGCTGGTGAGAACTCTCTGTGGGAAATACATGATAGTGGTGAAAAGGATGCCATGGGTCAACAAGGGAAGAAAGCCTTTGAAGAGACTGAATTTATGTGGACATGGTGGATTAGCAAATGTTTTTTCAGAAATGTCTTCATGTCATCCTCTGAGGATTTATTGGTAATTGGAGGGAAACATGAGAGGAAACACAGACGTCTTCAATAAATACCAGTTTTGAGAAAGAAATTCAAAAGTCACATATTTGCACTAAATGCAGTGATGTCAAAGAAGTACCCTTTTGTTGTTTGGGGAAAGTAATGGAAGAACTTTCTATAAACTTACAAATATCACAATTGAAAATAAATGTATAAGGCTGTGACTAGAAGCATCACCATATATTTTATGTATTAATTGATTAATTGCTTGTTCTTTACACTGTCAGAACTTCAAGAAACAGTTCAGCGTCTTGCCAGCAGCTCTGTGAGGCTGCACTCATCGCGGTGGTACTTGAGCTAAACATGCTAACATGAGTATGCTAACATTCCCACAGTGACAATACTAATGTGCTGATGTTTAACGAGTGTGATATATACCTTTGTTTTGCCATGTTAGTATGGTAGTATTTGGTAATTACCACTACATACAAAGTACAGCTGAGGCTGATAGTATTGTCATTAGTTAAGACATATTAAAATGCTGCTCATATGATGGTGCTAGATTAAAAGTGGGGGTCTGAACCATATAATGAGAACTGATCTGAGGGTTGTTGAGATTTTTCAGCCTGGACTAAAGTGGTGGGCCAACACCCTGACTGACATTGCCATCCCTACAAACACATCACTACTGTGCCTAAAAACTAAACCATCTGTACATAAAAAGATCGTGCCAGTATCAACATGTCTGTCCTTGATCTCTTCATGTTTATATCTTTCTCTATCTCGCCCTCACCGGGCAACACAAGAGGGCTCTGTGTGTTGTTCGACAGGAGGCTGTTGGTGGTCAATTCAGTCCAACCAGAAACACTCTGAACTGTGTGTGTCTCTGGTTTGACTCTCGTGACAGTGCCCAGGTTTGGTGGATGTACTGATGTGTCTGACATCAACGAGTTCTGTAAGTCTGTGCTGACATTTCCTCAGAAGGACCAACAGGATGGACCAGTCACTTCTCTACCTTATTTTATAGATTCTGTCCTTATACATATAAGAAACACTGTGCTGTTTACTTCACTAAATTTATCTCACAGCTTTGTTTGCTGGTGAGTTTATGAAGTTAAGTATTTTATTGTCTAAACTTAATCGAGTGGAGGAAGGGTTGATTTATTTGAATGAAGCCTATAAATGACACAGTGAGTCCTAAATAATCAGTCTGGTGTCTGAAATGTGTGTCTGTTGCCTTTATCACGTTGCAGACCTACTGGGTATTATCCTGCCTCAGTAACAAGAGCTGGGACAGGATTTCAGTTACCATCACTCAGCTGACATCTATTTAGTTTCATCACTGCAGTGTCAATACTTTAGCCAGCAGATGTCAGTGATTCCACAGTCCTGATTTAGAAAAAAAATGTTCTGCGTTAGGATGAAACTAATCATGGTGCATTTACATGATGCGGCTGACTGGCTCCTAGACACCAATGATCACGCTGTGGTAAAGTCAAATAGATTTGATCAAAACCAGTGGTACTAACTGGCTAATGAAATATTGTCAGTTAAATATGTTATCAAAAAGAAAAAGTATTCATTCCACAGAAAAATCACCTGACTGATGTCCATTTTTTTTAAGAGATTTGAGTAGGTGCCCAAGGCAGAGCTAGTCTGAACTACTTTACAAACAGTTACCTAATTTCGTCCAGTGGTTCACATCCATTGTGTCGGGTCCTTGAGACAGCCAACATAAAAATGCAACTAAGTATAAAATAATAGATTTCCTAAAAATCATATAACATCACCTAAAATGGGATGGAACAAATACTGAATGAAAGACTGACGTTTTACTTATTTTGTCTCAGTCCAGTCAGGTTAGTAATTGTCAGGAAAAAAATATGATTACATTCTGGACTTTCTGAGTAATAAGAGAGAAAAGAAACTAGCTGTTACAAAAGAAATATTCCAAAATAGACTGGTAAATAGGTGATGGAATAGAAAAGAAGAGTTAATGATACATCTAACATTATAGAAAAGCAACACAC
The DNA here is from genome assembly GCA_008933995.1 of Datnioides undecimradiatus. Taxonomy (NCBI): domain Eukaryota; kingdom Metazoa; phylum Chordata; class Actinopteri; order Lobotiformes; family Datnioididae; genus Datnioides; species Datnioides undecimradiatus. The sequence goes on from WARS01000007.1 coordinate 10,254,926, forward strand.
AGGTCAGTGAACATTGTCAGGAACCAAGATGTGCTTGTTAGCTGGAGAAAATATACCATATATTAAAGAAGGATAACCAAACTAAGGAAATTAAGAGATTTCAGGAGCACAAAGAGCAGCATGGAGTCTGGTTGAGGTGATCAAGGAAGCAGATGTTTGGTCAGATTCCTGTAGAGAAGAAAACACTGCAGGGATTAACTAACGCCAGAAGATGGCAGTAAGGCAACACTGATGATCCCAGATGCCGTTAAACCCCAAAGAGGAAAAAGAAGCCAACGTAATAAATGGCTCTGACGATAACCAATCAGAGAACACCTCACTGCTGCCTGGTGACCAGTGACCAATAGGAAGCGTCCATATGAGCGCGGATAAACGGATTCGTTGTTGTGTTGCAGTGACTTGTGTATTTGGCAATAATAACTTCTTGTTTAAAGATTTTAAAATCAACCCGCAATGAGTCTGTCGCTCAGGTAAATCGCGTTGCGTCAACTGCTGTTTTTATTGTCTTCGGCACGGCTCGTTTTAGTTACAAAACATGGTGCGACACAGCCAAAGCTAGCTCATTTACGTTCGCTACCGTTAGCATGTTTAGTTTTTAGCATCAGTGTTTGTCGGCGTGTGGTAACTGAATTGTCCGCAAAACAGCATTTACCATAATAGACCTGCACGCGTGATATTGTGGCCCTAATTAAATACGATATGAGTCCAATATTTGGTAATAATTATATAATTTGTTAACACTGATCCCTGTCTTTCCAGACCTGAACTTGCTGCAGACAAAAACAAGCGCAAGAAGAGGAGAGAGCTCACAGAGGACCAGAAACATGAAATCAAAGAAGCTTTCGATTTGTTTGACACTGACAAAGACAAAGAAATCGACTACCATGAGTTGAAGGTGAGCAGTGAAGGACGCTTGTGTTTGAGGACAAGAGGTCGCCATCCAGTCAAATTTACTAACTGCTTTCACTGTTTTGACACTTTTCAATTAAATATGTTGGTGGTTGATTACTCTGCCACAATGCCTCACTATCATTGGTTACAGTCAAATAGAAAACACTATATATTTATGTGTTTCATGTAACAAAGGTTATAAGGGTTCAAATTATGTCCTGTAGAGATTAATTGTTTAAATGACTCTACATCTACAGTAGTTTCACAATTTTAAGTCACATGTTGTCTGGAATAGTGATATGAGAAACCTGGATCAAGTGTGTATGAGCCAGTGTCCAAATTTCTGTAGTACTCCAGAGAACCTGGTTGCTTAAACCAAGATATGATATTTTCATGTCTTAATATGTCCAGGATACTTAAAAACCCAACAGATTATAGACAGGTTTCATTAAGCAGTTTACATAAACATCAGAAATCTTGTATTTAGAAACTTGAATATGCTGTCAAAAAATGCTATGATTGCAATCAAATGTACTAAATACCCAAACAGGTGGCGATGCGTGCTCTTGGCTTTGAAGTTAAGAAGGTGGATGTGTTGAAGATCCTTAAAGACTATGGCAGAGAGGGAAATGGCAAAATAACATTTGAGGATTTCAGTGAAGTTGGTGAGTTTGTCTCCAGTTCTAATACATGTAATACATGTGGGAGTCACAGTGCCATTGGCAAACCGGAGGGAAAGGATGAATCGTGATACACACAGTGAATAAATGATTACACTGACTTTAGTAGTCAGTTCTTTTGTAAATCCTTGATATGTTCATATCTTTGTGCAGTGACTGATCGCATCCTGGAGCGAGATCCAAAGGAGGAGATCCTGAAGGCCTTCAAGCTGTTTGATGATGATGAATCAGGAAAGATCAGTCTAAGGAACTTGAGACGAGTAGCTCGAGAGCTCGGGGAAAACATCAGCGATGAGGAGCTGCGCAGTATGATCGACGAATTTGACACTGATGGAGATGGTGAAAGTAAGTGATTAAGTTCTGACAGCAGTTATTTAAGAAGCATCTCAAAGTGTTTCATTAAAGATATGTATCAAATACACTGTTGTATTTAGAGCTCCAATGATCAATTAATCATTACTGGTAAAAATTAATTGTCAGCTATTTTCACAATCCCCATCTTGTTAAACTGAATTGGGCATTATCCACTTTTTTCTAGAACTGGATGGATAATATGGATATAGGATAATATATACTCAAAGTAAGAATAATGTGAGTTTCACTGTGACTGAACTTGTGTTACTATTTTTCCAGTAAATCAGGAGGAGTTCCTCTCCATTATGACCGGAGACTCTTGATGAAGAGTTTGTGGTTGGGTTGGTCATCTGTGTTGTGAGAAGCTGATTGACTGAACATCTGTCAGTGTGGGCGCGACAGTGAACATATGAACCTGCAGTTTCAGCTTCCTCTGGAGGTTCTGAAGTGGACTTATAAGTACTTATTGGCCTTGTGGTTTATACTTGATTCATTAGATAAAAGGACCAGGCTGTCTGAAACAGTCAAAATCAACCATGTTGATTAAGCTGGTCGGCCTTTCCTGAAGATAAAGCTGTTGATATCATGCAGCTCTTTTACTCTTATTTTCTGAGTGTTGTGAACTTTTCCATGTTTCTGTATTAATAAAATGTGCTATAATTTCACCTCAGAAGTGTCTCCAAGAAAATTTCAGACTAAGATGACTTTGATGTTGTTTGTCAATAGTATCCAAGATTTGATTCTGTGCCCTTATATTCTTTAAGGAAAAAAAGATTTTAACACATATTTCATACTGTAGGCCTTCCTGCAGTTTGTGTAATGTGAATGTTTGTATGTGCTATTTATTTTGTACAAAATAAACTGGATTGCCATCAAGTCCTTTTATTTCACTTGTTTATATCCAATAACCCTCCCCTCATCCCACACCCTTTTCACCCTTTTTAAAAACTATAGCAAACTTGTCATCCTGCTGTACCTTGATAGTTCACCAGAGGGCAGCATTTGTTCATTACACCTAAATATCTGGTGACACTGAACAGTTTATCATACGATCAGTCTATGTACAAAGAAATATTGCTACTGAAAGGCCCAATTGTATATTTTCTTGTTTTAAGGAATTATAGAATATGTAAAAAATATACATTATCATGAAATTCATTTGTTCGCTTGAACAAGTTTTAGCCTACTTCAGATTTTGTAAAGATGTAGTTCAGAATAAAGGCTTGAAATTGTCAAACGTATTCTAAAGTGAGGAGTATCCTGTATTATCTAATCAACAAGTGGTGTTACATGAACAACAGCAAGTGCTGTAACTGCATCAAATGATATGGTAAGGTGATAATGATCAGGTGAGTTGATAGGGGGTACTTTTAAACTCCAGTAGCTGATGTTTAAAACCACATGTGAGCAAAATCTAAACAGTATCCAATACATTAGAATAACAGAGAAATTCCATATGATGATGATCTATTTGTTGAAACAATAAAGGCCGTTATCCAAAGCTACTGTCACATACTGTGCTCGCAGCACAGACAGAGAAAACTGACCACAAAACCCTTTAGGCGGATCCCCATGAGCTCCCTGTTATTTGGCTCCCCGCAGACCTTTACATACTGATTTAGATGAAGGTCTCTGGTCTTGAGGTGGTTAGATGAAAACATCGTCTGCTTTACTTTTCATCCGTCTCAGCCCCCCGTCTGCAGCTCAGATGATTAAGAGGACTGTGGTTAGCTAACCCAATTTGCTTTGGTAATAGCCTGAGCCAATCGCACAATGACAGAGTAGAGGACTCAGTGGTTTTTCTCCTGTGTAATAGAGGTTTGAAGTTTCTGAAGGAGACAAATGAAAGTGATGCAGTAATAAAAGGTTGAGAAATACACACACACACACTGCAGGGATTGTGTTGTGTGTGAGTGTGTGTTCATGCTGAAGGTCAGCACTGATGTTGATTATCAGAACCTGCATCTGGTCATTACTGCAGGGACAGACATCATGACTTGCCCTTGCACTGGCACATGCTCAGCTGTTGGTCCCTGGACTGGAGCAACACATGCTCCAGAAATAAACCAACCCAGTTCCTCCCCAGTTACAACCTCAAAGTCGCCCCCCTGTGGTTTTCACTATATGACTCGGCATACACACTCATGCACACAAACACACGCGCACACACTCTTTTGTATTGCTAGTAATCATCTGCGTTGATGAGACTACTAAAAATACAGCAGTCTGGCGGACCCCGCCAGGGTCTGATTGCTCTTTGGTTCGGGGTAATAGGGTTAGCATAGGCTCCAGATTTAGATGGACTAATGGGACGAGGACTCATTTACTGATGTTTTACACTGGAGGAGTTCTGACTTTGAGGATTCTGTTTACTAACTTTGATAACCTGAACAGCTGCAGCCAACAACTACCAGTGGAAAAGTTACTAAAGTAAATTTACTTAAGTACTTAAGTACAATATCTACATGTATTTAACTTGATACTTGACACCTCTAATCCACAATATTTCAGAGGCGAATATGTCACTACATTATCTGACATTTTAAGTCACTTTGACATTAAGACTAATCCCACACAATATAATCAATAAAGTTGTTGTTGTTAACATACACAAAATACACAAATAACCCATCAGTGTATAAACTCTAAAATTAGCTCCAACTCTACCAGGTGCATCATTCATGCATCAATAATTATAATCCAATAATATAAAATAAATTATTATGAAATTGGCCATTTTGCATGATAAAAACTACTAGTTTTGTTACTTTAAGTATATTGTGATGCTATTTGTATTTTAGTAAGATTCTGAATGCAGGATTTCAACATACTGATTCAATGAAGGGTATTTCTACACTTTGGTAAAAGATCTGAATTGAACTTTTTCAATCACAAAAAAAATCTTATAAATGAGAATCCAGCGAGAAACACACTAACAATGCACAAAAGGCATTATGTAAACACCTAAAACATTTATTATATACAGTTCTGTAGGACGGCCTGAAAATTTAAGACCCTTTTTCTAAACTTCATCGCCACTGCAGGACAGTAGTGAGTTTGTATAACTGCAATCTTCAATCAACTGAAATTGAGGGACAATACTCCTTTTGTTAGCCATCCTATTAATAAATATCCAGCATGTGCACAGCACCAGAAGAGAGACCCACTAACAAGGGCACAAAGAAATGGCTGTGTGGATCATTGTCTTGATTCATTACAGGGGGAATAAGTGAGAATGGGAAAAGTAATAATACAAGAAATATAGAACTGCATCACAAGAGTTGTACCACAATGATTTCCATAGCACCTTACTTGTCTTGTAGTTAGAACAGAAAGAGCCAGGTAAAATGAACTGATGGAATTAACTGTTTATGAGTTTTCGCAGTTTAAACCTTTTAAGTATCTGTGTGAACAAAATCACTGTTACATGTTCTTCTGTTTGCCCAGCGGGCGTCTCGTTGGTAACCAGAGTCAGAGTTCAGCCCTTGTGTCCACCTGTCAGTCATTAGGCGAGCTATGCCAACCATGTGATAACACTTACCCTCCGACCCTGACTGAGACAAGGGAACATGGGGGGAAGACTGCTGGGTTGCCACGTTTGGTTGGATCTGTGACGGCGTGTTGGCATGAAACTGAATCACGTTCACCCACAACCATCCACTCATGCAGAAACAATCATAATTTCTCTGTCAACTGAGGGGAACTGGAAATGATGGCAAAGAATCACCAGAAAGGAAGAAGTTAGTGTTAAGGCTGATTCTGAGTCTTTATGACGTGTGTCAGCTGGGAGTGTGACACCATTGTCCAGGTGGGGGCCATGACCTTTGACCCTTCTCGTAAGAATGACCTCCACCTGAACGGCCACCGTGACTGGAGCGATGCTGTGAAATGATCAGCATCTTTAGCAGCTCATCAGTGATTTGAATTTCATTTAAAAATTATACACTGTGTCTTTTTTTATCACTCTTGACTTTTTAGATTAGATTAAACGATTAGTTAATAATTAATAAAAATGAAAGTTATTTTGAAAAGCATCCTCCAGTATTTTTCATTTGTATTTGACAATAATCACAATACAGAAAGCACTCAATGAAAATAGCAACAACGTTAACTTCAAACTTAATTGAAGTAGGTGACTGGTATGTTAGTAGATTAGTATTGATTAGTGACCACATAGGTCATACACAATTATTTGTTTGAGTTCTTTTTTAGGCAAAACAATCAACATTTCACTTAACATAAGAAGCAGGACAATTTAAACAAAATTACCGCAATCTGAAATTGGTTTCACTGAAAAGAATGGGTCTGAAAATTTGTAATCTGTAAAGTAACTTGTAATTAGTAGTAACCAAAGCTGTGAAATGTAGTGAAACAAAAAGTACAAAATTTGTCCTCTGAGACATAACAGAATACAAGAATTACATTTCATTTAATGGAAATGCTCCAGTAAAGTATTAGTGTGTTCTCTTCTTAAGTACAGTACTACAGTAACTCAGTTACTTGTAATCATATACATTCCATCACTGAAGGTTTACTTTACAGCATATCTGCTTGTTGACTTTAGTATAAATGTAATTGTTAAGGTCCAAGAACATTAAATGGCAGGTAAACTTCTTAACTTTTGTCCAATAACACTCTGACTGCTTTTGTATTGATTTATCACACAAATTGTGTCATGTATAGTGACAGACATGGTAAACTCTTCACTTCCTTCATGGAGACGGTATACAAGGGGAGCGGACACAGACATGAGGAGGGAATGCCTCGAGACATGCTGTGGATTGTGGACTATGCCTGGCAGTTGGGTGAGGATGGATTAGTTTACACACGCTCATGGCTTTCACAGTAACTTTATCTCTCCGACAGCCCAACATCACCCAGCCCACACCACACTGCAGCGGACCTTATCCAACACTCAGTAAACTGAGAGACATCAGAGTCTTAGTATTTGCATGAAAAACAGGAAATATCTGAGTCAGACTATCAACATTTGGTGAAACGTAGAATACTCCTTGGTTGACTTCTCTGATTAAATGGTGGAGAAAGTATTCAGATCATTTAACTAAAGGTACAACTACTAACACTGCAAAATACTATCTGGCACTTTTTATCTGTTTTTATACCTCAGACGACAGAGTCGATGACTTGTAATTTCATTGTAATGTGTAGAATTACAATAAAGGCATTCTTTTCTATTCTGTTCTATCATTAGATTATTATGTCTCACGCATTATTGTAAAATGGGGATTTTACTGTTGGTTGATGGAGAGCTCATCCTTAGCTATTTTGTATTGGACTACAACCAACAATTAATTTCGTTACGGATTGATTTGCTGATTGTTCTCTGTATAAAGTGGCACATTCACTGTGTTTGTTGTGTTAAACCAACAATCCAGTTTTTATATGATAAAAAACAATAAACTAACTGAAAGGAAAAGCAGCAAATTATCACGTGTATGAATCTAAAACAATTAAATGTGTTTACTAAAAAATTGAGATTGTCAAAGAATTTGCCAGTTAATTTTCTCTCAGTTGACTGATTGTTTCAGCTGCATTTGCATGTTCTGTTGGGTAGTTTAATTTGCGCACATGTATAACAAAAAAAATTAAATTGTAGTTTTAGCTTTCAGATAAATGGAGTGAAGTAAAAAGTATTTCCTGAAATGTAGTGGGAAAAGTAAGTAGTTAACTTCACACTTGCACTCAGGCACAGTACTTGAGTAAATGCACTTGGTTACATTCCACCACTAGAGTCCAGGTTTCATTCACTTTATTTTGACATCATAAAGGACTATCATATGAAGAAATGTTTAAGAAGAGGTGGACAAAGAAGAATGTTAGAAGACTTCCAGTAATAATATTTCCAGGAGCTTTCTCTGCGCACATCTGTTTCTCTTCAGACTGAGCTTATTGCTTCTTGTCGTTGCTTGTTTATGTTTCTCCAACACCTCCATCCAACTCCTACACTATCTGCCTACACAGACAGCAAGCATGGATGCACACAGGCATTTATATATGGACCCAGACACATACACATACTCTACTGCACATGCAAGCATCATCTTACTGAGTCAGGGCAGAGACTTAAACCCTGAAACTATACGACATATAGAACTTGTTGTCCACTTTATGCTCGATGATAGTTGTTCCCTTTGACACAGTTTTGTTAAACAGTTTTTAACATCAAGATAACACATCAGGAGCAATGACCCTCTTTTCTTGGAATGTTACACAAATACAATGCACAAACAACAGCAACAGAAACTTCAATTTAATCAGATTTGTCAGAATCTTTTTTTCTGGTTTAAGCAAGAAGCATTTGTAGAATATTTAGAATGACTGAAAATGTTGTCTCTTAACAAAATGTTCAACAGCAGCTGTGTGAACAATGTGTAAAATAATGAAAACTAAAAGTCTATTTTTGAACGGACCTCAAGACTTTCACTAAGTAAAAAATTAAGATATACAAGACAATGGCTGTGTCTGAAATCTAATATATCAATTTTTATTGTGATTAATGGAGACCATTTTTACCATCCTGGGTTGGCTGTTGGGTAGGTGTCCATTTTTGCAGATACTTTCAGGTAGTGTGACCTGATAATGGCACTTAAGACAAGGGTATCTCAATTTATCCTGAGGGGAACATGAACTGAACATGAATAAAACAGCAAGCCATCCCATACAAGTTATTTCAGCTGGTACCAAAGAGGTGGATCAAAAGTACGACATCCTATGCAATCAAAATTACAAATTTTCAGTACACATATGAACAAATCTTCAGACTGAACTGACAACTGAAGGTTGTCACTGTTGACTGAGGACACTGTTGTTAGCTCAGATGCAATTCAGCTGTGTTCCCTATCTGAGGTACTGAACTGTATTTTAAAGTTGATGCTTAGGTGAAGTTCAGAAAAAAGTGAAGTAACTTAGCATTAGTTAAACCCCAGTCGGCATCACAATCAGCACAGCACAGTAATTGTGATTTGGTGACCTGTAAGTGAAAAAAGGTTTAGCCTGGTGAAACTGGACTAAACTCGAGAGTGTTTTGGCGTAAACCTGTATTTCAGCTTAGGTTTAAAGACTATATTGTCCCAACAACAGCATCAGTCATTTGACCTTTGTCAGGAGCAAAGGGGGAAGTGAAGTGGCGTTATTATAGAGCCACAAAGTCCGCAAAGGGAGGAGGTTGTGGTGGCTGAATGGGTCAACAAAACAACTAACGTTAACATGGGAGACCGCTGTTTATTTCCTGTTACCTACCAAAAGTCAACCGACAGTTGGTTTCTTTTAACCATGACCATGATCGTTCCCTTACATTAACAAACTAGAAATTCCAGTGCCAAAACACACAATCTGCCCAGGTTGGCCTTTCCATCCAGTAAAAGGTGGTATTATTAAGTTTAAGGAAGGCCTGCATAAAAAACTGGGACATATTGCTTACCAGTTTTAATAGTTGCAAAGATTTCACTGTTATCCCCTCCTTTCTCTGTTTGTGTTTTAAACAGATAAATGTGGTTTAGCTCTGTGGTATTTACTAGGTGAGAAGTTTTAATGATATAGAGTTTAAATAGTAATTTCTAGGTCCAGAAATACATCTGTCTTCATTGGATGTCATGAATTCTGGAAATTACTCCTCCCTGTACTTAAACTGTCAACACAATAAAAAAATGATCTACTGTAATGGATAATTTAAAATCTCACAGGTAAGGCTTGTTTCAACTTCTAAACAGACCAGAACTAGAATGACTTCCCTGACAGTTTAAATCTGCTATAATTCAATTTTGGACCCATGTTTTTCCAGCTTCCTAAAGACAGGGTGAAGTACAAACAATCACTGTTAGTCGTTTTCCCCTCCTTCCCACCTCTTTTTATTTCCTCCCCCCTTTCCTCCCTTCCTCAGATCTAAATGGTGCAGACAGGAGTCTAAACAGCTCATAGGGGGAGAGGTGGGTAAATGAACAGCATATTTCTTTTTCAGGAGGAGGTAAAGGGTGGATGCAAACCAACAGTGGGGAAATTAAACACGTACATTTAACACAGCAGAACATTTTGCACATTCCTTCAAGCCTAACCACTAACAATCTGCCCTCGTCTCCGTTTCTGTGTGTTGTAGGAGGGAAGTCATGCACAACATTTATTTTCAGGTGGAATTGTCATTTACGCTTCAAGTGTTTCCCTTCCATCACCAGGTCCTCAAAGACTGAAACTCACTGACCTACAGTTTGTATTGCGGAGGTTCTTGTTGACTACTTTGAATGACAGAAGGAAATCAACTGCGGATTTGGAATCAGTTTACACTAAATCAAATAAAAGCATATAACGAGAAATAATGCAAGCAGCTACGCGGGATAATATACCCTTTAGCTTCTTTTTGGTTTTAAAGCAACATTCAAAATATGGTTCAGTCTAAATAAAACTAGAAGCCCTTTGTTGACTGCAAAAGGGACCAGGTTTGTCAGTCCTACATTAAGTTTTTTACAATTAGTTCTCCAGTAATATGGCTGACTGCTGAATTATCTTGAATTGACTTTTATTGAATGAATTGAACTATTTTGACTGACTAGCATGTTCATGGCTGGAGCCCGCCAACTGGTGCATCGAGTTATAACAGAAAATTTTGTAAAGACGAGCTGCTGAATTTTGTGCTGTCTTCAACTGGCATGCATTGTGTTCGCTGTGCTCATGAGAAAATGACGACACCCCTCGTGTTAATCTCAACCTCGTAAAGTGAAAGTTCTGTGAAAGCTTTGACTTTACAAGTTGTGATGTGTTCGCTGATATTTCCAGTATTCACCAGTATACTATGCATATTTCCAGTATAATGGTTTGTAGACAGTTACAACACAAGACTTAAAAGGTAACTCCACACCTTGTCTAGACTTCATTTCTCTTTATGAAAAGGCAGAAAACTCTTTATTGAATGAACTGATGCAGTCCCAAGAACAAAATGTCACTATTATAGTATAGTTCAGTCCATAGAAAGAAGCTCATAGAGTTGCTTGTTGGTGACTGAGTAGAAACAGTACGCTCTTAGCTGGCTAGCATGTTTGTGGTCATTCGGTCATTACAGTTATACAGTCAATCATCAACTAGCCCTGTGAGTAGCCCCCAAGCTTTTAGGAACACATGTTTTGTGAAGTAATGTAGCCAAATATCACTTTATTAATGAGAACATCATGGTATGGACTTGTGTCAGCTCAGTTGCCCTAAAAACCAGCAGGGCTTTGTTGTTTTTGGGCTGTTTAGTGAGTCAGCTATGTTTCGGCTCTGATATTTGATAAATTCATATATCATTGCAGTCAAAGGAGCCTGCTGGTCTCCTTTCCTCCCACTGACAGGAGTGGACAGCTGAGGGTAATCCTCTGCCAAGCAGATGCTCAGTGTGCTGATATCTAGGACATGCTCACAGGTTTGATCTCTCTCTCTCTCTTCCTATGTAATGTGTAGAGCCGCTGGTCTTTGGAGCAGTAATCCTGGGCTCTTACACCAAGGCCCATAGAGGCCCTGAGTGTCAGCAACACATTTTTTCCTCTCCCACACACACACATACTGAAACACACACATGCACACACACAGGCAGCATCACTGACACCTCTGAGCTAAATATACCACGAGTGACAACGACAGGTGACTGGGCTCCTCCACAGACCGGCCAGCTCGGACATAGGAGGTCACAGGGTATGAGTGTATGAGTGTGAGTGTAAAGAGATGTGTGAGTTTATGTGTGTGTGTGTGCTGTTGGAACGGAGGGGGTGGTGTTTGAGCGTCAGGATTTGAGGAGCGTAGACTACCTCGGCTCAGTGCGGACTGATCTCAGATCCAAACGCAGCCCAGTTCTGGGTCCCCCACTTCTCTAAGCCAGCTGGTCTGGCTTAATGTTATTTCTTTCACTTTCTTTTTTTTTTACTCCTTTCTTGTTTGATACAAGGGATAGACTGAGCAAACCCACAGCTGGAGCTGCTGGGGAACCTTCCAGGTGAAGACAGAACAAAAAGCACCGGTAAGTGAACTGTAATACAAGGAATGGATGGTGATGGATCATGTGTGGGTACTAAATCTTTAGGAATACTTGAACAAAGTTGAAACATTGCTAAATATTGCTGGAGGGAAGAGGAGGAAAACATGTTTCCTAGACAGCCCAAAAGAGCAGGAATAACTGTTTTTCTTTTGTCCCTTGTTAACCACTTAGTGGCACCCGGAAACGAGCTTCTAACAATAGTATGGCTGATGTGTTGACAGGACAGGCACGCATTACCATTTGTTTTCAGGGTACTCGATAACATATAAATCCAATATTCACTCTGTTCTCCAACTACTCCTGAGGGAAGAAATATCTGTCTCTTTAGCTGCTGAATACGCCAATCTATCTGCTGTTTGCTGCTGAGCAGGTAGTGTACAGTGGGTTTATCAGTATTTCCTGGACAGTACTAGATTAGTACTGGTCAACCTGTGCAATGGATAGACAACACATTTTTGATGTTTTAGTGCTGACATTTCTCCCTAGTAGGCCTATTGGCTCATATATGGGTACATACTACTTCATCTGAAATAAAGATATATCAATACATTGATCTAACTCTTTCTGAAAACAGCTGACTGCAGCAAGAGATGGTGAAGAGACTAAATTAAAAGTTCAAAGTTGTGGGCCATAAAATCAAACAATGAGTTGAAAGAAGCCACAAAGCTCTGTAGAGCTGCAGAGTTGAAGACTATTCTCTGTGGATCTGTAACTAACAGTGTTCCCTTTTACATTACTCATGGTTATTCAATCCATTGTTAAAATATCTTTCAATGCAGATTATTATGCTACTTTAATAATAGTACATTTTCATGTTTTTTGTAGCTCTGGGTATGGCAGAAATACTAGACTGGTGTTTGTCTTTACTTATGACGAATAGCATTGTTTGTCATAGTTAGTAATTGACTTTTTAATTAGGTCATAATGTGGTTGTGCAGTAAAAGTTGAACTAGTGTTTTCTGAACTTGAATTTTGCAATTTTGAATTCTAATTCTGTGTCCTGATTGTGTGAATGTGCATTAGTGAGGCTTAATACTGATATTTTTTATCAGAATTTAAAAAAAAAAACAAAAAAAACTTGCTTATTTGAATTTCAGCTTTTTGGAATATATTTACAATTTAAGACAGATTAACATAGTTTCATAGTGTCTGTATAACATTTTAGGTTTTGCACTTTAAAGTAGCAGCTAACTGAAAATGTTTTTTAACATTTTCAGTTCAGTTAGCTTCAATCAGCTAAAAGTGTAAATATTCTGTAGTTTTTCTTACATATCCAGCATGTGTCAGACAGAATTGTTTAATTACAGAACAAATGAATTTTATATTTGCCATTAACTTCCAAAGGGACCTGTATATCGCCACAATCACATTGTCAAGTTTTCTCTGGGCTGATTTTTAGATCATAGTTTATATTATTAATCAGACATTTAATCAACAGTAATTTCGACAGTTTTTAAACTGAAATTCCAGCACCTTTAAGACAATTTAAGGGAAAATTCAGTTGCAGTATACATGCAAAATATAAATGTGACATCTGACAACAGAAGTAAAGATAGTCAGCCAGAGCCACAAGGTTGAGGTTATGTGTTGGAAAACAAAATTTGGGGTGTTGATGGTTGTTCAGGGTAAAATTTTTGAGAACTGTGAAACCATGTTCAATAATCTTGTGAAACCCGCTCATTGTGAAGCTTCACGCAGTAATTGGAGTTTGTGGAGAAAAAATACAGAAATATTTGAAACTGCTATATGCTGCCGTATCAGACGGTGCAGGCTTTTTTGAATGGGGCAGTAAACAATTAATTACTGGGTACCCTATCAATCACACTGATTCAGGGTGTAACTTGCTGGTTTAGTTATTGTTGTTTGTTGGGGTTTTATCAATGCTTGGACAAAAACAGACATTTGAAGATGTCACCTAAAAAAATGTTTCATATTGTTTGCTATTTGCTTACATATCTTGGACCTTATAAGTTATCAGTAGATGATTTTATAGGCAAAAAATACAAACAATATTTGGCCACAGATTCAGAATTGGTTGCAAATGTGAATAACCTCATTTGAAAACATCAACTTATTTCTCTAGCTGGCAGCTCCACTGTAAAAAAAAAATAATTAATAAATGAACAGGATCGTTGAATTGATAAGTGAAGCTGTACTTTCAATAGTCTCCACTGGGAGGCAGTGGTAAACCTGAAGACGCGAAGGCTCTAGGTAATAAATATTAAAGTAAATCTCGTAGTTTGAAGACCACGAACCTGTTGAAAACATTAATTATGATTCGCATACAAAGAAATATGTTTATTATCATTTAAATTTTGCGTTAGGTTAGTTGCAGCAGGTCTCATTGCACTAAAAAAAATGTAAGGATCCTGATCTTCTGTTTATTTTCCTCGTGGGTGTGCTTATGTGTGCGCGTGTGCCTGTGATGATGCCGCCTCCTGACGTCCAGGTGCTTGCTGACAAGCCTGAGAAGCGCGTGCTCCGGGACATTCACCGATGGACTGAACCGCTGGACGGAGAGACGCTGAAGAAAGTCACGAAAGACATGCGGAGCTGAGCGGAGAGGTAAGCCTCAGTTACTTCGGGCTTTGTTTCCAGGACTGTGTGGATGTACTGTAGTGTGTGTGTGATGCGGGGCGTGCGGGCTTGACACGCCATTTGACTGATAAACAGCAGGAAACAAAACACAAGCGGGATAATACTGCTCTCCGTCCTTTTCCTCAAGTCTCCGCGTGGATCTTTTCCTCTTCCCACATCCGATAAAAGTCAGAGGAAGCCGGAACATCTCAGTTTCTGCCCCTGTGTGTGTCTGGAGAAGTTGTGTTTGTGTGTCACTTCTCGGCTCCGTGTGCTTGACACCAAGGTTGTAGTTTAAGAGCGCGGTTAACGGGCTTTGTGCGGAGCCGCGGATCAGTCGACTTTACTCGGCAGAGACTCACCCGGGAGCTCTTCTGTCCTCTGTGCCATATGAGAAATAGAAGTGCGGTGTGTTTACTTTTCTACAGCAACACTTGGTAAGAGAATTTGATCTGAACTCTAGTGAAACCGATGCTGTTGCCGGAGAAAGTTTGCAATTAATGGAAACAATAAGTACCTATATTGTAGTTGAATCTGTGTGGGGGCTGTATTTATTATTACTTTCTTCTGTGCCTTGGACTTATATTTCAACTCCCTACACCAGTGGTTAACAGTCTGTTTGCCTTTTGACCCATCAAAATAACGCCCAGTGTACTGACTGTAGTGACATACAGTATGCTGTGGGCCATTCCACCACTCAGGGCCGCAATCACTGATTTGGGGGCCCAAAGCAAACTCAGTAACCTAGCCCCCTTTATTTTGCAAGCCCCTTTCATAGTGGATTTTCATCTCCAAGTGACATAGGGTGATTTTAACATTGCCTGTGCTGATCAGTGTGTGTGTTGCCAGCTGGATATTGTACATTGGTGATTTTCTCTTCACAGTTTATTACCACAATCACCCACTGTTTTTGTTTTTGTTTTTTTTTTTTGCAAAAACAGAGGAAATCAGAAATATTTTTGCTATGCTAACAGATGAAAACCTATTAAAACAACATAGGAGCTAATTTGGGAGCCAGTATGATAAAATAAATAAATAAATAAAGCTCTCAGACCAAACCCCAAACAAATTTCAACAAATATGCTGTTGTTGTGTTAGCCAAAGGTAGGTATGGGTACTTTCCTTTGACCCATGTTTTTGCTGCATATATTTGTAGACTATTTGGCAAAATGGCTTGATTAAAAATATGCCAAATTACCTATTAGCAGTTGTTGTTTGCAATTGGCCTATGAATGTATAGACTACTATCACTTGACGACATTCATATCAAAGAAAACTTAAAAAACACAAAGTTGCTGAACTGTGCAATCACTTGTCATCTGATAAACCTTCAGATCTGGAGGTAAAACAGGACCTCCTTGATCAAATTTCATTTGGCAGTACCTGAAGCTATGACACCCTAAAACACAGCCCCCCTTACATTTATTTCGAACCACCGCACTGTATTGTAGCTTCATATTTAATTGACAGATAAGTGTAGTATGATTTTTATATCAAACTCCTGGTAAGACATTTTTAGTTGAAAAACAAAAATGGAATTGCAGTGTTATGAAACAGCTCTTTACTATAAAAGTTTAAATGTGCACTGATGGAGTCTCCAGTTCATCAGACGTTAGCATAAAAAGAAATGCTCTGTCCTATAAAGACGTAGCAGATGTCAGTGTGATATCATTCATGTATGCTGAGCATGTGGTGTTTTGACTGTGCCACAAAGTGACTCATTCACTGCTTATAGAGGGGTATCCCTAACCAAACCACATGTATTAGATTGAATTACCTGCCTCGACATCTGAGACCTTTAAAGGGACTTTGACCAGTAATTTTGCCTGAATTTATTTTTTTAATGGTAATGAGACACTTTGAACTTTCTTTACACATTTTTTGCTTCTTATCATACATCCAAACATGACCAATATACTTTTTGCACTTTTACAACTTAGTGCAGCTTTATTGCAACACACAGTTGTTTGGAAATCGACTGTTAACCTTCAAGTGCTTGTGCTTACTTGAAAAAATCCTTATCGCCACATGTGTCTACAGTCATAAGGAGTTGGTCTTTGCCCCCTACAGTGGTTATCATTAGGATTATTTGTGTTGATATAGTGAATTATCAATCACTTTATTTGCATCTGTTGTTTCTGGGTTACATAGCATATGACAAAGACCATTAAAGTTTTAAATTGACCGTATAAAATCTATTTAAAGAGCACAAAAATCCATCTTTCTCTGAAAAACAGAATTTGATGTGACAATGAGTCAGACTTTCAGACTAAAGTGGTCAAAAGCAGCTTTGCATTTCTATTTGGTGACCACCTTTTTTTTCCCCACAGAGGTGGGAACACTTATTGTCTGGGTTTATTAACTGTAGCTAGCAAGTTAAGCTAACAGTAGCTTTTTAAGTTTAAGTTAGAAAGCACAGTCCCCTGGCTCACTTATTGATGTTTCCAGCTGACTTGTTTTAAAATGTAGTAATAAAATGTAATAATTTGTTGGCCACATTCATGATATCGTGCTAATAGAGTAAAGCTAACAATAAGCTCACAGACTTAGGAAAAGGATTTTAGGCCAGCTTTTTGCTAACGATTGCAGTCTTTGAGCAAAGTTAAGTTAGCGATGTGCTAATGGTAACCATTTTATGTGATTTGGAATTATTAACTTTCATTAACTAGAGTCAGCAAGTTGGAAGCTGGATTTGCCTCCTCTGTTTTTAAATCGATTCAGTGTTCACTTCCTGGAACAGTGGGCCTAAAAAAGACTAAACAGTGA
Organism: Datnioides undecimradiatus; assembly: GCA_008933995.1. Classification (NCBI taxonomy): domain Eukaryota; kingdom Metazoa; phylum Chordata; class Actinopteri; order Lobotiformes; family Datnioididae; genus Datnioides; species Datnioides undecimradiatus. Next base: position 10,272,212 of record WARS01000007.1, read on the forward strand.
TATTTCTCAAAGTCAAAAGGACCAATCACAACTGAGAATAAACCTTCTCTCTGTTAGCCCCACGCAAGAGAGCCTGACGCCCCCACCCATGACCATCACCCCTCATCCTCCCCCGACCACCCACCCTCTGCGCTCTCTGACACCGAGACATGCAGAGTGTCCTGCCAAGGAATACAAGGGCACTGCCACATGTCCCCCATTAGCTATTGCTCTCTGCTGCATGCTGTGCAAACTGTACAGCACATATGCAAACAGGCATTCACATCGTCAAACTCTCCCTCTGAGGTTTCAGTGTGTTGGAAAATAATTGGCAAGGCAGCGAGAAAGAGAGGGAGCAGCTGAGGACTGCGTGAGATGGCTGATTTCCATCTCTTCCTCTGTTCAACAGTCGCTCTCTCTGTCTGTGAACCAGAAACCAGTCGTATTGTTGTTTGGGGTAAAAAGTTCATTCTTTTATTTTTGGAGTCCTTCTGCTTTACACTGAGTCTATAAATAGCAAGGAGGTTTGTGCGCGTGGGTGTGTGGAGGGTGAGTTGGGTGGAGATTTGCTGTCATCCTGGAAAAGATCAAAGTCTGCGTTAAATCACACCTACAGATAATAGCACGCACACACAAACACCCCCAGACTGATTCTAATTGTTTTATGCAACGTTCTCTCAACACCTCACGTCTGAATTTGGCCTAAAATTCCCTTTTACGACAACATGCTGAGTGTGCTCGTCTGTGAGCACTCTAAATTTAAACCGTGTCGATCCTTGTACTGTTTTCCTGAAGCGAGGTAGGCTCAACGGCAGCATGACTCAGACACTAGATATTCATGTAATGCTCACCGGCTGGCATGTTGCTGCTTGCTGCGGACGATTATGATAGTATCACAGCACGATGCTTTATCAAAGTGTTTGTTTTGTTGTGGCAAAACACATCAATTACGACGTCATGACGAGCTGTCAGTTCACATCCATCCATTCCTACTGTGGAAAACAGGGAGCGGACAATAACATAGAGGAGATGGAAATTACACAGATAAGTTTATTAGGGCTGCGACTAATGATTATTGTCATTACTGATCAGTATTTTCTGGATTAACGGATTAGCTCATCACAAGTTTCCAGAGTTCATGTATGACTGGTGCTGGTTTGTTTCATCTTATTCGATTAACAGCCATGAAAAAAACAGAAAAAAGTGCAAATTCTCAAATTCAGAGTGCCATGAAGAGAGAATAATTGGCCTTCTTTTGATAAGTTACTTTTACAATATTGATTAGTCTATTGATTGATGAGCCAAGTACTTGACTACTCCATTCAATACTACAGTTAATTATTAACTTTATTATCGACATCCTTGCGGGAGCTGCCTTTGCAGTTTGACACTGTTGTGGATGCTGTGTACAAATCTTTTTGTAAGGAGTTGGAAGAGAAAGTGGGGGTACTTTCATCCTTTAATGTTTTAGTGCTGATTTATTTGGTCGCCGGTGGCAACTGTTGGATACAGCAAATGTTTTTTCGTTCTACTGGTCTCATTTTTGTTTTGGGATTTGGTATATTTGGTATCAGTTTTCAGTCAACAATGCTGCAAAATTCTTGGATTCCAGCTTCTCAAATACAAGGATCTGCTGTTTTTCTTGTTTTTACATCATTTACATCATCAACATTTTGAGGTTTTTATCTGTTGGTCTAATAAAACAAGAAATGTATGCTGGTCACATTTGTTGCCACCCTCATCTTTAAAACAAACAGGTTAATGTTTTTTAATGAGACAGTGAAATGAAAAAGAGCAACATTTAAGGAATTGTGTTGACATAAAAGATGCACCGCAGAGCTGCAAAGCACACCTGCGTCATCTTCTTACGTCTTTACGAATCCCAATTTCATTCTTCATTTCATCGTGTGAGCCTGAGGGCTGCCACCTCCTGAAAGCAAGCACGCCTTTTCTTTCTTCGACCTGCTGTGATGACGCCGGAAAGCTGCCAAGAAAACCTGCCATGTGTGTGTGTTTGTGTGCGTCTGTCTCAGCGTGTGTGAACATCCAGTTAAATCGGCGACCCGAGCTCTTAAGCTCCACTTCAGGAGCAGACTTGGTCACATGGCACACACACACTCAAACACTCACACACTTCGTACACTGATACTCCTGCACAGGTCCGTCTTTAATCAGTATAACACATAGTTCTGTGTGCTCTTGTAAACTTTCATCCTGTGTTTCATGCCCCGTGGCACACAAGATTAACAAAGGATTTGTTGAGGATCCAAGTGTTAATCGAGAATATCACATTCCTTCAGAGAGAATGGAGGGTGTCTTTTCTTGAACTTCTCCACCTCCTTACAGTAATAAAAGGGTGAGTGTCTGAATGTATATGTTGGCCAGCAAGCACTGGATGCACTGGATCACTCAACCTGAAAATCCATCTTGGCAGGCATCAAGTTATGCACTTCTGGTTGAACAGCAATGGTTTGGACCAATCAGTGTCCTAAGAAGTGCCTCTGGCAGCTACAGGTGTGGTTTAGGTGTGACGACAGCAAGAAGTGAGTGTTTGTTTGAAAACAACAATGGCAGAGGTTAGAGCTGTTGTAGCATGAGTTATATCAGAACTTGAGAACAGTCAAGAAGGCTCTCGTCATTAGAAGAGGTGTTTTCACTCTTCTGCCACAAGTACTTTCCTACGACATAATGTGGTTCATCATTCTGATTGGTTGGCCTGAAGTAGTTGGTGATAGACAGATGCCTTATCCAATGCCTGAGCTTTTCCAAACAGATTCCCACTGAAGACTTCTCACAAACATTGGGTTAAGTGAGAGGCTAGAGGATGTTAAGTGTTGAGGTCACAGGGTCTGCCTGGTCACAGTGTGCATTGATGTTTCCACGTGGACAAACATTTGTCTGTCATCACACATGAGCAGCCAGAACAATGAGTGAAGGAATGAGGGAATAATTATGCTGTTTGTCTTTAGTATCTCTTCCCCTGAAGCTGCTTCAGAGAAAATAAAATTACACACAGAAGGGTTTTATGGGTAACCATAGGTCACAGAGACTCTTTGATGAGCTGATACCTCCCTTAACAATGTACCTGTGGATTTCAAGCAAGCTGATTGTTTGATTCAGTATGTTTGGGAGGCTTTCCTCTCTCTTCCTTCAGAGTCTCAGTGCAAAGTAACATTTTGCCATCATACTGCCAAAAATGTCCTTCAAACAGAACAGATAACAACGTATTCCTCATCAAAGCAAATAAATATTGTCCATCTTGTCCTTGCGCTGTTGATTCTCGGTGATAGAATCCAAATTAGATTTCAAATTGAGCATGTGAGCACGCTGCCATGTTCGCATTATCATGCTGGCAAGGCTTTAGACCCTTGGTGTGACTGAATTAGTATGAATCAATAGTGACCTACAGTACGATGCAGTTGCACTAAGAAATGTTAATCAAAAAAGCTTAAATTTCTCTTGAAAGTTAACATTTTTCTATTCTTCTCAATAAAATATTATGATCTTATTGGCTAAAGGCACTTTTCTGCCTTTCCTGAGGTTGATTGAAAAAACATACAATATATCAATAACACATTTTAAAGGAAATTTTAAAATTTTATTTAGTTTTAAAATTTAATTTTTTCTTTGTCCTTTCTGCTTTTTCATGTTCCTCATTCTTTGTTTCTTTTTTGTTTTATTTTTAATATTTTTGCAAAGCACATTGCATTGAAATGTGCTATATAAATAAAGTTTTATTTCTGTTATTCCTGACACGAACAACTGAGGTGTTTCCCACTTGCTTGTTCCTTCTCAGCTCCACCCAAAGAGGAAGCTTGCTGGCGAGCGGTAAAGACAAAATCCTGTCTTCAAATGTGGTTTCTCAGAACCTCCAGATGTTTTTTTATACAGCGTATGATAGAGCCAAACTCATCACCCCTTGTTTTTTGCATTCTGACATGCCCAGTTGTTTCACTTCCTCCTGAGGGTACTGTAACCCCCTGAGGAAGCTGGGTTTTTGGGTGTGTCAGGGGGATATAGCCACAGTGAATGGACAGGCATGCAAACAGATAATAGGCTGCCTGCCTGAGCGTGCATGGCAGTTACAGTCTGCATTATAGCATTACATGGTACCCACAAGCCATCGTTTTTGTAATTAAGTGCGGTGTTCATACATGTTTCCGTTCGACTTTTGTTTTGCAATCTTTCGTCATTTCCATTGGATGGTGTTAACTCGCCACATCTTCTCTTGTGACACAGAATCCTAAAACCAGTTTATCCTCTTTGTACCATCCATGTACAGGCATGTGTGTGCTGGAGTGTGGGACTGATGCTCTCACTAATGTTTTCAAGCCTAATGATTATATTTTGTCTTCGGTTTTTGCAGGAGCCAGCAGTTTGGGATTGAAAAGTGAAAAACTGTGAGGACCTGAAAGTCAGTCAAAGGAGCCAAAAGAGAAGACGTTTGTGGCAAAGAGGAAAAACAAAATAAAATAGCCAAGATGGGGAGAAAAAAGATTCAGATAGCACGGATTATGGATGAACGAAACAGACACGTAAGTATAAATGAAACATGTTTAACACAGAAGAAATGTGTGTCTTGTTGACCTGAGTAAAATCACATGCTTTTAAGACAGAAACTAAGAAAGTGTTTACCTTTTGTCTTATGCACAAATTCAAAAAATATATATTATGTCAGCTCCATGTTAATAAAAGAAATAATATCCAGCAAAACACTTTGCGTATAGCATGTGAGCAAAAGGAAACTAAACTCAGCTCAGTGGCCATCCTATGCAGTCCACTATTAGACTTTAGTACACACACAGCAAATTTCAGTGTCTAATAAAGAATTAATTAATTTGGGGAATTGATCTGGGGAGTCACTAGAGAGAACAAGGAGCCGGAGTCTCTCACATCAGTCATTACCTGCTAATTTGCTAATTAAGTTTAAAAATCCATCAATGATGCAGCCTGTGAGAGGACAGAGACCCCCCGTCTTTCTTCATTCATTTCAATCTTCAAATTATAGTTCCTTAAACTGGTGATACCATGTCATGTGACCTTCACATGCTGTGACTGTGTGTTAGTATGTGAGTCTACCAAAGCCTGCTAGCTTCATGCAAAAGATGTGATGGCTGAGAAATGAGAATTTGTTGTCAATGAGGCTCAACTGCACTGTCACACACACACACACACACACACACACACACACACACACACACAGTCTTGTCTGGAGGAGCGGTTCCTCTCTTCCTGTTATGACAGGAAATGCAGGCACATATGCTTCCTGACCCCCATACCAGGGTAGGAGTGACCTTGTCTCAATCCTTCCCTGGACTGTATGTTGGTATTAGTGTGTGTGTGTCTGTGTGTTGTGTTGCTGTATCTTTAAAGGAAGGTACCAGTTTGTTTACAGGTTCTGTCTTCTTTGTTACAGTCATGTATTTTAAAAGGAAAACTACAGTTTTCAACTTGAGTTTTATTTCACAGCTTCACTCGTCATACATTGTGTTTGCTGCAATCTGACAACAAGAACCTAAAAATAGGTTCAACAGGGCAACAAATACAGGCAGTCAGATGATCTGACCTGTTGGAAACAAATCAAATTTATTCAGAGCAGAAAATAAAGGTGAACAGTAAAACTATTACCCAAACTGTCCATTGTAAACATCCGTCACAGACCGACTTCCTGCTTAAACTTTGACCTACTGTGTTTAGCGTTGTATGGACACAGTTTTCCTGTGTAGTGAGGGATCATAACAAACATCTCAGGTACACTCATTTTAAACTAAGAAAAAAAAAAAAAGAAAAATTGGCTTGATTACAACCTGCCTGCCCATGTTTCTTGAACAGCTGAGCCTATGTTAAGGTCCAAGCAATGAATGATGTGAGTTCGAGGTGATCATAACTAATACAAAAATCAAACCCAAGTTGTAATTCACAGTTGTTGCTGTAAATTTTCTATTTTTCCTCCCGTTTCAGGCAGCCATTGATTTCAATTATTTTCAGTTAAAATCAATGAGCGGACTCTTGAAACTTGCATGAGTTGTGTTATCTATCACAGTGAACATCAAGTCTGCATTTAGTTACATTATTTATGTGTGTTAATGCTGTTTAAGTGCAAATTGATTTGAACAGCCTGTACTGCATCACCTCATACAGCCATAAAATTAATGGAGGCAAATGGATGCTTGGAAATGGTGACAAAATATACCCAACTTAAAAGAAACTAGAGCCCTGTTAGCCATGCTAGCAGCTATGTTAGGCTGTCCTTACTGCAGCACAATGGTAGCATCCTCACAATTAAGCAGATATAATGTTTGCCGTCTTAGTTTGGCATGTGAGTGTGATAACTTGCTTATTTATGCCAAACACAAATTAAAAAAGTTCTTCATGACCCAAAGTATTGAACAAAACGACATTTTCACAGGATGACATTGCTAAAAGAAGATCACCAAAGTTCTGACATTTCCTCCTGAGGGAAACATGGATCGCTGAAAATTTTTATAGCAACCCAAAAGTTGATGCAAAATTTCAGTCTTTCAGTATTTCAGAGGCATCAAAACACACAGTTGCATAGTTTATGCACGACTGACACACAAAGAGCCTCCACCAGTGAAGTCTTTTTATATAGTTTCTTTTTTCCATCTTTACCTTTTCTCTTTTTTTCAGGTGACATTCACCAAGCGCAAGTTTGGTCTGATGAAGAAAGCGTACGAGCTGAGTGTGTTGTGTGACTGTGAGATCGCCCTCATCATCTTCAACAGCACCAACAAGCTCTTTCAGTATGCTAGCACTGACATGGACAAGGTTCTGCTGAAATACACCGAATACAACGAGCCCCACGAGAGCAGGACCAACTCTGACATCGTGGATGTAAGTAACACATACACAGATATACACACACGCACACGTACAGGACCTCATTAGTCCATTAACTGATAAGTCAGTCACCGAAGAAGTTAGTAACAAATATGATAAAAGCCTAATGAGTTGATTAAGGCCATAAATATACTGGTTTTAGTTCCTATGATGTGAATATTCAATGTGTTTTATGCAAAAAAAATCACCATCTTCAGAAAATTAATAAGCTCAAGTTTTCATTAGTTGTTTGAAGTCTTCAACTTGGACTCTTGGAAAGTGTGATGGACATTTTCAGACTTTCTTAGTTGCAGTTGTAACGTTCCTAAAATTATGGAAAGTTTGTAAAGGACCCACAGCTTCACATGTAGGCCATTGTGTGTGTCTCTGTGAGTGTGTGAATATGTGTGTGACAGGACTGTACAGCGTTGCACCAGCACAGACCAATACAGTATGTACTAGACTGAACCTTGATCTGCCCTGACTTATGTAATCGTGTTAGGTGAACACAATAGCAAGTGTATGCTTCTGTGCGCACATGTACACACACACTCTCACACTCTGTGGACACACACACACTGACACACACTCTGTGGACATTTGCTAAGCACACCATGTCACCAAGGTCAAACTTAAGCTGTCAAAAGTCAAAGAGCAAGCAGGAGTCTGTTGCAGAGAAAGCAAGCAGGAGTTTTAATACTTTCTACCTCCTCCTGGATTCATTTACCAATTATAATGAGCATTTTTCAAATATTCAAACATTATCATAGACAAAACAAGTAAATATCAAATGTAAATCAAATCAAATTTCAAAACTGAATATTTTGGACGGAGTCATCAGACAACTGTCAAAATAGTGGACTGTAAATATTATATATTATGTATATAAAAGAGACATTTTGTTTACAAAAATAACAATAATGATAATAATTCTCACAATTGGGTGAGAACAGGGTTTCACTTTTCTCCATTTATTAAATGTTAATGTTAGGATCAGTAGACCAGTTGTAAAGAACTTGAGAAACTACTGCAAAACAAAAGGAAAAATTCACTCTGGGTGTCATGTTGATGGAAGAAGGTAGAAAACAGCATTGTTTACCAGTGGGTGTGTGCGTGTGTGTTCATTGTGAGCACATGTACACACTGTACCTGAGCTTTTCCCTCCATGCAGCCCACCACATGGTCTCTTGGCCAGCCCCGTCAGAACCGGGCTTACATGCTCTGTAATCCTCTGTAATCTATCACAATCCAGTTTAGCTCGTTAGTCTAATCTGTCCAGGCAGCCTCTTCATCTCTGCAGCGTATCCACACAGTGTGAACCAGCTGGGTTATTTACTGCAGCTCTCTGCATCCACTTTTACCTGCATATGACATTTCCTCTCTTGCTCCTCTCCAACTTCATTTTCCTGTCTTTTGTCTTGTCCTTTTGTTGCTTTTGTTGCTCACCTTTGTCCAAACTGAGGAGCAAACATGTTGTGTTTTGGTGGTTTTTGAGAATGAAATTACCTTTTCTCTGCCTTTTGGCCACCAGTCTACGCATTTCTATCCAGCCCAAGTTTTTCCTAACTTTTAACTTAACCTTGTTTCTGTTGACACAATTTATGGCTCTTAAATATGAAATGGGTTGTTAAATCTCTGTAGAGTTTTATAAATAAAACAGAAGTGACACTGAGACTGAAAAGTGACCGATATTTTAGAGTTATTTTAGTTATTTTCTCAATGAATCAATACATTTTTCCATAAAATAGTGAAAAATGCTGGTTTATATCTCATCAAAATCCAATGTGACAAAGTACTTATATTTTAAAAGCTGTAACCAGAGGAAGGAGCCTCTTTCAATCTCTGCGAATCTCTAGAAATCTCTGTTTCTATCCTGACCACCTGCTAATGTGTGTGACCTAACTGATGGTCACTGATGTCATGACACTTGAGCTGATCATTGAAAGGTCCACAAAAGGCGTGTTCAGTAAGTGGACATTAGTGACTGATGTATCTAGAAAAACCAAAAGCAGCTTCATAATCTCCTGATGAAGGCAGAATGGCCGCAAACAAAGTTGTGTCTCTTATCTAGTTTTAACAGACTCTCTAAAGGAGTGCGATTTGTATTGTTCATACACGTGGTTCCAGGGTGGTTCCTGCATTGAGCTGATAACATTTGATGCTTTGCCAAAACACTACACCTAATCTCGCGGTTCTCTGATTGGATGATGAGATGGATAGACGTCTTTGAGAGGCATGTGTATCCTCTCAGGGTAAGACAATAACAACACATGGCACAACATGGTGCCAAGGCGTCTGTGCCAAGGTCACACTCGCTGTGCCAGAGTGAGGAACAAGTCCGCGTGTTGGCCCGTCTTAGCTGATAGTGGTTACAACGTTAAAGGAAGACTGCAACATTTTGTCAGGATGTGGTTAGCTTAGCTTAGCATAAAGACTGGAAGCAGAGGGAGACAGCTAGCCGGGCTCTGACCAAAGTTTAGAAATATGCCAACCAGCACCTTTCAAATGCCTTTTCAAATGCTTCCATACATTTCTCCCTAAATACAGATACAAGGAGATGTCAGTGAGTGATGTTTAGAGGTGTTCTAATTTTAAATTAAGCCAGCCTAAATTGTTTCCTTCTTTTTCTACATTTTAAGCTAAATGCTTTATATTGATATTTCAATTAGGTAAAAAATTAGATTTTTAATCCACTGATATGTTTTATTAATATCTATAAAATGTCAGAAAATAGTAAAAAATGTGACATTTTTAGTTACTTGTGTTGTCTGGCCAACAGTGAACAACTCAAATTGATTTTCTGTCACATCAAACAAAGAAAGCTGCAAAATCACAATTTAAAAGTTCTTTGCTCAGTAAATGACAAGCAATTAATTGCTAATCAAAAAAGCTGTTATAGTTTGTTTTCTGTCTGTTTACCTAATCGATTAGTCCAACTAGTTTTTATTCACTTGTGATTGAGTTTGATGGGGATAAGAGTGTGAGGGCTGTGTGACAGTGAGTGCACAGAGCTGTGTAAAGACTCTGCACCAATGAAATATCTGCCAGACAGGAATTCAGTAGAAGAGAGGCTCCTTTGTTTTGGTCATCTTTTTTTTTCCCCTCATGTGGCGGGTTGGCATGTTTCCTGTGTGTGGGTGTGTGTGTGTGTGTGTGTGTTAACAGGCTACTTGCTAGATAACTATCAGCTTATTGTATTGTGTTCATTTAGCCTGGGAACCTTGCAGCTATTAATAAAGCTAAGGAGTTCTGCATTCCTCACTTTTACTCTGTTAACCTTATTTTGCTTTGGCCAGTTTTGTGTGCGTGTAGGAGTGTGGTGTATATGTGTTTAACCGTGCTGTTTCAAGATTAGAAACAGATGAAGTTTTCAATAAAGTTGCACACACGCAGACACACACACTCAAACACACAGTGACGCTCACATATGCTCACAGAGTAAGTCCAGTTCCTTTGTGTTGGCTGCGATCCCTCCCAGCTAAATGGCTGGAAACCGGTAGTGGTCTAAAAATAGCCCAGTACACAGCTAAGAATAGCCATGACGGGGCTGTGAGTGTGTGTGACTGTGGTTTGCCTGTGGATGAGTGAGTGTGTACGTATAACTGTGTAAGCCACTGGAGGAAAATAAAGAGGAGGAAGAGAAGGAACTTATGGCTGAGTAACCAAGTCTTAGTTCCCCACAGCCGCCTCCTCCTCTTCTTCTTCTTCTTCTTCTTCTTCGTCTTCTGCTTCTTCTGCTTCTTCTTCTTTTTCTTTTCTTCCTTTTTTCCACACAGTCCAGGTTATATTTCGTCACAGTGAAAGAGTGGATGTATTTGGAGGGATAGAACTGTTTTTTTAACTCCTTAAAGGTGTTTAGTGCGTTTGGTGTTCATACACTGTAAACATTTACATTGTGTCTGTACAATAAAATAAAAATAATTCATATTTATATATTTTTACATACATGCCTATTTTAAAATATTTTATTCATATTTTTTGTTTAGATTTTTGGCTTTTTCACGCTAATGTTGTAGCACTGTGAGGCTGTACTTAGGAACGTGGCTGATTTGACCTTAATGCTAACACCTCCAACACTGACATGGTCACAATAGCTAACATGCTGATGTATAGCAGGTTAACATGCAAAGTAGTGCAGACAGACTATAAATGACTTGCAGGGCAGGTCTGGACCACCTCTGTATCTTTATATCCTTTGTAATTGCCATAGAAGAACAAATCTCTTCATAAAGTGAAAATGATGAGGAAATGTTCATGATCTACAACATAATGTGTTGTTTCTTATGTATTTGTGAAACATGAAGGTTTAGTAAATATGTCTCACTCTTATTGAAGTTCAGTCTGCTAGTTCACACTAGTAGTGGGACAGTATAAAAGCTGCATGTCACATTCTTTGGCACATGCTCACTGTCAGAGCAACTGCCAAACGTAACGGAGTACCTTTGTGCTGAGTACAAGTAGTGTTTTTCTTCTATTTAATGCTTCTTTACTTACTTTACTTACATACAACTACATCTCATAGGCCAATATTTACAGACAGCTGTAGTTACTAGTAACTACACATTGCTGTTTTTCACAACCCTACTTCTTTAACTTAACTAATTGAAACTCTCTTGGGTGGAAATGATCTTATAGAAAATGATGCACTGTTGCAGATTAAACTAGCCATCAATATATAAAATGAACTTAAAACATCTACAGCTGTAAAATACAACATACACATTAACACAGCAGTGATATTAAACCAAAAACTTCAGATATAATGTAAAAACACTGACAGGGAACTGCAGATTGACTACTTTTTGTTTTCTTAAAGTAGACTGCACATATGAACTCATAGATGTGGAGGAGGAGGAGACCACCCACGAAAAGCGACCAGTGGAAGGAACTAAAACTGCAAAAAGAACAAACAAAAATCAATGGAAAAGAAAAGCAGTGTGGGGTGGAGGTGTGGATGGATTTAGGAGGAGAGGGAGGGGGGCTGGTGTGATATTATGGCATCCTCCCTCTGTCCCTCCTCAGCTGTTTCACTCCATGTCTCGAGTACCTCCAGGAAGCTGTTCAAACCACCTGCCACCACACACTCTCACACACACCCCGACACACACATTCTTGGCAAGTGGTAGAAATTAACTGAGAATATTTACTCAAGTACTGGACTTAAATAAAATGTCAAGGTACTTCACTTGAGTATTTCCATTATATGCTGCCCTTTTCCACCACCGCTCAGATAGGAATATTCTACTTTTTACTATGTTAAATCTTATGGTATAGGACTGATTAAGTGGAGGAAAATATCACTATGGTGATCAGTGTTGTGAATAAGGTTTTACTGTTTTCATTTAAAAAAAGATGTAAACTGAGCCTCACTTGTTCAGCAGCAAACAGCAGACAGACAGTCAGAAACTAGTTGGTGAACATAGTGACATTTAGCAGCTAAAGTGTTGGTAGGGACCAAAAACAGAGCTAAAAGAGGGTGAATATTGGACTTACATTCATCAGGTGAACGCAAAGATGAGTCCAAATGATGATTATGTTTGAATAAGCAAGTGTTTGCTAACAAGTTCACTGTTCCAGCTTAAGATGTCGCGTGTTGTGTTCACAGCTCATTTCTGCTGGTCAAAAATTCAGTTAATGCAGGTTTAAGGGAACAATCTGAAGACTTCTTCCTTCCTTGTTCCTGGCAGTATTGAGGTTACCCACACCCGCTCTTTTTTTATTAAAAAGGAAAAGTGTGTGTGTGTTGTGGTCATGTCGTGTACAGTGTGTGTGTGTTTGAGGAGGGGGAAGTAGGCTACTGCAGTCGGTTTTATGTTTTAATAGACGAGCCAGATTGACAGATTGTGAGGGAGGGATGGGAGTGACAAGAATCGCTGTGGTGCACAGGAGCAAAAAATAGCCTTCTACGGCCATCCCTCCAGTAGCCACGCTAGTATTGGTGGTAGCTGCCTCACCCTCTTCCTCCTCCTCCTCCCCTCTGCTCTCACCCCAGACACTACCCCTCCTTCTCTCTAAAGCCAAACAGGTGGACATGACTGGGATGAGTGGGATAGCTCTACTGGGCCAACCACTGAGCCCTGTGTGTATGTGTGTGTGTGTTGCAATCATCCAGTGACAGACTGGACTAATGGGCTGTGAAGTGCTGAAGCAGGACACTGAGAGCCAAACCACATACTGTACAATACACACACACACACACACAGTGGTGCACTAAACCCTTTACCTCAAAAAGTGTATTTCCTTATTAATTGTAGTGGAGTAGCATATGCTATCAAGTAGCATAAAAAAACAAGAACCTCATAATGTTACTTACAGTACTTCAGTAAATATAGACACTCACACGCACGTGTACACACACAGTCACACACACACACACACAACCGCACACAAACACTCACACACCACCACCACCATCATCATCATCATCTGAGAACTGCATGAGAGGAAAGATTTCACAATACTGAGATGAGGCTTGGACATCCGTATGTCTGACACATCCACACTTGAATCATCAGTTCACTTGCATGAAGATGTCCAAAAGTCAAACAGTTCTTATTAAACCTAAGGGTAACAGGACTGTTCTGCTCAATAGTCAGAATTGCCAGACTCAGAGTTAAAGGATAGAAGTGATAGAAGACTCACTGTTGGGACATCTGCTTAGATGGCGCCCTCTTGTGTTTGAAGTGGACATCGCCTGTTCTGTTTTATGACTGCAGGCACGTCAGTGTGAGGTTAGCTCTTTGTCAGTAATGAAGAAACTCAGTAAAAGTCCTGGTTTTGAAATCTTATTGAAGTAAAAGTATGTATTATCAGCCGAATTTACTCAAAGAGTGACTCAAATTTGGTGCTGCATTAATGTGTATTTTGTATCGTACTGGTGCAGAAGTTTAAAACTGAGCTCATTTTAACCATCATTAATTAACATTAATAATCATTAATCATTTTAATGTACAGCAATGCCTCTTATTCTATAAGATCATCATATGTTTGTAATGTTGCTGTCCTGTTAGAACGACGTAGCTCCGCAAACTCAACTTTTCACGGGCTCAGAAAAGCAGCCTGTTTTCAGCTTTGTGATGATGATCTAAGAGAGTTTATAAATAGTTTATTTCTCCAGATTTGCTAAAGCTATAAAGAACCATTTAATCTTCAAGTTTATCACATTCAAATCAAAATGATCCACATTTGTATGAAGTTGTCCTCAGCTAAGTTATGTGTTTATGGGTCCTGTTTGTTTTCTTCAGACGCTGCGTAAGAAAGGTTTAAATGGCTGCGACAGCCCCGACATCGAGGCCGACGACTCTGCTGGCCAGAGCCCAGAGTCAGACGACAAATATCGCAAAATCAACGAAGATATTGACCTGATGATCAACAGACAGAGAATCTGTGTAAGTTCAGGTCTCTCCTTTTCTCTTCTGCAGTTTCATGTGGTTTGCTCAGTGATGTTAACCAGCTCCTATCTCCTCAACTGTTTAGCAGGGTCTCCCTCCCTCCAACTATGACATGGGAGTGTCCGTCCCAGGCAGTAACCCTGGTGGTCTGCTGTACTCCCACCCTGGAATAGGCTGCGGTCTCAATAACCACAACCTGCTGCCCATCTCACACTCACACCTGCAGAGAAACAGCATGTCCCCTCAACGGCCCTCCAGCACTGGAAATGCAGGTATGTACCTATGAATATAAACGTAATTATCCCACCATTTGACCTCTGGTATCTGACCCTGTGTGTGTTTTATCTGTAGGACTGATGGGTTCAGAGCTGCCAAGTACTGTCGTCTCCACTGTGGGTACGAGATTTCTAATCTTTCAGCTAATCACAGGCCTTGTCACCAGTTAAACATGTTATTACTCATCTTGATTTTACAAGTTAATTATTATCCTGAAGGAAATATGGTTTGCAGGCATCAGTCACACTGAGGACAATTACCAGCAACAATCAGTAGTCAAACTTGTAAAAGCTATATAAGTCACTGCTTTCAAAACATCATACATAGCATAAAGAAACCAGTTTGATAAGAAACCTGTGTAATGTTTTGGAAAGAAGAAACTAAAATCTTAGCAAATAAAAGTGTCATCTGTCCCTAAAAGAGATTCTGAAGTGGCATGATTTCCTCTTTGTGTTCAGAAATACAAAGCAGACACAGACACTAACAGTAAGAAGTACACACTTAATTAGTGGCTGTGGGCAGTTAAAAAGGCCTTAAGTGTGGGTTTTTTAGCCTGAAGGAAGATCAAATTGCTCATAAAGTGGCTGATCAGGTAAGTTTCAAAGAGAAAACAAATCCTGAAAAATAACCCTGTTGTTCATGATATATCCTGACACGTCAACAAAATTTGGAGTTTAAAAACATATTCATATAGGAAGGCTAATTAGCACTGACTTCCAATTCACACATACTGCAGCTTCAGTGAATTATACTGAATACTACAATTAAACATGAATCTGCGTTCCTCACCAGGAAACGGCAGCTACAGCAACCACTGCACCTCCCCGGGGCTGCTGTCTCCAGGAGGAGTTTCCAAGAACATGCAGGATAAGAGTCCTCCAATGAGCATGAGCCGAAAGCCTGATCTCCGCACACTGATGCCCCCCTCCAACAAGTGCAACAACATGCCAACCGTCGTGAGTGCCTTTCACCATATTTTCTTTTGTCTTGTTTATAATCATGTTGATTTCCCTGCAAATTCCATCATCATGCATGAAGACTCATTTCAGTCTGTGCTTTAATGCTGCCCTCCAGTGTGAGGATTTTGATCTGATGTTGGTGAGTAACATTTAAATCGCACAAGAAGATGTGGAGTACAACAGACCAGGACACACTGTGGTTTATTAGCACTGATTTTCATTTACTTTTAATAATTAATAAAAATAATTTAATTAAATCAGGTTAAATGGAATTAGATTAATTAAGTTTAAGGAACTGGAAATATGTTCATAAACTATAAGTAAGAAAACTAAATACCACTCTGTAAAAAATTTTCAAGTAAATGTCCTGCATTTAAAAGTGTATGTAAAAGCATTTAAGCACTATCAACATTGGAACCACTCAGCAGGCAAAATGATCTCTGTCAGACCTACAGTAGGTCGTTACACAACAGATGTATCATAATCTGCATTTACATGCTAAAAAAGCATTTTAATATTTAATTGCTAGAGGTGGAGCTAATGCTAATGCTAGCTACTTTATATAGTGGTGATTTCTTTTCTTGCATAGCAGAATGTGTATAGTAACTTGTAATGAAAGCTGTCAGACAAATCTAGTGCAGTAAAAACTACAATATATCCCTCTGCCATGTAGTGAAGTGGAAACTGGTGAAAACAAGTAAACTACAAGTTGAATTAATGCACTTAGTTCATTTCCAAACGTTATTTCTACATTTATAATGCTGCTTTTCTAGTTGATATAACTACGTAGGAAATAGAAACTCTCTCTCTCTCTGATGTCTGAAATCAAAATCTCACCCTCCAGCCTTTTCTGGTTTGTTCTTTGTGGCAGCTGAAACTGTGCAGAGAGCTGCTCCACTGTGAAGAATCTGGTGAATGTAAACAAAGCAGAGTGACCTGTTGCTGCAGATAAATATTGGATTGGATTAAACTGAGACTCTACGGCAGCTGATCTCATGAGAAACATTTAGTGCTTTTGTCCTGTTAGAGTGTAACTAAGTCTACGTATACCCTTGTAGTTCGGCTACATTTGTCTGACAGCTATGGTTGTAGTCATCCCTTTCCTGTGCAATGAAACCATGTATCGCAAAGTTTCTTTATTTATAATGTTTGTAATAAACTGAAGGATTAAATGTGTTAAGGAAATTCCCCTACTCCTTTAGCTAAATAAATAAAATAAATAAATAAAACACAAGTACATTACATTACTTATAATACTTTACTTAAGGTTTTGAATGGAGGACTTTTCACAGTGTAGTATTAGTACTTCTGCTGCAGTATGCGTATGTGTACTGTATGTAAAGTCTGACAGATTTCTCTTTTCCTTGCAGAACCAGAGAATAAATCACTCTCAGAGTGCTCAGACGCTGTCGACTCCTGCCGTGTCCATCGCTGCTCAGACTCTACCCGGACAGGGGATGGGGGGGTATCCGTCCACATTGTCCTCTTCTTATGGCACAGGTGATAACAGCAGAACAACACTACAACAGATCTGAGGCTCG
This sequence comes from Datnioides undecimradiatus, assembly GCA_008933995.1. Lineage (NCBI taxonomy): Eukaryota > Metazoa > Chordata > Actinopteri > Lobotiformes > Datnioididae > Datnioides > Datnioides undecimradiatus. Next base: position 10,289,198 of record WARS01000007.1, read on the forward strand.
GACCTCACGTAGGAGCTGATTACTGATGTTTGTGTTTTTATCCTCAGAGTTCTCCCTCGGCAGCGACCTGTCCTCTCTGTCTGGGTTTGGAGGCTCTGGTCTTGGATCAGTAACAAACTGGCAGCAACAGCAGATACAGAATATGCAACAGTCAGCACTTGGACACATGGGGTGAGCATCTGTGTGTGTGCTAGATATTGTGACAGATAACAGCATGTTCAGACTACTGTCTTCCTTCAGCTGTACAGCGTGGAGACACCCATCTTTAACATAGTTCAGTAGAACTACCTCAAAACTGTACTTACTTCACTTAAGTACTTGAGTGAATGTATTTTCCACCAATTATGGACACATATACACTCAGAGTACAATACACACACACTATATCACAATTACAACTAATTCATTACTGTTATATGAGGGATGCATCTCAAGTCCTTAAACAAACTTTACACAAAGTTCTAACTAAATAAAGTGCTATAATGAGACAAGCAGTCCAGGGTGGGAACCTGCATCTTCATTCATCATTCATCAAGTGTTAAATATTCAAATAAAATACAGACCTCAGTTTCTTTTGATCACATTATTAACTGATTATAATCTGTCTTTGTGTTCTGAGTTGCATGTAAATCGAGTCTGTTATGTTGTGTTTGTTGTGTTAAGGACAGATGAAATCTCCAAAGTCTTCATTTTGCTTAAGTGACCGCTCTGTCCTCCTCCAGGAACTTGTGTCAGAACTCGAACCTGAACCTCCCTTCCAGTCATCAGCATCTCCACATTAAGTCTGAGCCAGCCTCTCCTCCTAGAGATCGGAGTGTCGGCATGATCGGCTCAGGGCTGGGAGTGGGCGTGACCACAGCCGGATACTCCAACGCTGGTCGGGGTCCCAACGAGTCGGGCCACTCACCCGGCGACAGTGCATCCAGCTGCGGGAGCTCATATGAAGGCAGTGAGGAGCGTGAGGATCACCATGGAAATGACAACTTCCTCCTCCGACCTCTGTCCAGTCAGGAGGAGCACCACAGCCCGTCAGTGAAACGGATGAGGCTATCAGAGGGGTGGGCGACATGATGGGAGCCAGTCTGCAGCCAGACAGGGGGGTGTTAGTAAAGTTACCTTATAGTGTTATTATTATTATTATTATTATCATATTCTTCTTGTACTGAGTGGGTGTGCTATCTGTGTAATGGTAACATGTACGTGAGGGGGGGCAGAGTCAGACAGTGATGTTCTGCTGTATTTACAACAAGTACTGTAGATGGACTTGTACACTAGAGGAAAGAGATCTGGACGCACATTTATCAAACTCTTATTATTACACTAAAGAGCAACAAAGTTCTTCACTGAAGAATCAAAACATTTCCCAAACGACTTCCTTCGACTCACAGCAAAGAGTAACTGGTCACAATATCAATCACATGCATGCTCAGAGCAAGAACAGCCAATCAGAGACAAGGATTTATCTTCACAGTTAAAGAAAATGTATTTTACTCTGCAAAAACAAATTACATTTATTGTTAAGTTCATTTTGTGTGTAATCATGCGTATAATATCTCAAAGAAGCATCCAGTCAGATGTTTCAGTCACATGCCAACAGTCCTGTTGGATAAACCTGTCATTCTATATTGCACATATTGCCTCTGATAACTTCTTACTGATCATGGCTGATCATGGCTGATGACTGTGCAACATGTCTCAGAAGCTTTTGGTAAACACCGATTTTATACTGAAGCCTGTGAGTCGAAGTCTAAGTGAAGGATTTTTACATTCGTCCTGAAGTCCAAAATGTCCCTTTTTAGCAGTTTGATATAAATCGTCCAGGATTATCTTCTGAGATGAAACATGTACTGAAGCAGCTGGAGAGTCTGTCGTTGTACATGTATCGCTTGTTTTGTGTGTGTGTGTGTTCAGGGGGCGGGGAGGGGAGTAGAAGTAAAAGACAAATATGTAACATGCACATTCACTTATGTGCACATGTATGCAAACTAACAAAAAGGTAAAAGTGAAGTCTGGTACTCTGAACGGTGAAGCTACTGGTGAGTTTAGTAACATGTGGAGCATTGGAGCCGTGAGCAGGCGTGCTGAGGTGAACCACTCAGTCCATGCTGTGTTGCAGGTTCAACATATTTGCGCACATTAAGACATATAGCACATTTAAATATGATTGTATGGAAGGCAAAGTGTGGCAAATAAAAATAGGTAGAAAGAGAGAGGAAGTACGGTAAACAAAAGAGAGAGGGAGGAGAGAAATGTTGGTCTGGTGAGAGAAAAGAAATAGTGACTGAGGAGGTTTTAGTGTGAGTGAGAAAAAGAAAGTTATTTGCAACAGGTTGCATAGAAGAGAGGCTTTGGACAATTTTCACTTGATGTGAAGACGCTTTTCAGAGTTAGTAAATAATTTTCAGAGCTGTGCTAGGAAAAATGTGATTTTCAGCAAAAGCAATCCAGAATACACAAAAATCAAGGAAGCAAAGAAAGGCTACGAGGGTTTTAGTCAAAGTTACCGGATGAAGTGAACCACAACTGAGTCGTGTTTGAGTTACATCTAAATGTATTAATTTACACTCTCAAACTGTAACCTTTATTTATTTTTTTACAACCATGATCAAAGACAAAGACCTGCACATAGATGCACACAAAAATGATTCAAATATAAGCCTGAGCAGATGACTGCTAAAACCCCGATATCCAATATAAACCCTCATCACAATATAAAAAGACATTTAAGTTGGACCTGAAGGGATAAAATACTAAACATATATATAAAAATTAAAATTAGCTGTAATAGAAAAACATATATTGGGTTGAAATATATTACTAAAGTAGTAGCATTAAAATGTTTATACCATGAAGACCATGTTTAAAAAACTTTATTTTAGCTTGATTTCTTTATTTTATGTCAAATATTCAAAATAAAATAAAATCAAGGGTCTAAATTAACAAAAACTTGTAATAAGAGGGGGAACAAAACTACATAAATGTCAACATGAAGTATTCAGTTGTGGTTACATTTTAACAATTTGATGTAAGTAGAGACTGAAATAATTGGCCTTTGTTTGCTTCCATACAAACAAACCTGCATTATTTTCCAATGAAACAAACAAAGCTTCTTCATATCAAACAACAGAAAGTAGTCACTCTCAGACTCGAGTGATAAATTAACTTCCCTCATGGCCTTGTTATGCACGGATACAGTTAGCATGTGCTGATAGATGTGCAGGATTTAGCAGAGTGAGGACTGCACTCCTAAAAGCCATATCCGACAGGACAGTGATGCTTTGCTGCACAAAGTTTATAGTGTTATGTTTTTGAATTCCTTATTATATCAAATTGATATTCTTGGATGTCTGCAGTTCTATTTAATAAGATAACAGTAATATAAAAAGCAGAGAGGTGCACGGCATTTTCTATAACACATTCAGGGAGATTTTAAGTCAGTTGTGAGTTAAATAAAGAAAAAAGTTAAAAGATTTACCTTTAAAGTTTAGTTGGTGTCAGACTCAACATTAAATCACAGTGACAATCTGCTGTTTTCAACTCCGGCACTACATGCATGTCAGTACTTTGTCGTGATTATTAAAAGACGCAGTGTTTACAGAGGTGGGAGAAGTACGCAGATCATTTACTCAAGTCCTTCATTCAAAACTCATAACTATTATCAGCTTCATGAAGCTAAAATATCAGCAGAAGTGCTGGCTATGCAGTAAAATGTCTGCTGTGACTGATATTTGACTCTATGTGTTCATCAGTGTTAGAGCAGCATTTTACTGTTGTAGCTAGTTTGAACTACTTTATATAAAGTCAGCCAGTCTAATCTAGGGATCAGGCCACTTCAGAAAGTCACCAGATAAACCTTAGGGGCAGTCAGATGATTAATAGCAGCAGTAAGAAAAAAAAGGCAGTTCCAAACACAATGTTTCTCAATTTTTGTACTTTTCACAAATTTGTATTTGGGCATCAAACAGTTAATTCATTAAATATGTGAGAGCAGCTATTAAATATCTGAAATAAAAGGCTCAAACTGGACACTTGCTTTTAGAGCTGCTTCAAACCTCTGTTTTAATCCAACAATATATTGGATTTTATTGGCTTATTATATGGTTTATTGTAAAAAAAAAAAAAAAAACAGTATTTCCCTCAGAGGTGTAGTTTAGATAAATTATCTAAGTAGTAAATTGAAAGAACTAATTCGAGTAATAATAAAAATAAATAAATAGTTGTACTTGCATACAGGACATGAGTAAATGCACTAAGTTACTTTTCACCAATGTAATGCTTTAAAGGCATCGTGGACATTTTGAATAATTTGTGCCTTGTACCTCAAATGGGTCTGACACCCACCACAATTAGAAGCTGAACAGAGTAGTTGAAGTTGACTGATAGCCACAGTCTTTTGTTTTTATTTAAGAGAGACAGAGAGGTGGCTGAGGGTCGTTCACATTTGAATATTTTGGTTTAAAAACTGTATATTTGGAGCTCAGACCTTCAGCCACAGTCTCCTGTATCTGTTTGTGCCCCGTTTTCTGTAAATCCAGCCACTAAATTCACACATTGAAAACAAACCCTGTAGCTAATGTAGTTTTAAAGGGCAGAGCCCACATGTGTTTTCTGCTGCACTCCTTTTCTTTTATGATGACCGTGTTGTCTCCGGGTTGGTCGGCTTCCAGCTCAGATTTTGCTGCACAGCGCTCGACTCAAAACAGGAGAGGACAGGAGAGCCAGGAGCTCGTCCTCAGGCTCCAGGTGGAGTCGACAGTGTGCAGGTGGAGGTGGAAGTTGGAGTGTAAACTAACCAAAGTGTGAAATACTCTCTTTATTTGTGTTTTTGGTTTGATTCTTTCATCAGTAACTGCCTGGTCTGTCATCCACATGCCCCGATGAAATGATTTCATTTGTATTTGGCGACATCAGTGAATGTCTTCTGTGCTATAAATGGACACTTTGGGCTGTATTTTCCCCTCTTAACATGCACTAATGCTTCTAATAACCACCAGTCAAATATTCTAAGAGATTGTTAGCGGCATAAGCTGGCCTTTGTCGCCACTTTGGAGACAATGTTTCTCAGAGGAAAAACAAAGTGCACCTCTGTTGTCGCAGTCAGAGATCATGTACAGCAATTCCCTCACTCAGAAATGTGGTAGTATTTGTATTTTGCAGAAAAATATACAAAAAAATATACAGGCTCTGTTACGAATGTCTCTGTGTGGTTCGTCTTCTTTGCTCCTTCAGCTTTCTGTTGTTTCTCTTTAAAGGTTTTACACTCGAGTTCATTCCACATACAGAAGTATATCCTGCTTCTGCAGGTAAATGACAAGAGAAACCTACCAAGAACTTAAAGTCTGTTGATGTGATGCAGACACACCAAACATCCATATGCATTTATGGCATGCATTGAGTCTCCCTGTCCTAACCATGAGATTTCAGTGTGAAGGTTTCTGCATCATTTTAAAGGAGAGAAACAGCCATGAGACTTCGGCTCGGTCACTTTCAGCAAATCTCGATTTGAATTTCAAAAATTAGTGAAGATGGAAAAAAAAAAAGAAAATCGAATGCAAAATGAAGCGTAACAGCTCTGAACAAGACTTGATTTGGCAAAAAGCAGATATTAAATGAGAAACACTCGCAGATTCACAGACTGATGGTAGTGAGCCACCATGCAAAGTGCTGACATGAAACATCAGGAGAATGTCTTCTATAATAATAATAATAATAATACATTACATGTATATAGGGCTTTACATGACACTCAAAGACACTGTTGTCTGTTGAGGTTCAGTCTTGTTTAGTGACAAAAGAGAAAGGGATCAAACTCACAATTGTTGAACGACCTGTTTTACCCATTGAGCAGCCTCAGATGCTAAAACAACAAAATAATAAGAATTAGACTTGCAAAATCAAAGTCAAAACTACAAAAATACAAAGAAATGATTAATAACTTATTAAAGTTCTAAATAACTTTTGAATGAATTAAGAAGAACTTTACTTGCTCAGCGAATGTGGACTCACAGCATCTGCGTTCCTCTGTACTCCAGATCTCTTTTAGCCAAAACCTAAAAGCCAACCTTGAACCATAATTTCACTCATGATGTGTGTTGCAGCAACAGACTGCCCACCAGGGGGCGCCAAACACTGTAATGACTCCCATATCACCTCTTTCTCCAGCGTCTTCTCATATCAAATCGTTTCTGATAGATCAGAGGGCTCCAACTAACTTTCATATTTATAAAAGGTAAACCTGAAATGTATCCTCTGGGCTGACTGATCAGTCATTGCGTCTTTAAAAAGTCCATTTGCTGTAACTACAAAATGTTTAGGACCTTGACTTTCATCAGTCAAAACGTTTTTGTATTTTTAATTTCATTTTCAGTCTGTCATCAAATCAATAAATCATTGACATCATCAAAGATTTATGTAATTAAATTATGTATTAGTTGTCATTTGAACTGTTTTAGGTCAAATGACTGAATACAACCTTGTCAACCTTATATCATTTTGTTGTTTGTCAGTTTAATCAAAACTGGATGGACGTATCATGGATGAGTTTATCAGGATTATTCTATCAGTGAAATGTACCACTCACTTATTGATGAGCTGTACAAACAGAGCAAACTCCTTTTTGTTCATCCTTCACTCACACTGTGTGCTGCATATCTGCCCCCTGGTGGTGAAGCAGCAGCTGCACTCACTACAGGTCGCAACTGAATTTTACAATTACTACAGTTTCTGAGGAGCATTGTAGATGTTGAAAAATATTTTGCAGCACCGGGTGGGAGAGTAACATTCTGACAAAAGTGCTACATTTAGGAGAAAAAAACTAAAATATTTTCTGATAATGTAACGTTATAGCTTTGCAAGAAAAAACTGAGTTGTACATTGTTAAAATTAAGCAAAATATACAAAATCTACTGGTGAAAGTGAAGGCAAACATCTGGCCTGAAATTCTCTTCTTCTCTTATGGTTTGGCCTGATACAATAAATTGAATTAATTTGATATTTCTGTGAATCTAACCAATCCCTGACCCATAACCCAGATATGATGTGTAATTTGTTGCTGAATTTGAATGAAATCGCTGTCTCTCTTCAGTTCCTCCATGGGAACTCAAGACATCCACCTACAGACACATCTCCGTTTGACCATCAAAGTATAACAGTGTGCTTTTGTTTCATTAGCTGCTCGTTTTGTTTCAGTCATTGTTGTTTGTTAGTAATAATTTGAATCTTTGTGCCGGTTTTAAAGAAAAAACCTCTCATAAATTGTGCCTCACAGCTTTGATACGAATGCAGACAGCTCGTGTTTATTTTTGGCAGTCTGGGTAATGTCCATAGATTGTTGGCGGAGTGTCTGCAGATGAACAGGATGCCAATATAAAGGGCGAAGGTTTCAGGCACTTTTGAAGCAGCTACTTCTGCATGTGAACAACTGGGGTGAAACTGAGTGACTGTGCACAATAGCTGAATATGTGCGCCCATGTTGACAGTTCGTCCACTCACGCTTTTGATTTGATTAAAAGATTTCTTTTGGTTTGGAAACAGCTAATCCAGACAGAGCACAGCCACCAAACCTGAGCTGTGTTTAGAAGTCATTCAGGACACGTTGTAAACTGGCCCTCAGCCCAGATGCCTGTGAAGTACCTTGCACGTGTGTGTTTGAGTGAGTCTGTGTGTGTGTGTGTGCATGAATGTGCATGTGTCGGTCTGATGCATGTGCAACTTCAGCAAACATGCAAACACTTTAAGCTATTCCAAGGCCAACACATGACTTTGAGGCAGAGGAAGTACTTTTACTTAAGTAAAAGTAGCAATACTTAAGTGCAGAAATACTCTGTTACAAGTAAAAGTCCTGCATCCTGAGCATGAGTATTAGAATCAAATTATACTTAAACACTCAAAAATAAAAGTACGAACTAGCACTAATAGTATTATCTACTTATCATAATTCTTACACAGACTCCAAACTTGTGAATTTCCCCTTGAGGATCAATAAAGTAACTAAAACTTATCAAATAATTTCAATATTTGCCTCTGCGATTTAGTGGAGTGGAGGTTGAAAGTACCAGAAAATCTTTTGAGCAGAGAAACTTTCCAAATTTCTGTCAAGAAATAATCAACACCACTTCGAAACAAACATGGAACTCCGGGAGGGACTGGTGTTGCAGTGTAGCGGGCTGCAGAAGAAAACATCAGAAGAAAAAGCCTGAGCTCATTCACTCACAAGGAAGAGATCGTACCTGGTGGCAGTGAAAGTGAAGCCTTAAGTGACCCAAACCTGAGGGTGTCATTAGTCTACAGCCATTACTCTGTGCAATAAACATTTAACTCATAATAATAAGTTAAAGCAAAAGAGAACTTGACCTTAGCCAGTAAAGTAAATGTACTTTCCACCATGTTGTTGTGTGTCTCAGTGTGTGTCGATCTCTCATACCAGCAACTCAGTAATCCAAGACACAAAAATGACACCTTTCCCAGCCAGCGGTGCAAAAAAACACTATCTTTCATGGCAACATGACCAGGTTTTAAGAAAACATGACACAAGCCTGCCTGTCTGTCTGTCTGTCTGTCTGTTGGTGCACGTTCATTTGTCTGTGCCTGTGTGTTTTCATCCAGTTCAAACCAGTTTCTGTTTATCAGCCGGACAGACGCAGCCCGTACAGTAGAAGCCAAAACATTATTCATGTGACCTCCCATCATTTGTGCGTGTGTAAAAGGTTTTTGTTCATTGTGTGTGTCTTTGTGTGAGTGTCTTGGTATGTGAGAGCACTGTGTAATTATGAGTCAAGGTGAAACTCAGAGCTGACAGAAGCAAGGAGCCTTATATAAACGCGATATAAACGCTGAGCAGCTTTCATTCATTAACAGGCAAATCCAGGTCTAAGTGTGCAGCGACTCAAGACAGAAGAAGGTTTTCCAAAAATGTGTACGAGACGGTCGATTAGTCATATGTTCCAACTGTGGAGAGATAATAATGGATCTGAGTCTGGTTTGTCTGCCTGCTTATACATGTTTGATTGGTTGTGCAGTCAGTAGTGGAAGAAGTACTGCTACTGCTCCTTCACTTGAGTAAAAGCACCAAAACAATGGTGAAATGCAAATGAATTCAAAACTAACTAGTGACTAAACAGGGCTTCATCTTGAAGTAAATGTCTCAGTTTCTAAGAACACAAGAAAGTTTAAAGCCTCCTGGGTGCAATGTTGACTACAACTCACATTATGGACGTGCAGCACAGGAGCTATGTATTTTTAGCTGTGCTGAGGTACAGCAGTGTTTGTAGCTCAGTGCTAATGTATCAGTGCATGCCTACTATCTGAGTTTAGTGTGTTAGCAACATCTGCTACTTAACAGAACTGGAGACTCAAAAGAATCAGCTCTGGCAACCGAAATCATACTTGCCTGTAGACTCAACATGACCTGAGGAGCTGATTGTACCCTAATTAGCATAGCAGTTATACACCAGAAAAACTTGGTTTTTCACTTGTGAGTCAAGTTTTGGAGACTTGGAACTGTCATTTTAGCTTGAGAGACAAAATGCTCAAACCTGCTGTGTGTATGCTAAAAATTATGCTAGAATTGGGAGATGGCTAGCTTAGCACAAAGGCCAAAAACATGCCGAAACAGCTAGTCTTGCTGTATCAAAAGAATCAAATCTGCCACTCGTTCATTTATTCCATACAATTCTGTGTTATGTGTTATGTTCTGCAGTATTTTGACCAAAGGACACTTCAGGAACTTACTGGTCCTATAATCACTTGTAAAATGACAAATTGTGAATTTCCATCCCCCTTTTTTGTACAAAGTAAACAGGACAGTTGTCAGGGGACCATGAATGACTGTGAAATGTTTTACATTGGGTAGTGTTTGTTCTCAGCAACCAAAGGAGATTTTTTGGCTTTGTGTCAGTAGAAGAGGAGTCTGAAGGTAAAAACTTTAGGATTCACCATAACCTGACCACTGTTCTTTTGCAGGAACAGCTGCCGCAGCAGATCACCCTGTGATGATTAGACCAGGGATTTTAAAAATGTAGCACAATATAAGCGAATTATTTCTGTTCATTAACACAACTTATGATGTAAACTGTGTCAATCAGGCAAAAAGTTAAATGAAGTCAAGAGTTTGAAACTATGGACAAGCAAATAACATGTCAGTTAAAACTATAAAGAATCATCTAGATGTTAATATATTTTTTTTAAAAACTGAGCATGTGAATATTTTATAAAATAAACCTTTTATTTTATCAAAAGTTGATCATGACAGCAGTAAGATCATGACAATAATATATAATGCACAGAAATGGAATAAACAGCAACAGAGTATATGAAAAACTAGTGCAAAAAAATCACAAATACAAAAATATATTGCACTTTGAAATTTTAGGTGGAAGAAGTCATGTTTGAACAACATTCTGAATTTGATATATTCATCTGTAAACATTTATCTTTTACACTTTGTCATTCTTTTCACGGAGCCCAAAGCTTTCTTAACATCCATGTTTAGAAAAATCTACAGCAAGAGAAACTTTAGTTCAGCGCAGAAACCAACAGGCGACTTGTGGTACTTTATCTTGGTTGGTCGGAGTTGTGCTTTTTCGCTAGACCCTGTTTGGGTTTACACCTGGTCATTTATACCAACACACACACACACACACACAAAGACACATGGTCTCTCTCTCATACACACGCATTCAAACACAATTTAAACTTTACTTAAGTGCTCGAGGTGGTCGTTCATGCAACGCATTTCTGCAAATAATCATCAGTAACCTCATTCGTCTTGTTTTTCTGTCTCCTCTGTTTTGCTTTGTTCACAGAACAAGACAGTTTCCACCTGAAGTCTGGTTAGTGACAGCAATGGTCACAAGCACAAACTGTCATCTAAACTCAAGATAGCTTTTGTCCTGTTTTAAATGTGCCATTTAGATTAAAGAGTATAATGTTGTTTACATCTGTGGACAGAGTCTACTGTAGCATATAGGCCTGTGGTAATCTGCAGTATATAAAACCCACCAATAGAAAAACAGTAATTACGGTATGTGCAAAATTCACTGTGAGGCAGGAGGAGGCGTCTTCTGACCACTGGGAGCCATCTTTGTTTTTCTGCCTCTTCAGAGTCATACAGTGGCATCAGAAAGAACTTTTTTTTGCCTCATCTTGAGCACAGGATATGGAGGATCCAGCATGGCTCGAAATCCCTGGTCCATATGTCAATGGTCACCGAATACTCTCTCAGCTGACTCTCCCAGGTCAGGGAGGGTCTAGCCTTATTTATCATGATACATAATCTGGTGAGAAGCTGGCTATGTGGGCCTGGAGCTGACGGCGACGGTGTCTTGTTTGTGCAGAAGCCCTCTGAGTTTACAAGTTTTCCTCAGCGGGATGGACACGTGTCAGGTCTCCTGACATCCGGAGCCCCACACACCTCCACGGTGTCAGGGTAAGGGTCGACCTGAAAGGGGGGGGCAACAGAGACAGAACTGCATGTTTACAGGCTGCTGATGGAGTTGTAAATAAAAACAAAGTGTGAAGAAAATGTCAAAAAAAATGTCAAGTAAATAAATAAAACTCAAAATATGGGTAAAACACTAAATTACTTAATGTTCCAGCTTGTCTGTACAGTAAATATGAAGCTGTAGCCAGCAGCAGGTTAGCTTAGCTTAGCATTTAGACTGGAAACAGGGGGAAACAGCTAGCCTGGCTCTGCCCAGAGGAAACTAAATCCACCTCCCAGCACCTTTAAAGGTCACTGACTAACATGTTTCATCAGGTTTGTTTATTCTGTAGAAAAAGTCTTAAAATTGATTATTGAAAACTGAAAGTCACATCTAGAGGATCTGGAAAACAGAACTCTGATCAACACGTTTTAGAGTTTTATGTGTCTTAACTGAATTTCTTTTTACTTTTATTGCATCTTAACTGGATATTTTCTGTGTATTTCTTGCCATTTGTGACAATACTTTAATGTCAGGTATCTGAAAAGATATTAATCTTAGAGGACATTTGTGTGGTTCCTGTGAGTGTGGTTGTGTGTGTGCATCTGTGTGTGTGTGTGTGTGTGTGTGTGTGTGTGTGTGTGTGTGTGTGTGTGTGTGCATGTGTACAAGCTGTACCTCAGAGTAGAGTGGCGGGGGCAGATATCTGAACTCTGTGATGTATGTTAGCAGAGATCCCTGGTCTTCTTCCTCCCCATCAGACCTATCACAGCCCTGCAGACAGTGCCGCCTTTGAGACTCTGATATTGCCAGATCGCTGTAACTGGGCGGTGCTGCAATAAATAAACAAGCATAGAGATCCTTGAGTCCTGTGTGCACATGAAAAAGAAAAAAAGAGAACATGTATGCATGTGTTGACTGTACGTACCCTCAGGTCTCTCCTGCAGACCAAGCCAGCTCAAAGTGCTGCAGTTGCTGCTGATGCTGGAGGTGCGGGTGGCGCAGGCATGGAGAGGTATGGTCCCAATCACCAATGGCAACGAGAGAGACAAATTCAAGCCACCAGGAACATCCACATAAACCTGCAGACAAAAAAATGGGAAGAAGACGTTATCATAAAGTTTGTATCAACACGGACCAGCTCTACCTGTTCCTGTCAGTGTAATTCAGGTCCTGAGGTGATTCCAATAACTCCCTATTTTCTAATAATGGTATTAATATCCCACTTACATTTCTAAACAAGACTCCATTTCCACTGTGCTGCCTCATTTATTTTTGTTTTTTATGCATTTATTTATTTGGAAATTGAAAAAAACATACAGAAAAACTGTCGTAATAGTAGCGTAATCGTAATAGTAGTTTCTTTTAATATGCAGCTTATTTGTGGTTTAGGTGTGTTAATGTGTTATAAGTTGTTTATTAGTATGTTATTTGCAGATAATTAGTATTTTTAGCTTGAGCAGTTAGTGTTATAAGTATGTCATAAATACATTAATGGTAGCATTTAATGTATTAGCAGTTTTATGTGTGCTATTACCAGGTCATTAACTCATATTACTGTATTACTATGTTATTATAAATAATATTAATATGGGGCTCCACAATTTGACAGAATTGAACTGTTTTGCAAAATGAGTACTTATACTTTTGATACTTAAAGTATACGCTGATAATATTTCTGTACTTTTACTCAGGTATAATCTTCTCAGGTCCTGCCAGTAATTCCTACTTTTATTGAAGTAAAGGATTTTAGTCGTTTGTTTTTTTTACTGCCTGACTCACCATAAGGGCATACTCCACTCTGATGATAGGACAGTCCAGGATGGATGGGGACACTGGGGGGATTTTGAGCAGTTTGCCCTCCCAGCTCTGGCTCTTTCCCTGTGGCAGAGGGTCTCCTCTCAAATTGGACACCAGTTGCTGGATCTGCTTGCCCTTGCCCTTGGCAAAGAAAGTCTGGGTCTGGTACAGAGCAGCCTTGGGCACAACAACACGGGACGAGCAGTTCTCCACCTCAGCGTAGATTTGTATCGACTCCCCTTGGAGAAAAGGGAAAAGAGATCAGTCTTTCAGACTGAAGGAGAAGTGATATGAGTGAAAAAGTAAGAAAGAAGAAGAAGAAGAGATGGAGGACTGAAGAGCGCTGGCTTACCTGGTGTGTAGCCCTTTCGCTCTATCTTGGCACTGAGGGAGATCGGGCCTGAAGCACAGAACCAGCAGCACAGAGTTTTCTCTTTTGTACCAGCCTGAGGTGCCTGTTCACACACAAACATGTGGTTTAACACCTTGAATACATCACATCCCCTCCTGCCTCTTTTAAGGAGTAGTCCCACAATTTGGATTTGAAATATGATTATTTGGCTTTCTGTCGAGAGTTAAATGACTACGCTCAGTTGGTTAGCTTAGCATAGCATAACCACTGGATTCAGGGAGAAGTAGCTTGCCAATGGCTGGCATGATACATACTTCCACGTTAAAATGCCAACAACCTGACCTATGTTATATATTCTGTTGAGTTGTATCTTTACATTATTTCAAATGTTTCCAACAAATTTCAAACCATCGAGCACTGGTTTCCATTGGTTGTCTGTCAATGTTTGTCTGGTTAAACTTAATATTTTAATCTGATAAGGGACCTGATTTTGGTCACAGGGCGTCTAGATGTTAAGTTACCAGAGAAACAAGATAAGCAAATGTTAGTAGCAGCTCAACTCAACTCAAGCCCCTCTGGGACGCCCTGCTTCTGCCGAACAGCATCAGAGAAACACTGATTTTAACACAAAACGTCTTTATTTTGTGTTTTTACCAGTTTTAAGCACTGTGACTGTTGTTGAGAGGAGGAGACTTCCGTGGATAATTCAGCTCCTGATAAAAACTTCCTGAATGATCAACACCAAAGGAATCCTAACTGGGAGTAGCTGACTGCAATGATGGCAATGGTAATGAGGACAACAGCTCCCATAATCCAACTCTACTTCACAAAGTCACCAGTCTCTATCCTTTGTTTCTTAAATTGAGCAGGTATTTGATTTGACATCTTTATTATATCATCTTGTGATATAAGTTGATGTAAGAGTTTGAATTACACTTTGCTTTCTTGTGATAACTATGCTAAGCTAGGCTATCCTACTGCTGGCTGTACCATGCAGACACAAGAGCAGTATCAATCCCCCACAAAGAGAATGAGAGTGTTTCCCAAAAATGTTGAACTAGTCCTTTAAAAGAAAATGAGTGCATGCAGCTTGCCTACCAGCAGCAGTGGCGTGTTGATGTCGATGTGTTCAAACACAATGAACTCTTTCTTCACTTTGACAGGGAGCAGCCATGGACGGTGCAGTTCAGCTTTCACCCAGTACCTCACACTGCCGTGCTTCCCTTCAAAGGAAGTGGCCAGAGCCCTGACAGATCGAAGGAAGGGCAGAAGAGAAAAAAAGACTATCAGGAAGGGAGGGTGGTCTGAGGTTGTGTACTCAAAATTACTCTGGATATTCACTAAGGGTACAAATACTGAGATGCACAGAAGTACTCAGATCCTTAACGTAACTTATTATGAAGCCTTACTTAACTGTTACTAGTTACATTCAACAGTAAAAGTGCTAGTTTTGCAGTAAAATGTCTCCTGAGACTTGTTTAAGTGTTTACGCCCTCTATTGCCACCAGATAAGTTTAAGGGGCTGCAGGTGGTCATTTCTTGTGTTTCCTAGCATGTTTTTTGATTTTTGTAACCGAAAATATGCCTGGAAACCCATGTTAAGAGGGGAAATGTGTTTTTGGAGCAACTGCTAACAACTGTAGAAGGGCACAAGTCAAAAAGTTTGAGAAACTCTGATTTAGTCTTTAACATTTCATTTTTTACATTTAACTTTTTTTTCCATTGTAAGACTTTGATCGGAAAAGTCACCAGTAACTTCATCTTGTCAGATAAATTCAGGGGCGTAAAAAGCATGTTATTAGTGGAGTAGATGTGTAAAGTAGTGGTAAAGAGAAACATTCAAGGAAAGTACCTAAAAACTTGAGTGAGCTACTTGAGTAAATATACTCACATCTGAGGCAGGTTGAAGCTGAACGCAAACTCGTGTAGTCCGGCATGCAGAACAGTCAGACCTTCCTCTGGACAGTCCTCGTCTGCAAGACAAAGAACATCTTTCAAGTCCATCTGCAGCAGGTTTCAAGAAGAAAAGGCACAGAAACACTCATTTGATCGTGAATCAAGGTAATTTTTCAGGCAAATTTCCGGCCATAAAACAAGATTTTCTCCATTTTCTCTGTATATCGCAGATTTGGAGGGTTTCGTGTTTGAAGACATCATCTTGGGCACACTGGGATGAATGTTTTAAATGATTTTCTGACCTTTTGCAGACTTAGTCAATGTATCACAGAAAAAACATATTATTGATTGATGAACATTTTTAGTCTATAGATGTACATGACTCACAAAAAAATCTGTCTTTTTGTAAAATGCTCTTTTTTTCTGGCTCAGATTCATCATTATGTTATCTTTGATCATCTTTGACCTTTGAGTGTTCCTGATCACAAAATCCAAATTTTGCTTTTTTTATGAACTTGATTAAGAAAAAATCCCTCTGCGGGGTTTGTCAGGACACAACTCAATTCTGGACTAATGAATTGCGAGCATAATATGAGTGGTAACTAAAAATAAGTTTGTTTTACATCACTAAAAGGAAATTTAGGTAAAGACGGAGTAAATACAACAAAACCATATAGTGTGTTACTAAGGGGACAGAGTGGAAAGACTGGCTAATGGTCTTGAGGTCAGACCAGGTGAGCTAAACATGAGTTGCTCCTTACACGGCTGTTTAATGTTCTCGGGTATTGCATCACTACTTGTATTGGTCATGTTCAAGCTGTACCCAGTGAATGTCATATCTAAAATGTCATATCTAAAATTATCAAATCATCAGATCTGTGTATATGTTCGTATATAATTTTAAAGAATTTACACATTTCAGTTTTTCTTGCTTGTCCTGAGGGAACCCAGTATGGGAGCACTAACAGAAACCCTACAGGGCTGTTGAAGTAACACACCCAGTGGGAGAGAGAACATGACCTCTATCCACTTCCTCGTTACTTCTGTTATTGTTTGTATTTCAAATGCTCTGTAAATGTCTCCAGTCAACCCTGCTGAACTTCAGCTTCCTGCCACCTCAGCAACTGCTCTGCTTCAGCCTGCATCTGTGCTGCTTCTGTCTGTCTGCCTGTCTGTCTGTCTGTTCACTTCTATGTGTTTGGTGTGAGAGCTGTCATAAACAGCCTGCGTGTGTGTGCGTCCGTCTAATGCAAGTCTCTGTGTTTGTGTGTGTGTGCGTGCGCTCGCGCGCGTACGAGCGTGCGCCCTCGTCAAGTCACCGGCAACACAGAGCAAGCAGGAGTAGACCGGTATGAACCAGACTGAGCAGCTTCCTTCAGCTGGAAACTCCAACGCATGCATTACAACTCAGCTTCTGATTGGAGGAGAACGTGACATGAATTACAGCGCGGGGCCTGATTGGTGCAGCTCAGAACAAGCCCCCGCCCACATTAGTACAGCCATGTGGTGTGTTGCATGAGAGGGGGGGAGGAGGAAGGGTGGTGCACACTAACAGTGAACTCCAGGTAGACCTGAGACTCTGACACAAAGAGCTGGATGAAATAAATGATGACAGACATACATTTGAACTCAGATCATTTTATTTTGCTAGAAGCAGCAATGAACACAAAAACAGACGAAATACAAAAACAAAACATCATATTTACACTTTTTTTTTTACAAAATCAAAATTCAAACTTCTTGGAAACATTTTTTGTTTGTTTGTCTTTTGCTTTTAGCTTTTTTTTGCTCCACTAGAAAAAAACATTTTATAAAAACAAAGACAATGTCACCATAGGATTCACTGAATTCATCAAATTACATGATCTTCCTCAGCAGATTTGCTCAGTAAATTACTGATGTTGTCCTTCCATTGAAATAATTCATCAGAACTCATTTAAGACAATTATTCAAACAAAGTTGATAGTAACTTGTCAATTTCAGCTTCGCTGTTGTGAAGAAGTGCTGCTTTTCTTTGTCTGTATGTGACATAAAAATTAAGCTCATTGAGATTTAGACAGACCCAACCAGACACTGGAAGAAACAAACAATCAACAAAACAATCAACAGATAAAACAATAAGTGAACAAACTACTGTGATGAATGGATTTTTGAATGTTTTGATATTTGAAATTTTGGATAAATTAAAATTCTGATAATGTAAATAAACAATCTTGACAAAGATAAGTTGTGATGAGTGGACATTATATTATTATTTCTCATTGATTTTAAACCTTCTTTGTCATCTCTGATATGCAATTCCTTCTTGTAAACTGTTGGTCGACAGCCACACAGATACTGATGTGTCTGCATTAAGCTTATGGAACATTAGGCTAACTACAATAAATATATATTTACCAATTCATCAATCTAGCACTTGTGACGTCTTTAACAGTGAAATAAATTGACAAATGCTTTAAATTTGAACATCTACAACTGACACTGACCATCTGCTGAGGAAGATCATGTGATTTTACTGAAAGCTCCAGAAACAGCTAGCAAATAGGCGACGCCGTCTCACCCAGTTAGTAGAGCCAATAAATCTGTAATCTGTGAACGTGCTGCTGCTGCTGACGCTGGAGGTGTGTGTGGCAACTTTGACGTCCAGTAAAAACCTGCAGTACTTTCTCACATCATTTCACTTCCTCTTGACCTTTGCCCCCGGATTCCGTCGTCTATCCATGAATGAAAGCATATCAGAGTATAGATAATAACAGGTCCTCCTCAGTAGTAAGTCTAGTTGATTTCAAACTCTAAAATCCTCAAGAGGATGATGATGATGAGAAGGAAAAGAAATCATCCTTCACAGTCCAAACATGTCTCTCAGTCCCTGATCCTTCAAATGATAATATACATAATATACACACAAAGTTTATAGTTGAGTCTTTTGAGGAGGCATCAACAAAAACAATCGTGAGAGCATCAAGAAGTGCAGGTGACAGTCTGACCCACATTCTGTGTGATGGGAGAATCAGAGCGTTGATGTAACTGATCCCTGATCAGCGAGCCTCATTTACATGATGTTTCCACCAAACTGTCTGCGCACTCATTTGCATTGCGGTTTTAAAACAGAACATCGACACAGGTGTAGGAAGTGGTGAGAGGCTTTTAAACCAGTAGCTGAGATATTACTCCACACACACACACACACGCACACAGAGAGAGAGTCAGCCGGGTCCTCCCTCCCCTCCCTCCCCCCCTCCCTCTCTGGCAGTTTCTGAACAGGTTTGAACCGCTTCTAACAAAGGGAGTTGCCTGAGCTAGCCTACTTCAGGATGTCATCAGTAAAAATGTTGATTCCCCGTCAGTTTGCCATAATGTTGCGCCAAACATAAAAAACCCTGAGTTTGTTCTCGATGTCGGTTCGATTTCTTCTTTTACTCGAAGTCTTTCAGACAACGTTTGCAACTTTTTATCCCCCCCTGCAGCAAGCTGAGATGTCGGGATGCAGACTGCGCACAACAGGCTCTTATTAAACAGCCTTCCATCACAGCTGGGGTTTAACTGAACGTATAAAGCGTTATTTGGTGCGCGTGAGCAGTTTTGATCGGACAGTTGTTGATCTGATGTGGGAAAAGCGGAGCGACGTATAGCATCAACGATCAGCTGTTGCATCAGCACCACTGTCACTGATAGACTGGATGTTTGGGGTCTCTCTGTGGTCTGTTTTTGGACACATGTCTGCACCCCTCCCATGTCAATAAAGTTTTCTATGACATCAAAACACTCATCGACTCCTGTCAAAAGTTTACCGAGCTCATCTGAGCTGCATCACTCCACGCACTGCGACAAGAGCACCAGTTATGTGACATAAAGATGGACTGGATCCTTACCTCTCTCCTCTCCTATCAAGGTGTCGTAATGGTGTAGGTATTCCACCTCCTCGGTGTAGTTCTGGGTGTAAGCCGTGTTGGCTCCGGCATTCCTCGACTCAGTCCACCGGACCTTAGCGACTCCTCTCGCGGTTATGTCGAGGCTCTTTACCCGCACATCCCCGGTAACCTCCACAACCACCCTCCCTGACACCAGGTCTCCACCGGAGAACACCGGCAGGTTGTTCTCATTCAAACTGTCAAAGTAGACCGCCAAGGCCCTCACTTTGCCCAGCACCATGATGACAATGAGATAAAAACAGTAGGAGAGTTAAAAACGAAAATAAAAATGAAGAGTCTATGGAGGAGAAGTTGCGAGAAGAGCCGTGTGGCGCAAATACATGCGGCTAGCTCCGTGTGCCCAGCGCAGAGCCGGGTCCGTATCTGTGATGGCTCATCTGGGTGAGACACTCAGCTGATGTGCCAGTGCAGCTCTCAGCTCTGCGCTCCGCTCTCCTCCTTGTCTGCTCCTCTCTCTCTCTCTCTCTCTCTCTCTCGCTGTGTTCTTTCTGCCGCCGACTGCCGTCAGCCGCTCTTAAAGCCTCTGTGCGCAAAAATAACCCCACTGAGCATGTGCGCACAGACCGGCCGGCCTGCTCTCTCTCTCTCTCTTTACTCTGCTACGCGAGCTCAAGTGCAGCGTATAGTAGCGACAAATATTCAGACAAACGCAAGAGAGACAGACGGGACATGTCCCCACTTGTCCTCATGTTTCATATTTCTTATGGAAAGGCAAGAAAGAGTAAAGAGTACTTAACATGTCTCCATAATATGCCCCTTACTTCTACTGCAGTGCATTTATTTGACATCAGCTGCAAGTACTCCTTTACTTCAGTACAAATACCACATTGTGAAAATACTCTAAAAGTACCACGTGACTGCTATACTTCTATAAATAATATCACTAGATCATTTATGTAAAAACAGGATTTTGCTGATTTTGTTGGTTGAAGTGGAGCTCATTTTGAACTATTTTGCACAGTGCTACAGAACTACCGATGATTATTTTTAATTATGGATTCATCTGCTGATTATCTTTTTTCAATAATTAATTATCAGTTAATCAGTTAATAATTGTTGCGTTTTGTGAAAATTCTGAAAAAAGTTAGAAACCCAGAGCCCAAAGTAAGACCTTCACCTTGTTTTTGTCCAACCATCAGCCCCAAACCCCAAATTATTAACAATACATGACAATGAGTATAAGAAAACATAGCAAATCTTCATATTTGTGACGCAAGACGCTCGAAATCTTTATGATTTCATGGATTATCAGGAAAGTCGCCACTTCATTTTCTACTAATTGAGTAATCAACTAATGATTTCAGCTGTTGTTTAAATTGTTGGAAAGCCTAGTTTATAACATCATAGTTTATAACGTATCTGGTGTGTAAACTGTATATTTGGATTTAAGTTGTCTGATAAATGATGTGCAAAAGTACAGAACTGTAAAAAAGACAAAGTGGGGTAGAAGCAGAAAGTAGCAAAAGAAGCCTACAGTACCTGAGTCAGTGAACTTTGTTATATTCCATCACTGTGTGACTGAACAGATTCATATTCTAACATAAATATGAATCATTTTTTAAGCTGAATATTGTTTGTAATTGTCACCAATTATTATTTGAATGGTGATCCAGCAGCTTTAACCTAAGGAAGCTTTAACAGGAGGAGTTCTAATGAACAAATACAGTTATAAACAATTAGATCTGCTTAGAGCTATATTTAAACTATTTATTAAATGTTAATATACTGCAACAATTACATGTTCACTTGACACTGGATGTAATGTGAGGCAGATGTTTAAGAAATGCATATGAAATACTATCAAAATGATTTGTATGATTTCTCAGGTAACATAGCATCATTTTAAAAGATCAAATTAATTTAAATGATCTGGCAGCTCAATGGAAAACAAATTATAAATATCAATTCTTTAAAAAAAAGTCAGTGAATAGGTTGCTGTTATATCTTCAGCAGTTATTATATTTTGTATGACCATTGAAACATTGTGAATGTTCCATATTTTAAAACGCTAAATCTATTTGATAATATTGTGAAAATAAGCACAAAGTTTAAAAAAAAAACAAAAAACACATCAAGTTCCCTTAAAATCAGAAATTTTAAATGGAAAATTAATTCATCAAATTCATTCAATGCTCAACTTTTGGTGACAACTGTGTGGACTCCACTGACTGCTGAAGATCATGAGACGTATGTGATCAAAGCGAAGCTGCATGCACCCAGAGGTGAGACTAGTCAGCCTTTGTCGGTGAACAAGAAGGCCTGGGTCACAGTGTTGGTCATATCTATTTAAAATGCAGATTTCTGACGTCATGAAGTACAAAGGATCTTTTTTTTTATTCCACAACATTCAACCTACAACAGTCACACAAACAAAACAATGGAAAAACATAAACAGTAAATTAACTATCACAAAAAAATAATCTCTGTTCGAAGTTACAACTAAGTATGAGTTCTCCTGTAAATTTAATCTTGGGGTTAGGGTAAAAACAACAACTTTTTGGGTTATAGTTATGCCAGTTTATCCAAAAACTGGTGCCCCAACGCTGGCTGTGTAGGCACAAAGCTGTGATAGAGTGTAGATTAAACTATGACCCATAAACAAACATGTCAGCTGGAGGAGTGTGTATCAAAACTGGCTGTCTTGTGCTCAGAAAAGCAAAAAACAACGCACTTCACCATATTTAGTTAAAGAACGCCCTGTCTTCCTCAAAATGATTAACAAGTCATAGCATTTGATGTTGACATTGTTGAGAACTTGGCACTGGCAGTTTGTGTTTTTAATATTCCTTTAGTAATACAGTTGTTTATGTGCTTTGTTTACCAGGATGAGATGTGAGATAACAATAACAAATTCTCTGTGATGCTTAGGAACCTAAAACTGTTCCTGAAACTAAAACTGTAAATCAGCTCCACTTACGTAGACAGAGGTCATCTCAGCATGTAACATGAAAGGATGCCCATCACTGCCTTTACCTATCTGAATATTCTCCACAGATGAA
The DNA here is from genome assembly GCA_008933995.1 of Datnioides undecimradiatus. Classification (NCBI taxonomy): domain Eukaryota; kingdom Metazoa; phylum Chordata; class Actinopteri; order Lobotiformes; family Datnioididae; genus Datnioides; species Datnioides undecimradiatus. Next base: position 10,311,597 of record WARS01000007.1, read on the forward strand.
GTCCAGAAATCTGTGTATATACAAAATAACAACATTATTCACCCAAAGAACTTTTTGTAAGTGATCATAAACAACCATGTGGTCACCTGATTGACTAAAGACCTTTGAGCTTTTTACTCACCATCATATAAACCAGTGTTTAAAATCCCCTTCGCAGGCCTGCACCAATCAAAAAAGGGCAAATCTAACCAAGTGTCAGAGTTAATGCGTTTGTGACCTCGTGATCATGATAGTGCGCCGAAAACAACCATATATGTGGTTTGTGTGAAGCATTTCTATCAGCGTGAGAAAATAATAAGAAGGGAACAGAAAATATTCAGATTAGATTAAACGACCAAGGCTTCCGAGTCACGAACTGCAGGGAAACATGCCTCCCTGGTTTGGGAGTATGACAGGGGGAAATCATCAATTATTCAAATGATTACTGTTTTTCCTTTTTAGATAAAAAGAAATGAGAGGATGAGACAAATATAGTTTAAATGAAAAATAAGTATAATTAATAGAAAGTACTTAAAAATTAAAACGAGAATAGAATCTGTACAAGAGCAGTTAAGTTATAGTTGTACACATACACACTAGAAACACATGCACCTGAGTAGCCTAATAGTATAATGTAGATACTGTGAATTATAGTAATATATTAATTATTGTACAGTTTATTACAGCAATTTAATGCATAATACCAAGTAAAATAAAGTATAGATCTGGTATAGTAGCATAGAATGTATGCCAAATTAAAAAGATTATCTACAATAAAATAAATATTGCACATACTAAGTGATCACGTGACAAGTTTTCGACTCCTAGAAAGAAAACCACCTCCGATTGTTTTCCAGGACTCAAACTGTGAATAAAGTCCATGAGTCCCCCTGCTGGTCAAAACTGAGCTGCACAACATCTACTCGGACTGATTCTGTAGAAGTCAATCCGGAAGGAAACATTGGTTGAGAATGAAAACTGGACATTTTGTCTAAGAGACTATATGTACATTTCATTTTGCATCAGCAAAACTCTGTAAAAAATAAACATAATACATGTTTTTTTTTTACAAATAAAAATATTGTACATTTTATTAGACGTGATAATTAAGTTAGATTTGTTTATTTTATGTATTTAAGAGATAGCGAGCTCTTGAAAATGTGAAAGATTTCATTTTGGTGATGCATCCGGACACCGGATATCTGAGGCAGTCAAATCTCAACACAGTCACATGATACACACAATAACAGATGTGTGACTTGCACTGTCCGAGGATATCATTATCTCCGATGTCCATCGTGAATGGAGGTCTGGAAATTTGCTCAGGAATCAAACAGACAAGTCGCTCCAAAACACGCCTGAGAATCATCACGTTTTTAAGTTTTCTTCAGTATCACAGTAAACTAGTGGTATTTGTATGTACCTCCATGGATGCACTGCAAACATGAACTGTTAATACATAATTCGGCACAATTTCAATGGTGCCAACGTGCCAAAATACAGGCTAAAAAAGTTGTAGCTAACTAACTGACTCAATGGTAACATACTTCCTGTTAACGTTCCCCATAGCATTGCGGGAACTGTAGTTAAGAAATAAAGCACTATTGTCCCGAAATAGAGGACATAGAAATGATGAGCAGTTGCCCATTACTATTGATGTAGCCAACACGTTAATGCTGATTGTATCAATTAATACTCAGAAAATATAGTAGTTTTTAACATTGCTAAGAAAACTCTTGATCTAAGGGAACACTGACTACGTTTTTATTACAGTTGAGAACATTATGGTAATATAATGACATCATAAAAATGATTTATTAATTACATTTGTATTTCCTTACCTACAGCTGAATCCACATCTGAAAATATCATATCCACTGATATGAAACACAGAGAGCCACAAGACGTGTGTAGAAATATATTTCCCCAGACAAAATGCTACACAGTTGTTAAACACAGCCCAGCAACAAATACCCATGGTGCAACAAGAAACAAAAACAATGTGGAACATGACAGAAGAGATTATTCTTTAAAGAGAGTAAACAGTTCATAATATCTACAGTATAACTTGACTTCTCTCTCTTTACATGTAGCTCAGGTGGATCTGAACATCACACACAAGCAACAGACGCGTTAGATGAACTTCACATTCAGTATCCATAAATGCACTTTTGCACTTTGCATATAGTTTAAGTTCAGTCATGCAAAACACTTTGACGCACACAAACAGACATGCAGGAAGTTACACCCCCAAACCTTCCACATGTGAAATTCTTTGGAGATTATAAAGCACTGAACAGTGAAATGAATGGACACTAACTCTGTACACAGACACAATAAAGTTGTAAAGGAATGCAGAAACTCAAGTGAGATTTATATAAAAAGCAAATAATCCTTGGTCAAATAAATAGACTGCTGCTGAACAAAAAGTCAGATCTGTATCTTTAAGCTGAAACATTATAGTTGAAAGTTATATATCCTTATTTTAATAAAATGTAATAAAAGTCATATGTTCAAAGGACACATTTGTCTTTAATAACTAAATGGTGGCAACTGAAAACAGCTCTGGCAAAATTAAACACATAGCAGTGTCATTAGTTTCACTGGTGGAGGAAGCACTCAGATAACTAAAAGCAATAAAACAATGTAGAAATGTGCTAAGGACGAGCCATGCATTCAAAATGCTACTTGTGTCACATTATTGCATTGTAATGCATCAACATGTACATCACTCTGCATGCACTTGAGTTCATTTCTTTATTTTATTTTAAATCTCCCATGTATCTCTTTTAAGTGGTTGTAACGCTCAACCTCAATCTGCGTTGGTGATTTTAAAAATATAATTCAGACAATATTTACATAAAGCAGTAAAGTGATATTATTGAGTAAATGTAAAAACTAAAGTTAAAGATCATGGTGAAGGAAGTACTGATCCTTGACTAAAGTACAAATACCACAGTGTAAAAATACTCAAGTAACTACGGCAAATGTTACTGAAGTAAAAGTATTTAAGTATAAAAAGTAAACATTGCTCAAAATATTAAAAGTACTTAGTGCAGATAAATAAATGTCCATGCATAAATCATTTTACTGTTGTAGCTGCAGCTCATCTTGAATTATTTTGTTTCAGACTGCAAATAATGATTATTTTCATTATAGATTAATCTGCTGATTATTTTTTTATTTAAACTGACTATTTACTTAGATTGTTTGGTTTGTAAATATTCAGGTAATAGTGAGAAATGTCATCACAATTACTGAAGTGACAACTCTGCAATATTTTTTAAATGATTCAAAAGAAATGTAGGAAATACTCACTAGAGATAGATGATAGATAGATAGATGATAGATAGATGATGGATAGATAGATGATAGATAGATAGATAGATAGATAGATGATAGATAGATAGATGATAGATAGATGATAGATAGATAGATGATAGATAGATAGATAGATTGATTTTGTAATGAATGTCATGTTTACTAATTGCTGAAGATTGAATTTATATATTCTTGGTAACAGCAGTAACTGCAGCTGATAATTGACTGTTCATTGAAAATGGTAATACTAGGTGCAGTACTTGAGTAAATGTACTTAGTTACTTTTTTATGGCCTTGTGACAATGGGACCTCTCCATTTAATGTTGTTCTTCTCTCTTTCTGAACTCTGTGTTTACCAATATCAGAATGCCCCTTTAATCCCAAATGAACGTAAAACTGATTTGAATTGCCATGGCAACACTTCACTTCCCAGACTGAAATCCACTTGATGCTTCTTTTTTTTTTACCAACCACGTAAATGTGTAAAGTTAACATGCTCTTTGATGTGTGGATTTGAGAGTCTGACGTGCTTCAGATGAGGTACAATTTACTGCATGTGTATGTGTAAATACTGTCATACATGGAGTAACAGTGGCAGTAATACCATGCAGCTCTATCTTTAAAGCAACGTTAGACACTGACTGTACTTCAACACAGCACAAAAATGTTAAAAAGAGATATAAAAGTTTGAGATGCAACAATTCCATGCGACAGTGACACACCTTCATACATGCACACGCTTTGTAACACACACATACATTCATAACATACGTTAATTATTGTTTCGGGTTCATCTTCTGTGTCTTCTTTCAAGAAATCAAAGGTCTTAAAAAAACAACCTGTAGCATTTTTTTTTTAGAAAATAAATCTTTCCACAGTAACAAAACAAAAACAACTCAACAGTTACAACTTCTCATAATAATCAAAATATACAAGAAATATATAAATAAGAATTTTTTAAGATTTATAAGATTTTTTAAGAAGTTTACAGTGTTTACAGTTCAAACGTTTACATGAGAGAGGGCTCATGGTGGGCGGCGTGGCCGAGCAGCTAACTCGGGTTTGTCCTCCTGCGTTTGTTGGGGCTTTGTCCCGGGTCGACCCTCAGCTCACGGTACTGCATCTGTCCATCAAAACACACACGCACATACACACACGCAAACAGTCAAGTCAACACAAACACACAGTTGAGACAGTTCAGACCCTCATGTATAGTCGTTTGTATTTCACAGATATCATACATTAATATGATCTGAGAGAAAGACAGGTTTGTTTTGAAAGTGTGTCACCTGCTGTCTGATCAACCTCCTGCACCATTCGCTAAGACGGCATATATGAGCCATAAATTTACAAGAAAAAAAATCTTATACACACTGAGACTGTAAAAGAAAAACTAAACTATTATGTGATTAGGTCATCCACTGCAGCCATGATACACGACAAGCAGCAGGCTCTGTGGTGTGAAGAGGTTGATCCAACGTGCAAAGAATTCGTTTCCTTGACAAAAACATTTCCTTTGTTTTTTCACATAAATTTGCGACTTTAACCTAAAGTTTTGTTCTTGCAAATTGACAACTTTAATATTGGAGATTCTGAATAATTCTGTGACTTATTGTGACTGTTGTTTGTTTGTTTTTATCCAGCCATACTTTCTTTCCTGCATTTGCAGTTTGCATGAGTTACTCACCACTTGCACATCAGATGGCACTCTGGAGAGAAAGTCAAGAAGCTCGTTGTTGTCAATCATGTACGGGTCACGAAGCTTCTTGGTAAATTTATTCACACCTACACGAAAAACAGAAATCATTTTCAAGGAAATATGCACATTCTCAGTGTCGGTGTCACCATCTGCTGGAGTGAAGGCAGGACTCACCCCACGCCAGCACAAGGTATCGAAGAGGAATGAGGTAGAGCAGAACTGTGGCCGAACATAAGGCAGTGATCGCCAACCAGCTTAGAAAAGGCACTGTCCAGTTAACGGTGCTGCAGGGAAGGAAGGGCACAACTGAAACTGTGCAGGATGGGATAAAAATATGAGTGTGTATATCAAAGACATGCTCATCACCAGAGGAGGAGACACTCTTGGTGAAACCCACTTCTTTATCCTCTCTCCATATGATGCCACATCATCCAGAGCGCTCTGCACACTGATGAACACGTCCTGGATGGCGTACAGTTTATCCATGAAGCCCTTGTGCTCTGACTCCTGACAGGAACACAGGAGGGATCAGTGTTTTAATATATTTGCCATTATTACACATGAATGTACAGCTGGGTTATGACGACACTACCTTGTCTTCTTTATCTTCCTCCTCATCTTCCCATTCAAACATGGCCTCCATGGACTGCAGCAGAGAAGGAAACAATAAACATTTATCCACTTGAAGGACAAACTTTCATTAAATGTGATTGTTTTTATTGTTTTGTTTTATTCACCATGTCAGCTGTTTCTCTGCTCGAGCAGAAGAAGTAGTTCCAGACGAGCAGCAGCAGCAGAGCCAGCGGCAACATGTAGAGCTCGAAGTTCCAGACCACCACCACGAACAGCTGCATGTGAAATTCAAGAAGACACTTTGTATTTGTCTCGCATGTCTCATCATTTCCATCACTTAAAGAATTACTGCCACACTGTAGTTAAAATATCTGATATCTGACTCTGTGTGACACTATTAGATCATTAATTCAAATTTAATTCTGATTCATCAGTGTTAGAGCAGCATCTTGCTGTTGCAGCTGCTCCAGGTGGAGCTAGTTTGAACTACTTCACATACAGTTAGCTTGTTTTTTTCCCCCAGTGGGTCCCAACCTAGGTGTCCGGCCCCTCAAAATGGTCTCCAGATAAATCAGAGGTGTCCTGAGATGAATCATGGGAGAAGAACTCTCTTCACACTTGAGTGGACAACTAGCCATTAAAAAGGGTCATTAGTCTGATAATGTGACAATATTTTATGACCAGATCCCTGAACCTTAAAACAAGAGATAAAAGAAGTGAATCACTTACTGAGCTTCTACCTGTCTAAGGGAAAACATCCATGTGCTCTAAGGCTGAGGTGTTGGTTTTACAAATAGCTGACAAACTGCCTTGGCACATGAAAACAACTACTTGTCTTTATTTGTGTTTGTGTGTTATTTAACGTGTGTGTATGTGTGTGTGTGTGTGTGTGTTTGTGTGTGTGTGTGTGTGTGTGTGTGTGTGTGTGTTTCATACCACAAAGGAGATAATACTCCTCTGTGCAGACTCCCACTCAAAGCAGCTGTTGATGTACGTCCCATAGCTAATCAGGACCATGATGCACCTCTTCACCCGGTTAAAGTTCTGCTGGAGCAACTGATAGACACAAAGATCACATACTTTTACTTTTCAAAGTTTTATAAAGCATTTATAATGATGTTTCAATGGATACACTCAAGTATAAGTCTGGTGATTTTCTATGTTAATCTTACTCTTGATAAACTAAAACTGAATGTATCTTTTAGCACGTGTTGTGTGAGGATCAAACTAATGCACAGCAGAATGTAAGTTTTTATAACTGGACTTCATATTGTTAAACGAGACATCCAATGTAATTGTTATTTCCTGTCACTGCAGTAAAGAATGGTCGCTCTTCATCATCCTCAACCTACATTTCTTCATCGGAGGTGGGGGAAGTATTCAGGTACTGATGATATGCAGTGAAAATACTGTTACTCTCTGCCACTAGGTAAACCCTACATAAACCCGTCTGGTTCAAACATAAAATACAAATACAATAGTGACACATGCGATGATGAGATATGAAGACCCTCCTCCCACACACACACACACACACACACACACACACACACACACACACACAAAGAAATTACACACAGTACCTAGTGTTTTCTTATATACAACCACTGTACTTCACTCATTGTTTCATTAATAACATCATTAAAGTGAATAATAAGACACATAAACATACGTGTTTGGATACTTTTGGTTCCTCCTCAATGTATTTCTGTTCTGCAGGGACGACCGTCCTCAGTGCAGCTTTAACCTGAAGAGAAAAACACACGATGACAGCAGGTCATACTGTAATCTGTAAAAGAACTGAAGCTGCCAGACAAACATCATGGAGTAACAAGTACAATATTTGAAAGTAAAATAAAGTGAATAGTACACATACCTACAAATTGAACTGAAGTACTTTCATAAATGTACTTTACACCCCTGGATAAGTGAACACACAGGTCACAGTGACACTCACTGTGTTGTAGATGACATCGATCTCCAGGTAGATGACTCCTTTGGTCGGACCGGTCAGCTCCTTATTTTTCAGCACGTAGCCCTTCTGCTCGCCGTTACGGATCTGACAGAAAGATTTGACAGATTAATAGGCTTCAGGAATATCGACAGCTTTACATCTGGTTAACTTTCAAACACTTTAGATTTATATTTGTTTTCATGTTTTCGTTCACTCACGTGTAATAAGGGGATGGCCACTTTTCCCAGGAAGTCGGCGCTCCTGTCTCTGTCCTCATCAAACACCGTCACCTCCAACACTGAGTGAATGTCTTTCGCATTACTGAGGGAACAGAAAGAGAGAAATATGATGAACAGAAGAGGAATAATAGAGACTAATGTAACTACCCAGAGCCATATCTAAGTGAAATATCAGATTGCAGAGAGTCAAGTATTCAGATCCTAAAGGTAATAGTTAAAAAGTAAAATGTACTTAAAGTGTAAAATGTCTCCTGTGACTGATATCTGACTCTATGTGACATTATTAGATCATTAATACTGATGCATCAGTGTTAGAGCAGCATTTTACTGTTGCAGTCGCTTCAGGTGGTGACAGTTATATTCTTATATAATTTATGTTTTTGTGAAATATTGGATAATTTTAGTCTGGGACTCAAATGTTTATTTAAATCAAATCAGAGAGAAGTTTAGAGATTAAATGTTTCTTTGTTGGAACTGGCAAAAACTCTGGTTTCATCTTATATTTTGTTGTATCGTCTAAGCTTCTCATACAGTTATCAATGTAAAATTTTAATCTGAGTAATAACTAGTAACTTGACAGATTAGATAGTAAAAAGTATCAATCAGTAATGCAAATAAAATTAGAGATAAATGTTGATTGATGGTCACTCACAAGGTGAAGACTTTGTTCCACTCAGGGTTGAGGTTCTTGTAAACAGTATGAGTCTGTAGTCTGTCGTTATTCAGCTCCAACACACAGAACGGATCGCTCTTGCCTAGAAAACAAAGAAGAAAGCACGAGTGACACATAACGATAGAGTATCAAGTACTGCAGAGGAGTATAAAGAAGAGAACAGGACTATAAAGTAGAGTATATTGGTGTGAAGTAGAGTACAAGAGAATTAAGTACAGTAGAGGCTGTATAAAGTACAGTATAGGAATCTAAAGTACATTATAGCAGTATCAAGCACAGTACAGTTGATTACCTGTTACGTCGGCAGCCATGAGTCCTTCTGCTCTCATCACCTTCACCTGCACAATGCCGACATCTCTCAGGTTAGAGAACGACTTCAGCAAACCCTGGAGAGGGAAAGAAACACAGAAACATGTTTTTCATTTCATTTTTCTTTCTTTTTTATTCAGTGGATATCCCAAGTGACTTAAATTTCCCAGTCTTTTACATGTAAATTTAAATAGTGTGTGTGATCCCCACTGCCCTTGTCACTTCCAGATTCTGATCCTGAAACTATTTAAAAATCCTCTTGGATCAGCTGAAAAACACAGTGTCACAACGGTGAAAACAGGCTGTTTTTATGTCGACAAATCGACTTTTTAGACTTACATGGTTCTCACCGGACAGCTACAAACATATGATGATCTCATAGAATATGATGCATTGCTGAAGACTAAACTAGCCAACAGTATAAGAAATAGTTAAAATAGTTGTAAGAGTGCGCTCACGTATCGTTTGAGTATCTCCCTGCGCTCCTGCGGGTCATCAAGTGGCGTGACAGACAGGTCAGCGATGGAGACATGAGCTGAGGCCGTCAGTGTGACCAGCAGCACCACGTAGCCCCGGGACTCCTCCAGTGGCAGCTCCAGGTGATGAGTACGCTCCTTAGCCAGGGTGGAGAGATCCAACTGGCAGCTGGACAACAGGTAAAGTGCAGACATTCAGCTCATGAACTACACACTGGAGGTATGTGCAGTGGTGCTGTGTAACTATGGACTGGAGTTAAATGTAAAGTGAAATTGTGGAAGAGAAACTAAAACAATTGGTCGACAGAAAATACTTCAACTATTTTGATGATCATTTAAATCATTTTCACGTAAAAACATTCCCCATTTAAATCAACAGGCATGTAGACAGTGTCCGCAGTGCACCCCTGCTAATCTTTAAATTAAAACAAATCATATGAACATCTGCGGGTGCTCGTCCTCCATATCAAACGACACCACACCACAGTGACTGCAGTCTGGTTTCATCTACAGTCTCTTGGGACTAACTAAAAAGGAAATTATACATAAATGAGTGAGTTATTCTCAGGAGTGTCCCAGGAGGACACCTTGCTAACGCACTTTATGTTTGTGTTCCTTTAATGCCTCAGTCTTATGTTCTCACATTAGAACATACAGAACATATTACATCGTTGCAGCCTTCTCAGCTCTCAAACTGACCGTCCAATGAAATCATCTCTCCTGCCAGTGTCTCTGTCCCACACTGTGATCTCCAACACTCCTCCAGACTCTTCATACAGATGAAGGTCAAACTGTTCCCTCCACTGTGGACTGAGGGTCTTTGGCACTGTCTGTACGAACACACACATGCAAGGATTATGAGAAACATGGTCTGAATCTGAATAAGCACCAAATCTAAAAGTCTTTTCAGAGTAAACATCTGATCACAAACTGAACAGAGGTCAGGGTCAGAGGTCAGCACACCTTGCTCCTGTACTTCTGATGTCCCAGTCTGAACTTGGCATATGGGTCACTCAGACCGTTGGGGTCCATGGGAATAAGGTTCCGGCCCTCGATAAGCGCAATGCTGACGATCCCTCTCCAGAGCTGGGATTTCCGATGAAGCTCTGAGAGACGCATTGACTGCTGCTGCTGGTCCACACACACAGATGCAAACAATAAATATAGTGTGTCATAAGTCAGGAAGAAGAAGGACAGCGTGCAGGACCCTTATTAAGAACATAAAAATGTTACATAAAAACCTAAAGTCAAGGTCTACTTAGGTCTTTATAGGAATATAACATATCACCTGACTTACTTTAAAATAAATTAACTCAAATTCAGCAAATCACTGATAGCTGGATAACTTTAGCCTGATAACATCGTGCTAACCTGCATGGACACAGGCTGAAGAACAGGGCCCTGATCACAGCCAGCCACTGAAAATATGACAGCAGCTACAGCGACAACGATCAACATTTAAGGAGCTCAAAACACAACATGTTTGACGTCATCTTTTGACGCAAGACAAAAAATGAGACCCCGATGCTGAAATGAGCAAACAATACAGTGATAAACAGGGGCAGCACAGTGATCAGCATGAAGGTTTTAGGATAGTTTATGGAAGTTGCGACAGCAAACGCATGATGGTGACGACGGTGGTGGTGATAATATTGATGATTTACCTTAGTAGACCGTTTCCAGGACCTCCTGAGCAGCATAGTCTGAATATACATTAAAATACATTAATTCAACTGACTCCTGCAGGGCCAGACAACACTAATGTTTAACTAGAGGGCTATGAAATGCACATCAGTGGCGCTGCAGCCTTTTCTAAGCCACTGAGGGTGGGCAGATTGGACGGGTTTGTTTCTGACTACAAGCAGCTAAAACAGGTGGCAAAGAGGAAGTCCAAGTTCAATTAATCTCCACGAATAAAGAAACTGAAAATAGAGTCTAACAGTAAAAAATACAATACTCTCTGCCAGGGCTGAATATTCATTATTACAGCCTCATGGGCGAGCTCATTAGCTTTGATCTGACTTCTTCCTGATTCTGCTGTTGCTGTTTTTCTGCTGTTGTTTGTTGACTTTCCCATTTCTTCATCCCTCCATCTTATTGTCATTTATCTCTGAGTCTTCCTCTCTGACTGGGGGAGCAGCGCAGACTTGGCCTATAATTAATTTATATACTGAATAAAACATGGACGAGACAGGCTGTGCTTCATATCTGAGTGCTAAAGATACACTTGGAGAACCTCTTTTGATACTCTAATACGGACTGAGGATGTATGTAACAGGACAGAAACTGTGATTATAAGGGCTATAAATATGAGTATTCTACTATTGTTTATATAAATATAGATATGTGAGGCAACTTAAAATGAACATTTGCTTGTTTTTACACACTCCATTTGAAGATTGATGTGTCCAGTATTAAAAAAACTAAATTAAATTGCTGTGGTCAGTCAACATAGCATTCATTAAAAATTATTTAAAATGAAAATGGCTTTGACTTCTGGCCACAGCTGAGATCAGTAGAGAGGGAAATATTTTCTATATTTCATATTTATTTTAATTTAGCTGCTGAAGGGAGATGGCAACAAAAAATAAAGCTACAGACTAAACGCTACCACCAGGAAAAACAACCACAAAAAAATATTAAAGTCTTTAGAAATAAGCAGAAGTATAATCACAGTAATCATATCAGTCAGCCAAGAGTCTGCCAGAGTCTGTCCATCAGAAGACAATGAGCTCATTTGCTGTCTATTGTGACTGATAATAAAGGAGCTTCTCACTAAACTAGGAGGTAAAGTAGGAAAGTGTCTATCAGGGGAGAAGCTACAGAGAGTCACTAAGAGCCTTAATCACCACTCCACTCACTTTATTCACATATGGCTTCCACCGATACATCTTAACCTGTCTCTGCTGCAGGAAACACACACGCAGCACAAAGACTCATCATTACCGACTGAAAACAGAACGAAAATCCTCACGGACACCTGAAAGAGCCTGCTCTCCTATGGCACATATGGGTCTGTGTTTAATTCAGTAGTGCTGTAACAATTAGTGGGTTAATGGATTAGTGCAACGATTGTCAACTTTTAAGCTTTTAAATTTTAAGACAACATTTGTGACCCACCGATTGCACAGGTCTACCAGTTGTGATTTACATGCATTCTCTCTGCTTTGGGTGCTGGCACAACATTAGGAATGAGTGGAGCAGCAGTTTTTTAATTGCTATTCGACTCATTAATGACTAGCAATTTAATTACTGAGTGAAAGTGCCTATTGTTTACTGTAAAACTGTGCAGAACTCTTGAATATCTGCCATGTACAACCTCTAAAAGTGATTTAATTTAATGATTAATCTATAAAGACTACAAAAACTCACTTGTCCTCTATTTAACATAAAAGTTGCATTCGTAGTATTTAAATAAAGATACTCTGTTGACCCTCACACCAACTGACTGAACTAAGAGCTGCAATCAGTTGCATACGTACTGTTGAGTCTCGTCGCTCTTCTATAGGACTGTCTTTAGGTGTCAGGGTGACCGCCAGCTCCAGGGTTCCCAGGTCCTGACCAGGGTGCTGAGGGTCTTTCAACACCAGCGTTACAGGTATCATCCTGTAATAAGATAATTAGCTTCATGAATGTGGGAAACCACACTGCGCTGACCTAGCAACCAACCCTTTCAGCCTCATCCACAAATACTTGATATTCAATATATATTCGTATTCATTATGCGTGGTTTGAAATGGTCAGTCAGTCTCTGAGCCAGAGAAACAGTTTCATAGTGTAACTCCTCATAAAAAAAACAAAAAAAAGCTGAAAACCAAACAAAAAAACTATTGTATTTACAGTAAATTGCAGGCTATAGATGTTTGTGTTCATCTGTGTATCATCATTTGCCTCAGCCTGTGTTTTGCTCTCGCAGTGACACATTTTCAGGATCATGTTGCTACAAGAAGTGGTAATATGAGATGTTAAGGGGGGCTTGAAAAATGTAGCCTGGGGCCCAGAGCTACCTCTTTCTTCATAATTGCAGACAAAGCCAGTCCCAGTCCAAAAAAACAACCAGGGTATGTGGGGAACACTTTACAACACAGGGCAACACATCATCAGCTGACACAGTGTAATGAGAAAACTGCGTGAGAAGCATCACAGTGGTGCTTTTTATTGTTAACTATTAGTATATAACATAAAACTACTGTATTTGGCAGCAGCAGGATGTGTCCACCGCAGGTGCAGTATATCATAAGCTGCAGAATACAGCATGAGCATGAGAAAAAAACAGAGCGACAGTGAAAGGAGACCAGCATGAGGAAATGTATTGTGCAACAAAAGGCAAAAAGCAAAGCATGTAAAATAATCAATATTGAGAGAAGGTGATGGATAGATTTAAGACATCAGTGTGGTATTTTGCCACTGCACACTAAGGTAAGACATCCTTACTATATCTACTGTCTGGTATGATATTTATTTTGATCTCATGAGCAATCAGTTTTATTTTTATTAAATCATATTTTCCTCAAAGTCGTTTTCTCACCCTCTGTTGTTATAGGTTAGAAAATAGAAATAGAAATACACAGTTTAATTATTTAGTTTTATTTGAAGTATGAGAAACGCTAATGCATTAATGTGACTGAATGGAACTGAAAAGATTAGTTTTGTTGGTAAAAGACAAATTCAAAGGAAGGACACAGCAATGACGCCAAAATGTGGTGACACACCTCTGCTGCTCCAGAGACTCCAGGTAGAGGTAAGCAGAACCCATGAAGTCATCTTGAAGGCCAAAGTCATAATCAAACACCTGCAGAGAAGAAGGACAAAAAATCTCCACTGACTCTTTAAATTATTATAAATACATGTGGAAAAGTTCTTTGTGTAGAAGGCCTTACCTTAATGTACAAGGGTTCACTCAGACAATCCAATATTAGAGTCGTCTTCTCATCCCATACTGGGTTGAGGTTTTTGTGGATGGTTTTACTTCTGAACACCTCCTTACCGGCGAGCTTGAACTTGACATACGGATCACTGCTGCCTGAAAAACAAATAGAGTTGTTATAGAGAGATAAAAACGAGAAACGAAGAGAAAAAGAAAGACAGACAGGACGTAACTCTACCTCCTCTGTCTCGGACAGCAAGGTTGAGTCCTCTCTTCAGCTCAATCTCCAGCTTGTACATCCCGGAGCTGTGGACGGATCTCTCAGAAGCAACTCCTGATGAGCAAGGAGCACCCATACCCTGTCAGGAGAAACATGAATTACACACTGCACGACTTGAAATCAGTCACTCCGTCAGCACTCAACAAGCAATACTCATACAAGGAAGACTCACCGACATTTTCATGCAAAAGAAGCTGCTACGAGCTGAAGCGTAGGCTTCACTTCCTCAACACAACTAACACTGACTGAAGTGTCTTAATCAGCCCAGTCATCTATCCCAGGGGTGATCACTGACAGGAAATTACTTGAGAGTAGCTTCCTCCCATCTGACCAGAGCGTTGCTGTGCTAATATTTTTTTTCCATTTTGTGTGTAAGCCTTACTTTCACTGCAACATCATCACCTCTGTTGTAGCAGTGCAGAAACTGAACATGGACAACAGACATACTCTAGCAAATTTTGGATTGAACACTGTGTTATAACCAGATACAGATGCAAAAAATTAGAACGTAGAAAGTGTTTTTGTCGGCTTGCAACAGGATGAAATCTGACACACCAACATCATCATAACTGGAATCATAACTGTTTTTCTTTTTACTAAAGGGCTTCAAACATTAACATATGCACAAAAAACAAAGATGGATTGGTGAAAACAAGTTTGCAAACCAATCATTACAAAAAGACTCAAAACAATCAATAAGAGATCTAAAATTACCTCAGAAAGACAAAAAATGACTACAGAGACTGAAAACAACAAATGCCAAATGACAACGAAAAGATTCAAAACAACATAAAGAGATCGCAAAGTTCACAAAGAGACCAAAACAAACCCCCAAAAGAGACTAAAACAACAAAAGAGATTCAAAATAATCACAGATGCTAAAAGATCTCAAAGGGAGGCAAAACCACTAAATGCAGAGTCAAATCAATTATAAAGAGACACAAAATGACCAAAAACAAGGCGTCCCTTAGTGAGTCAAAACATCTTAAATGTACACCCTCTGGGCATTAGTTTACATTGTGCTGTTCTGTGTCACTACCTTTTCTCCTCATGTGTTGTAACGTCAGCTAAAAGCAACAGCTAACCCACAGTCCACCTGTACAAGGACATAAAAACAAACACTCTAATGCACAGCTGAAGATTCGATCTTTTATTGCAACAGAGCTCATTTCACGTTTAAGTGCAAGAGATTACATCAGTCACGTTTTTCGATGCAAGGTTTACATTAAAGTACATTAAAGTTTACAAAATGTCTAGCTCAAACGTATGCAACTGTTAATCAAACATTAATCTCACCATACATCATTTTTAATGCAGGAGGACGACTCCTCTGGGGATTCTGCATCCTGTCAACACATACATATCCATTTACCGAGATGCCCTGATCAATACTTGTTGGCATAATGTGATAATACATTTGGATCACTCTCACATGACGGTGAACAGAGGCTTCAGTTGACTGTTTGTGTTCAGACATCCAGAGACAACTATGATACTTTTAAAGCAAACAGACAGCAGGCTCTAGGTCAAAGCACTGATGACACTTAACTTATCCTGTTCTTCTGTCTGTTCCTCGTCCCTCATTAAAAATTCCCACAGTCTATACATATGCAAATATTGTTTATTTCAGAAGTTTCACTTCTGCGTACAAAATGTCTCCTACTTCACTGCACAGTCAATTCTCAATGTATAAGAACTGTGTCCAGATTACACTTGTGCAACTGATTGGAGGGGAACTCACTGCATGAGATAAAAAAAACTATAGTCATTTTGTATCTGTTCAATTTGTACAAGCCACAAGA
This sequence comes from Datnioides undecimradiatus, assembly GCA_008933995.1. Classification (NCBI taxonomy): domain Eukaryota; kingdom Metazoa; phylum Chordata; class Actinopteri; order Lobotiformes; family Datnioididae; genus Datnioides; species Datnioides undecimradiatus. The sequence continues at coordinate 10,327,769 of WARS01000007.1, forward strand.
CATAAATACCAGAGGCATATAGAAAAAGACAAATAATCTCCAATTTCTGTCTCAGGAGGAAGAATTTGTTCTTCGTGTTTGAACAAGAATTCTGTCAGGAAGCTGAATGTGAGAATAAATGAGCTCAGCATATCATTTTGTCACAGAGGAAACAATTTATCTCATGAGCTGAAAATAAAACTTAAAATTATATTTTATCCAACATTTCTAGATCAAAACTGCATAATGTGCCCAGAGCGTGGCTTAAAGTAGACAGCTCTCATGAAAGCACATACAGAATCACCAACTTCAAAGGCACCACGTCAGCCTCCCTTTCCTGCTGGCTGAAACAAGCAGGAATCAGTTGCACACATTACGAAACAACACTTGTTTCCTGAAAGTGAAAACATTAAGAGAGTGCCGAGTTCTGCCCTGGCTTTTTGCAAGCTGCGGAAATTCCACCGGGCAGTAATTGAAACCAGGGTAATAAAGTTAGTGTAGTTGGCTGAGTGGAGGTTGCATTGTAGGTGGAGGGCTGTGGAAATGTTATGCAGCTCACAAGTGGGGTAAGTCCAGTTCAGGCACGATGATGCTAAATAAGGAGATAAAGTCGACCAGCATGCTGCAGGTATAAGTGGAGAGGATGAGGTGTTCCAGGTCAACTTTACATAACTGAAAACACTGACTTATTATCATCTTATGGAGCTGTGGTGGGGAGTGTGAGCAACCAAAAGTCTATTTACACGACCAGCAGACACAGAATAGCATCATCATTCATTTTGCCTGTGTCCTTCTGATGAATATAAGTCCAAAGTTCACTCTTGTTTAGCTCAATTTTTGTTTTTTACCAAATTCTGACAAAAAAAAAAACTTTTTAGCAACTAAATTCTTCACTATGTTCACCTGCTAGCGCAGTGGCTCTCAAACTTTCTCAGGCCAATGATGCCCTGTCCTGGTTCCTGACAACAATATGACATTAATCAGGTGAATTCTCTACCCTGAATATGAAGCCTAACGCTGACTGTCATTCTGTATTGTATCATTGAAAGCACATCAGCACATCAATGAAAGCCAAATAATTGGATTTAACTGTACAGTTAGATCATTGTTATTATTGGTTTCCAAGTGAGCAAATAAGCCAATGTTAAAAAAAAAGCATTGAGAGACATTTGACATTCAAACTTTAATTAGGTGTCCATATTGATCACAAACAGCAGCCAATCAGAAATGCCAAACATTGCTGTTGATTGTTCCAATGGAAAACAAGAGCAGCCAACCACACGAAAAAGTCTGAGGCTACTAAATAAAAAAGGAGCAAATTTTGTGTGCTATGCTATAATTAAGGCTCATGTATTTAAAATTTCAATGAAAATAAGCTAAATTGCTTTGGAAGTTAGGGTGAGCCCTGCAGCTGGCAGGGTTTCTTCACTGCATGTTCCAGAGAAGTTCGTATGAGTTGTAGGGTTCCTGAGGTCAAGTTCAAGCGATTGCGTTGCTTGGACTGCATGTGGATGATCTGGCTGAATCCCTGCTCAACAAAGCTCTGTTACTGGAAAGGTAAGAGCAAGAACTGTGGTCTTCTCCCAGAGAGCTGGGAATATTTGACCCACATAATGGCCCAGACAGAGGTGCAGAGAGTATGCTGGGCCTCATCAGCGCTCTGGGTGTTGACAATATGCTCCTAGATAGCAAGCTCGCTTTCACTCAGGCACTGCGGAAAGGACTGCACCACCGACACTAGAACATCAAGGTTCTCGTCTTTACTTGCGGCCCCGAAAGTGAATCCCGGGCCTAAGATAGTTAGTTTACTGAGTTTAGAGTTGTATTATTTAGCATCTTCCATTTTTCAGGCTAAGCTAGACTCAATGCCTATTACTTTAAACAAGTGGCATGATAGATTTTCCTAGTTTACCTTGTGTTCCCAGAATCTAAGCCTTTTCATTTTATGTTCATCACTAAAATCATTGAGTAGTCAGTGCTCTGAGTCTGCCCTCTGTATTTCGGCCCATTCCCTTGCGTTTTCCTATTCCCTATTCGTGACACAGAGGGTTCACGTTGAGGTAATCTTTCCTGCTTCATCATGGCACAGAACCAGCGTGTCTCAACTCACACTATGTCTCATCACCATTGGCAGGTTTTGTTGGGTAAACAGATGCGTGCTGCAGCCAAAACTGCTACAAACCCAGTCCAAGGCTGAGTCAGGGAGTTTACCTTGTGGGAGTAGCCAGGCTGCCAGAGTTAACAAGCTGCTTAGAAAGGATTATCTGTCTTGTGGCAGTAAAATCAGGAAGCACCAAGCTGAAAATAGCATCAGATCACACACAATCCCATCAGCTATCCTGATGCACTCTTATTTTAGGACCGTGTGTTTGTGTTTATGCAAACATCTGTGAATGAAGCCAAGGAGTTATTCTTTTTCTATCAGCATTATTTTCACTGTGGATCAATATTTTTTGAAGATCAATTGTTTTGTCAATGAAAGGTTATAAAATGTCCGTACATTTAAGTTTTAAAGTGTCTTGTTTCATCTGACCAAAAGTCCTAAAACCCAGAGGTGTTCAGGCTGCCATTAAACAGGAAAGAGGCAAATTCTCCCTTTGGAGAAAATGGAAACAGAATGTGATGCATTTTTTCACAATTTTAGCTTAAAAATAGCTACAATGATGAATTGACTACCAAAACAGTTGCAAATTAGTTTTCAGATGACTCTTTAATCCTGTGATGATTTCTAACCAGGATAAGCCAACACACCACATCTGTGCAAGAGGCGAGAAGGCAGCGATCCAAATAAACAGCAGAAATTCTTTCGTGATTTAATATCTAAACTTTTTAAACCTACTGCCATACAGCCCCTGCAGAGCAACGCCTGCTGTATTACAGACTGGTTAGAAATCACTTTGAGCAAGAAACGGTCCTAACTTCAGATACAGCGATTAACTATCATAAAGGTTGGGGACTTTTGACAAAACCTGGGACCATATTCCTGTCAACCAATCTTCATGTTGAACTGTAACTATAAAGGACTTGTTTTGTTTAATTAACAGTTTAAAACTAATTATATTTGTTATTATGTGTTAAAGAAGCTGGAAGCAGCAAACATGTGATCATTAATATAAATAATAAAATAAATAATGCCAATCATCTAATCCACTGATCTTTATGCTCCATTACTTTATTTATTTGATTCCCCATGAGTAGCGACCTGATCTCTTTGTATAAAATGTTAAAAATTGACAAACTAGCGGTCAGTGTCTGTCAGGAAGCATATAACTTCAGACAAGTGAAGATTAGAGACCCCGCAAGGGATTCTGGAAATATAGTCAATAAAAACGCTAAGGAGAGGTGAATACAAGAGAGGAAGATATATCTCCTTCATGTCAACAGCAGACCTCTCCATAATGTGATGCTCTAACCTCAAGGGCCCATTAACATCAATACTGTTGCCAGTACAGACTGCTGTGTTTAATCAATACTGTAAATAAAGGACAGAAGCTCCCAGCAGGCTCACTCCAACAGAGGAGCAGAGGCACAAGTATTTAAGAGAAGCACAACACACACATTTCCTTCACTTTACTAAAATATTTTTCTTTTTAGAATAGTTAAGATTTTACACCAAAATTACAATACGGAGTTAAAGATAGTGGTGTAATTAGTGACACCCCTGTATTGCTACTTTTACTTCACTAAAATACACAACATGAAGCTTTTCATGTGAACTACATCAATGACCTCAAATAGACTGAACAAAAAGTGTGGTGCGACTTCCTGTTTGGCAAAACACCAAACCGCCTGCGTCTCGCGGTGCTGTAAATGTGTTGCTGCTTATGTACAGTCATTTATATTCTATCTGTAAAGCATTTAAATCAATAGCTGTGAATGGTTGTTTTAAGAGGCCAATGATGCCAACTATAAAGGATAAGGCTGGTGATGTTCTATAATTTTGTTACTTTCAAATAGTGATTGATTTTTGTGATACTGCTGCAAAAGATCAAATGATTATATGCAGGAAAAAAGAGAAGCAACTTATTGTCAGTTCAGATGCTGACAGCCAAATCGTGATCACTGTCTGGGTCAACCAGTGGAAGGTGGTGAGTAATGACCCAGTTGACCTGCTAAAGAATCGAGAAGGAAACCTGCAAACACAGATCAGGTCTGGTGTCATATAGCTTTAAATATAATTCATCTAACACAAATAGATACACACTCCATGTCTTAAATACAGGAGCTCTTCTGTTGACTCAAGTTAAACCAGTATTTAGATTTTTGCCCCAAAGCGTGACACACGACACACTTCTGCTGACACACTTTAATCCTTCTTATTCAGGGACCAGCCTCAGTGTATTCAGTGGTAGAAGAAGAACTTGTATTTTTTTACTCATATGAAACTGATAGCATCACAGAGTAGAAATACTCACATTGATACATATACACGTATCAATGTGAAAATATACTTAAAGGGCCAACAGTATGCTGAAAGGCCCATTTCAGATTAATATATAATATTATAAGTGCATTAATGTGTTATTTGGCTGTTAAAGGTGGAGCTCATTTTAATTATTTTATATGTTGCTGGGTAGCTTCAACCATAATAATATATCATACTATATTTATTTATTACATTGACCAGAAAATACAACTTTTGTTACATTGTATAATTCCATTAAAACTCTTAAAATCTAAAAACCTGAAGCTTTAGAGAAATGAGTGACTTTGTGTAACCTCATACATTTTTTACTTAACTTCAAGTCACAAGACACAAACACAGAGCTGATCCCACTGGTGTTCATCTTTGGAGTGCTGTGCACATTATCTACACAGGACTCAAACACAAGGATAGTGATGCTCACCGACAGCAGCCTTCCACATGTGGAGACAAAGGACTCATCGCAAGAGGCACAGCGAAGTAACCCTCGAATCACTAGACGGGATTCAGCCACCGGGGCTTCTCTTATAAGGAGATCCAGGGTTTGAGGAGGATGCAGGGGATGGTACAGACAAGGGGATCTCCCAAGAAATAAGGAGCAGCCAAGAAGCAGCAAGTGTGACAGAGCAGGTCTTAGAGCTGAATGAAGGAGGGAGCAACAGGTGAGTAGGAGGGAGGAAGAAGAGAAACCATGCTGGTTGGCTTGACTATAATCCCTCTCCAGTGGAGTAAGCCTGACTGACAGGCTGGACTAACGGGTAAGATGAGAGGACAGGAGAGAAGTCTTATAAGGTCGCAGACAGATTAAAGGCCAGTCAAAAGTCCAAAAATACAGACCTTAAAGTTGTACTGAATGGCTTACATCTGTGCATAAGAAAAAAAAAATCTGTTTTTATTAGGTGTCCACAAAGATATGCAAATAAAGCAAATGACTAGAGAGAGGCACACAGTGTTTAGAAATGCAAAATATACAGTATATATACTAATTTCTTTGCAAAAACGGTTTTAAAGTAATGATTTGTTGATTTTTAAGGGTACAAACCCATTCTTAGAAATTGTATATGTATGTCAATATCAGAAACATTCAGAAACAGAAACATTATTATGCAAAATTCACATGCAATTACTAAACAGACACCATAAAAGTAATACTGCTAATATTGTTGCCAAGAAGGAAAACCACACTCAGTTAATGGGACCGCTGGCTCAGTTGACTGCAGACACACAAATACTCACACAGATGGGCCCAAAGAAAGACAAGAGTGTAAAAACACATTTACTTTGAGCCTTAAAGCACATGAGGGGTATGTTTTGCCTTAGTCAGCTGCTGTGCACAGTGGAAGTGGGAGTGACACATCTTCAATAGCCATTACACAGCAGCCCCATCAATACAGGTCCGACAGGCCTTACAACAAATAACGCTCTGTTCAATAACCTCCGTCAGATCTGTGAAATAACGACGTGTAACTCTTTTTTTCTGTTACTGTTTCGCATCATTCACACGGACAGTGGTAAACAGCAGGAGCTGAGTGCGTGAGTCACGAAGAAGACTCGCTGCTCAAATACATCTTGCAGCGTGCGTCTCCACAATGCCTGAAGTATAACCCATGCAGATCAGTGCAGGTAGAGACACACAGGGCTCTCATGTCCCGGAGGAAGACAAAAGTGGCTCCAGGCAAAGAATGCTGTTTTATCTCTTATCAGTCGTACCTCTCAGCAAAAAAGGGAAAAGGAAACACGTGAATACACACCAAAGTTCAGTATTTGCTCTGCTTCAGAGAATGGAGCTTCATTTTGTTTCAAAAGACAAACGCTAATGTCTGCTGTGGTTGTAGCCACTACCACAGGGACAGTAATGGTGACTGCCAAAAGCAAGTCATTATCCTACAGCTATCAGACGCCTGTCACAGTAAATTTCTTTAATCTAATTCTTCCCTAACATGCAGGCCATTTCCTTATTTCCTAGAGGGTCTATCTCAGCGTACGAGATCTCGCTCCAGTAAATCACGTTTGGATGAATGACCAAATCATTTACAAAACACTGCCTGAGCAGGAGTTGTACATGTGCTGCCACAGAGTTTAAGTCTAACCCCTCAGTTCAGTTCAATTCTTTGATTAATTCATTGCCTTCTCGGGCCTTTTCCACAAGCTTAAATAATAAAATGAACAATGGCTGAATTCCATTTAGCTGCTTCAGTGCCAGGGTCCTGGTGTTGTGCATGCTGGCTCACTGTCACAGTTCAACAGGACATTTGATTAGAATGAAGCCACTGTTAAAGTTGTTAGTAGTTCAATAACACATGTTGGGCCTGTGCACCCTCCTGGATGCCAACCTGGAATCTAATGATGCTAATTATACATGAGACTAATTGTTTTCTTGGTAAGAGTGAGAGAAGGGTGATACCAGTCTTATGTCTCTCTTTTAAGTGTGTGATTGACTAGCTTATCTTAGCTTAGCTTGGCACAAAGAATGGAAGTAGTGGTAAGAGCTACTCAGTCCTTGTCCACAGTTGAAATATCTGCCGACTAAGGCTTGTAAAACACACAGCACACAGTTCATGCATCCATAAACGTTTTCTACTTGTTACCTGGCAACCTCACAATGACAACAAGACTATGGGAAGTCACTGCACACAGGTGTTGCATCACTGTTACTGAAAAAGCTTGAGTCTGTTCAACACTAGAAAAGTTGTTGGTCTGGACCCACCATTAAGTTTCAGTTTTGTCCCTCTAAGAGAAGATTCAGGACACCCATGCACCAGGGCATACACACTTTTTGCAACACCACTGTAACTGCCAACATTACTGACACACAACATGCTGTTAAATCTGACTAGTTAATCTACCTATTGGCCAGTAAAAATATCCTGTTAAGTTCACTCAAAATGTAAATATTTTTATTTATTCAGTCAAAATGCTGCCACTGATACACATGTGTCCGTGGTGCTGAGCCCTCATCCACAATTAGTTTAAATTGTTTGCCAGCTCCTTCATTTCCTTCATGCATCACACTGTGAGACAATACAGTTGTAAGTTTGTGGTGAAACGGATGTTCAGTGCTCACGATAAGCTTGGAATTAGCTGCTTTACTTTAATATGTTAGCGTAGTTTAGCTCTCTATCTTGCTTTATATGTCTTTGTTGCAGTGCAGCCAGCAGTTAGGCTCATCTCTCAAGCATTACGTTGTTCTCTCTTATGGGCTCTCCCTGCGTGTGTCCTGCAAACTCATTTTCCTTTCCTGCTGAGATGTGCAGGACCTCGCCTTCTCTGTCACATGTGAGTGACAGCTCTGCAGGGTTTCCGCCAGGACACTGGTTCGGCCATCCATTTCTAAATACTGCATGAAAACTGCATATATATTTCAGATTTCAGCCACAGCATGAGTCCGAGCTCTTATTTTTTAATCTCTCCTGACATTTTGACACTTTGCTAATTACCACAAAGTGAACAAGCCATGTGGACAATCAGTCAATCAGCTGCAGGGCTGAATTAGACACAACCTCTCATCTTGTGAGCAGCTTATGAGATGACTTCTTAATCAGCCCAATATTGCTTCACAACAAATGTCTCTGGTGTTAGTGGAGGCTCTTTAAACTGCTCCAATTACCAATTAAGACCAATTACCTATCCTTCAAACTCCCCCAGTCACCTCTTGTCCCTCTCGGACCTGTCCTTATACTGTCCTCGACTGCTCTTTGGGTCTGGATTGTAAAATGAATTTTGTTTTGTGCTTTTGTAATGACAGATTTCCCACCTGTGGCTCTGGCATAAATAATGATGAATAACTGTTCCTTTAATTCTAAGTATGAGAGTAATATGTGTCTTTATTAGAGCCAACAATCAATTGTGGGCAAAGGTTTTCTGCTTCCAGCCTCTTGCTTGTGAGTTTTTTAATCGGTGTAAACTTACTATCTTTAGATGTTTGTTAATTAGAAATCAAGCCATTGGGGGGTTTAGGAAACTGGTGGGCATGTTCACTATTTGCGAAAATAATCAGCAGTGTTTTTGATAATAACATTTTGTCATTTTGTGCCCTGTAGATTTCCCTGCAATAACCCTGCAATAAATCTTTACAGTTATTCGTCGTGTCAGTGATACTTGCTACTAAAACGCGGAATTCGGTGCAACGAAACCAGCCTAATGAGTGTCCAAACATCCATTAACTTGTAATTAATTACCAATTCAAACAGTTAGTTGCACATAACAACTACATTTGAAGGTAAAACCACGACATTGGACAGGTATAAGCTCACCGGCTGCTCATCCTGGCTCTCCAGCTGTTCTCCCGCTGCTGCGGCAGCTGTTGCCGCTTCGCCTTCTCCGCCGCTGCTGCTGCCGCTGCCGCCCGGTGACTCGGCCAACCGCTCTAAGCATGCAGACCCGAGAGAGGAGCTCTTGTGGTGGGACTGCACCAGGTGAGCCACGGTGGGCTTATTCGGGATAGCGGACTGGTGCTTGGAGGAGGACCACGGCAGCTTCTCGCGGGTAAGACCGCTGCCGTTTCCGGCCGCTTTGCTGCAGAGGTGAGCCTCCTTCGTCTCTAAATCCCCCTGAGAGGAGAAGAGCAGGTCGGGCTGCGATGAGGAGATCACCCGGTCCAGGGCGACGTTTTCCTTCCGCTTCATCTTCTTGAACATCCACCCGCCTCGCTCCTTCTTGTCTTCGGGGTCTCTGGCTCCCAGCTTGGGACTGAGCAGCGGCTTGGCTTTGGCTTGAAATTGTTTCCACATTGTGTTTTGTTGGGACGAGCAGCTCTCATTGTCGCCCCCCTCGCTCCGCTCCATGCCCGCCTCTGCACGGAGCTCACACAGGCTGTCGCACCGACGGAGCGGCTACCGAGCTGCCGACAAACTTACGCAATCTGTACTGCTCCCGTTCAGCTGCCATACACCGAGAAAAACACTCCAGAAACACCAACACGACTCTCAACATATTTTGTGCCTCCACCGCTGGCAGTCGGGGTCGTCCAGCCCCCTTTTTTTTCCTCGGAAATATTTACAACACCAGGCGGTGGCAGTGGGAGCTCAGCAGGGCCCGCCTTAGCGTTTTATCAACCCCGGAGCAGGAGCGCGCTGCGGCCACCCCCATCACTTTACTTTGAAGTGTTGCCAAAATGGCATCAGCTCAATCTCAAAATTTAATTTTAGCCACACTGTTGGTCGTCCACTTTGGTCTGATGGATTGTGATGAAAACGTCTAAGCATGTTTACGGTCACATCTGGATTTATTAAAGACACTGGTCATCCACTGACTTTCTAGCACAGCATTTATCAGCTCTAAACCTGACCAGTACTTTGGTACTTTACACCTACTTGGCAAATGTTAGCATATCAATATCCTATGCTGAACATTGTGTGAAACATCAGCATGTTAGCACGCTAATGTCAGCGTTTAGTTCAGAGCACCAAAATGCTCAAAGACCAGATGAAACAGCATTGTGGGGACACATTATTTTTCGTATTGTGATGTATTTCTGAGTGAAACAGGATGGGCAGGCAGGAAGTAATATTTGGAGGTATCTTAATTTGTTTGTTGAAAAATTGGAGAGCCATAACGAACATGGACAATTACAATGATATGTCACCAGAACACCCTCCCCTAGGCTTCTACGATTTGTATGAATAAAAGATTCAAGCGTCAAAAGTAAATGAAATAAATTAAACAAATACAGAACCATCCAGGACATCAGTTACAGGTCCATGCAAATTTTAACTTTGCAGAGAAAGACAAACATTTTTAGATTAAAACAAAGAGTTTATTTCTTATTTTAACACTTTGTTACTGGCCCTTGTTTGACTGTAAAGCACTCTGGTAATGCGGTTTTTAAAACGTGCACACAAACAGACGTGACTATTACTATTATTATAAAGTTTTACTTGATTTTAAACAGATTTTTTGCAGGTTATGTAGCTCTGGAAATTTAAAAAATACTGAACTAGCATCGGGAGTTTGCTTTATTTGGGATACTGAGAATTGTTTGGTATTAGACACACACAAACACACACACACACTCCAAAACACTCCATCTAAAAATGTCATTGTTGTACTCTCTGTTGGGTTGTTTTCTCCCGCTTTGATATTCATTCATGATTGTATATCTCAGTGCTTTGCTTCAGAAAATGCAAGACTCATAGTTTAAAGTAAGGATGAGATTGTCTAAAGAATGTATTTACCATGGCTTTACTGACAACCATGCTGAGAAAAAACTCCTCATGATGTGAGAAAATGTGTGTGTGAACACACATCTCATACTGAGTCTTAAAAGAGACAGTTTGTCACTCTTAGTGTTAGTGTTAGTGCGAAAGTCCATTCTGAGAGGTTGGTTTGTAGCTGTGGGTTGTACCAGTAGTCACACTGTGGGACTTTTTATATCTAAATCTGACACAGGCTGTCTTCAGTCACAGAAACTCTATGTTGGCCATAGTTGCTAACCAGAGATTTCAGAACAGTTCTCTTGCAAACCTTCATCTGGGAAAGCCCCAGATCATCAGTGAAAAGGGGTATTAATGCAGATCCTATTACAAGCTGCTCAATTTAGTTTTGTAAATTCATTACAAAACTTTTTTCAGATATGCAGAAGTGCTCTCTGGGACCTGGAACAGTATGACGTGATGATACAACCACTTTTGTTCCAAGGCTTTACAAACATTTAGCCAAAGTAGCTACAGCTACCTTCATCAGCTTAGCCACTCTCCCACTAAAGCATTCATCACATCAGTGACAGCTGCCTACAGTGAGTGGTTATCTCTCAGTCTGTTACATTACAGTTTCACACTGTACCTGCCAGTTAAAACTGTCACCTTTCACTGGAACGGCAGTGATATATGGTTTTTATGTAGCACACAGTGACAAAAGGGGCATATGCAAATTAGAATTGTTCTACCTCAATGGGAAGCACTATGTGTCATCAAAACACCAGCAACAAATCTTGTCTTATAGTCCTCAAGCAGCTGCAACACACCAATAAGAAGCTGCATATGTCATTAAAACAAGTTTTTATTGCTTTGATTGCAAATATTCTTTGAATTTCATCATTAAACTCTCCTCATTTTAATCTGAATTATTTGTGTTTCATTGCACCTTATCTGTTGGTTTTATGTGCATGATGTGCAGAACACTGTAATTTGCCTATGAAAAGTGGTTTATAAATAAAGTTATATAGCAAAAGCCAGCAGTGGCATAGCACCCAGACATGCCACTAAAATGAAAAATGTTTCAAACCATCAGGGACCTTAAAATTTAGATGTCAGTCAACTCTCACTTACAGTAGGTGCCCACACCATCAGTGCATTAAATACTAAATAAATTGAGGCCATGGTGTATAGTAGTAGAAAACACACTTCTAAAATCTATTGTGATCTACTGTGATCTAAAGGTAACAAACTGCTATCTACGCTCTATTGCCTAACTAGAATCACTTGGCTAATGACTGCATTTAAAAAAGCTAAGTTTAACAAAGTATTCATAATGCCAAAAACATTTAAATTAGGTCAAACTAACCTTCCAGCATGCGCTTATACATCTACTGTTTCTCTGTAACCAGAATCAGGTGAAATTTTGACTGATATTATTATCTCGTCAGCTGAAGAGATGACTTTTGTGTTGGTTGAGGTCGGTGCTGTGTGTTCGAATTTTGTCAAAACACTAGTTTTCTTCTCAAACGGCCGCAGATGTAATAGGTCACAGATCCTGCTCATGCATCTGCTGCTGCATCTTCTGAAGCATCTGCTGCATCCTCCTCAGCTGCAAAGGCCGACGACATAATGACAAGACAGAGAAAAGGAGAACAAGAGGGGGATAAGAGACAGCTTACATAATAACACATATGGGTCATCATTTCACATCAGCATCTTGGTTACATAATACCTGCTTCAATGCATTATTCAGTATTTGAGGTTTATTAAGGAGTCGGATTGGTTTTTTTTTCCACTCACTTCTTCATCTTTCATTTTGATGAGTTTCTCGGTCTCCACATCTGGTGTGGACAGCGGCAGGAGTGGGATGGGGCTCTCCACCCGCTTATCTGCATTCATCTTACTGTTAGACAAGGGATAAACAAGAAGGATGACAACAGCAAGCCCCTGTTTCTCTGCAGTATGGAAATCAGCCTGCAGAGACCTTTGCATCCCAGAAAAATATTCTGTGTTATTTTCTTCTCAGCTGTGTCACAGCCATGAAACTGTGAACAGGATTTTGTGCTGCAAGATTAGAGTGAAAACGGGCAGTTTATACGTTTCATATTGGCCATTCATCAAGTCCCAAGTGTCTTTTCTAATACTACCACTGAGGGTTGCCCAAGTCAGAAATGTTCACATTCTCTCGCCTTATGAATTTAAGTTGAAAAGTCACACAAAAACAACACTATGAGAGTGAACAGAAACAGTAAAGTTGTTGGGCAAACAGATTAACAATTAGCTGAAAGTTGTTACAAAGATCCATAAAAGGGAACAGAGCTGCATATGATAACTCTCTGTAGTTCAATCACCAAATTACTGGAAATTAATAATTACATTTATTAGTTATACCTCTCAAATTAAACATTATCAGTTAATACAACTTTGGACCACCAGGGGGCAGCAACAACTAGACTTGTTACTCTGAAGCTACACTAGTATTGTCTTGGTTAGCATGATTATTCATATATATATTAAAATTTTTTCACGAAGTTCACATTTTCTTGTTGCTTATTTTCATGAATTTAACTTTCAATAGAAGATATTTTGAATTTTGAACTGTCCAAAGTGAGCTTTTAAATGAGTCTCTGCTTCAAACCACACCACCATGCAAACACATCACATCTTTCATGATAAAACAAAGGCAACAAGATGATCGTATGATGTATTAGCTCAAATAAGTCTAAAGATTAATTAAAATGGTCACTTCACGGAAAACTGCACATCTCCTTCTCTCCTGCACTGTGGCCAGAACAATAGTGCTGTCAATACAAATAAAGCTTGTTTACACTCACTGTTGCTGCCAAAGGCTAAAATCCCTCTAGTGGCCTCCTGTGAGTGAGACAGTTCCCTGAGATCTTTTGCAGCCTGGGTTTGATTTTCAGGTTACATTCACAATTCTGTAACTCTGTGATCGGTGAAGGCATACACAGACTGTTGCACACACACCTGGTCATGGTCTGGATGCACTGGGCTCTGTAGTTCTCATAGTGACAGTCACTGGTGATGTCCTTCAGGTCGTGCATGTGGGTTCTGATCAGTATGGTCCTCAGCTTGACAAAGTCGCAGTGGGACGGGTTTTCCACTGCATACAGGAAAAGATTAACATCAGGGCAGGTCGGCCAATGGCAATTAGTGTCGTCATGGTAACTGAAATCTCACAATCACTGCAGGGAGCTGGGATGGGCAGCTGCAGAGAGTCTCTTACCCTCCACAATGCCCCACGGGTAGAGCCTCCCCCTCACTCTCTGACCTCGGGCTTCTACCACAGTGTTGCTGCCGATCACTGCAAATGGAGTGCTCTCCTGCATCACATAACAAAGGGGGAAGAGGGAGATTTCAGATCCTTTACTTAATGTAATCTAACTTTAATTAAAGCCCTCCTTTTGTAAGTTTACTTGAGTAAAAGTATATTAGCATTATCAGCAAAATACACTTAAGGTATCCAAAGTAAAAGCTGGCATTAGAGAGGCATAATAGCCCATACTGTTTACTAATGTTTATATATTCTATATTTTGCTTATTTTACATTAAAGCAATGATTCTATCGAAGAAAAATTGACCAATTAATTAAAGAATATATATTTGTTTTTTTAAAGAGGTAAATAAGCAGCCAAATAGGAATTATAATGGGGTGGTTATCTCAACATATTGTAATTGACAGTGTGTGTAAACTTGTTAGCATGCTCCATTTTACAATCACACACAAATTACACATGGTGTGTTTTGAGGACTGAATACTGAAAGCCATGAATTGCACTCGTAATGTTATCTTGCACATATCTGGTGTATAAAATCTAATAAAACAGACAATAAATACATATAATGAAATAAAAAGACATTTCCCCTCTCTTTGCAATCTAGTGGAGGTATAAAGCAGGAAACTTTATACTTTAAAGAGTGGACAATCTCCAAACTGTCTCTAAGTATGGTACTTGTGTGAATCTACCTGGTTATTTTTCCATCATTGCAAAACACTAACAAGTTTTTTAAAGCAGTATTGAACTGTGTGATTTTAACCTCTCAGATCAGAATCGAGCTTACCTTCAGCTCTTTATCTTGCCGTTTGAACTCCTCATCCTCATCAGAGTCGCAGTCTGGGAACTGGTAGATCTTTATCCCATACTTATCGATCTCTTCCCTCAACTGGAGGGACAACATGCACGCAGAAAGAGATGTGATGGATAACAGAAGAGACACACACCCTCCCACTGAGGGCTAAAATGTAGCAAGAAGTCACTGGCCTATAGAAAGCTTTACACTTCAGTCTAGATAAAATTTCTGCGGAGGAAAGTCTGAGTCATCCGCTGCTAAAATGAGCTGAACCCAAATCGAACACTGAGGTTTAACGCTTAAAATGTAAAGGAACATTTCAACAGTTTGAGAAATATTCTTGTTCTCTTCCTTTCCAAGCCGGAGTTGAGAAAATGAATATGACTATCATGTTTTTGTGTCAGTGGCAGATTAAACCCAACACTATCACTTTCTGATGACACAGAGGGTGAAGTCTTAACTTTTACAATTTTAATAATAACTCTTTGTTAAGTTTGGAGAGTAAATGAATTATTTGAAGTCGACTTATGACTCCTTGCACAAACGCATCAATCTCTTCCTCTTTTTTGCAGCCATTTGATGCCTCTATTTTTCATGGATGTAGCTCACTAGTTAGCTTGCTACCAAAAAAGAGAGGTGTGAACCATTGTCTCATCCTGCTGTTAGACAGAGCTGAAGCTGCCTGTAAAGCCTTAGGCGCTCTGCCTTGGGGCTGCAAAGTGCTGGAATGGCATCTTTGAGAGAAGCGAGGAGAGGGACCAGGGTCTTGGTGGTGCTAATGCAGTGGAAATTGAACCCTACTAGTCATGAGTTTTCTTAGGTCAACTGACTGCTGCCATACAAACTTATATGCTAAGTGGGAGGGCTGCAGCTATATGAAGCAGCAGAGAGAGAATTGTGGTACTTCAAATAATGAATTTGGTCCTCTGCAGGTTTAAGCAAACAAGATAAAATAATTATTAATGAGCTTTAGATGTGCTGTCCTTATTGCCCCCCTATTTCTAGTCTACTTAGCAGAAAATAATGCAAATTTGGTTGAAGTATTTCATTAAAAAAAAAAAGAATAATCAGTTGAAAAGGCAAGTAAATGATGGAATTCCTTTACACCATTATCTTATATTCTTTTCAGTTTTAGTAACACATCTATTGGCTTTATGCAAATGCAGAGAGGTTTCTGTGTGGTTAATTTAGTGCAGGAATATAAATTAAAACACCCGGCAGCAAAAAGAGACGCTGCACAGAACCAGACAGAAAGGTCAGTGCATACAGTCAACTTTTATTGTGTACATATAAAGCTTTTATGACTGTGAAAAAAACCTAGCTATCCAGAGAAGTGAGATCAAATCCCACATTAAGGTAGAGTTGTAAAATCAGGTGGTAATGAATTATTAATGTATTTTCCATGTGATTGTAGGGAAGCTGTTTTGTGATCTTACCCGCTCTTTGAGTTTCTTTATCTCAGTGGGTGTGAGGCAGTCGGCTTTAGCAATGAGAGGAACAACATTAACTTTATCCTGCAGGGCCTTCATGAACTCTATATCAACTGGACGAAGCCTGCGGGTGGACATGAACTTTACTGAGCATTGTAACACACGCGTGTACATAAATTCAGTGTGTGCATAGGATGTGATGTGTCTGTGCACTATGTGTATTACCCATGCCCAAATGGAGGGATGAAGTAAAGGCAGCAGTGCACTCTGTTGTCCTGGATGTTCTTCCTGTTGAGTCCACTCTCGTCTCTGAAGTATTGCTCAAACTGCAGATCAATGTAGTCTGTAACAGCCCTCCAGCTAGAAAACACAAATATAACATGTTCACGTCTTTTCAAAGCAACTGCATATTTCAACATTGTGGGAAGTATGGTTAGAGTGAGATGAGATCAACAAAACATTAACTGTGAAGTGAATTTACTCAAATGCTGTACTTCTGCATTGTAGATTGAAACAATCATACACACTATAAAGTAGTTAAACGAGTACATTTTCATTGCAATCCAGGGCTACTTTTACTTTTAACACCTCCTCTACCACTGGATATCAATTTCATATCTGTTCATCAACCATAGAGCTAGTCATCTTTCTCCTCATCATACAATAAACTGCCTGCTTTCTAGTGGATACAGTGCCCCAAACCAAAAAAACTTCACTGCTTAGTTATGGATAAAACAACAAAAATACAAGAGTAGGTGTGTTTGAACTAGACTGAGCCAGGTTAGCTCCACCTGTTTCTGACCTTACGCTAAGCTAAGCTAAGCTAACCACCTCTAGGTGCATACTCCATAGTTGAGGTGATAATAATCTTCTCATCTCATAATGAAAGCCAATATTTCTCAAAATGTCAAACTACTCAGTTAAAGACGCTTGCACATTCAGTGTATGTGTTTATTGCACGAGTAATTTTGCTTTATTAATGGATATTTAATGTTTTGTCAAGCACCATTACTGGTGGTGCACAGTGTAGTTTGGAGAGTTGGTTTCATACGGTAACAGTTGAACAGCAGGTGTTGAAGGTGTCACTGCTGCAGTGTGCAGTTTTCACACAGTGGGACTCAAACTGAGTCATTTTTAATCTCGTTTTGGAAACAGCAGCCATTTAAAAAACAGGTCAGCAAATTTATTTCATCCAGCTGATTGGATATAACTTGTTTTAAGGATTTTTTTCAATACATGTATAGAAATGTATAGTGCTTATCGCAACACGCTGAATAAGCTGTTGTAAGATCATTAGTGTTAACCATTATTTACAATTTTCACTCACTCAAAAGACTGTTAATAATTTGGCTAAGTAGACAGGAAGTACAGGCTTGACACCAGATCATTTTCTGAATAAAAATCCCCTGCAATCCCTGTTATTCATTCAAATGTACTGCAGAAAATCCCTTTCCTCTGTTTATGTACAATACTATAGAGCAACAACACAACAATGGAAATACTTATTTAGCACCTTTTAAAAAGGAGTCACAAATTGCTCCACACACAGGAGAAAACATCACAGAGCGATAACAGATCGATACAACAGGGGCAGAGAGAGTGTGTAAAATATAATTAATGTCCTAATGAAATCAAATCAATACTGTGAATCTGGGCAACAGGAAATGGCCCATCGAACAGAAAAGGCAGACCTAACAAAAAGCTCATGATGCATGAAGCATCACAGTCAAAAATTATAGTTTCAAAAAGAGATCTAAAATCCAGGTTGTGATGAAGCTGCAGAGATGCAACAGAAAACGCTGTTTGGCTGTGAACAAGCTCGTGTGCAATTACAACTCAGGTCTCCTGAGACCTTTGAGGGGAAATCAAGTTGGAAGGAAGACACAGGTTTAAAAAGAAGTGTCTTTTACCAACAGTAGCACCAAATCAAAAGGTAGGTTGATATTGTTTGGTGGTGCCCTCTACAACAACACATATAGGCATTTTCTGATCCATTGATCCCCACAGCAGAGGACTGGGAGGGGTTGGTTTCTGTCTTTTCATGGGGTTTCTCAACAATTCAAAACACACAGAACATCACAAACCTTATCCTTAAGAGTTATAATGACTAGTACTGTTTGTTGTTGTCCAAGTATCTTTCACACTGTACAAGCGTTAGCAAGTCTGAACATCACAGGCCAGTGTTCAGAAGCAAAGCAGCAGTGTCTTTTATTTTCCTGTTGAATAGAAGAACTGCAGAGCTTTATACGTGGGTGAAAACACACAGAGACAGAGCTGGAAGGTAGAGGTTGGATACAGTAAGTGGTACGTAGGGGGAGAGGTTCACTTAACTTCAAACTGTAGAAACTCCCTCCATCTAATAGTTTTTACCACCTGAGCTTGTAAAGCTGCTTTTATTCACCAGATCTTAACCAACACTCACCACTCAGTGTTGTTGACAGCATCTCCAAAACCGGGGGTGTCCACAATGGTGAGTTTCAGCTTCACCCCCTTCTCCTCAATGTCCACTGTGTGCTTTGTGATCTCCACCGTCTGACTGATGCGCTCTTTGGGTCAAATATTCAGATATCAGATATTTAACAAAGTCAGCCTCATCAGTAGGTCTTTACAGTCTGAACTGTGATCAGTGATGCAAGAACCTCTGGTTGGTTGGTGACTCACCCTCTGCATTGAGCAGTTTTCTGTCTTTATGCAGATCAGTGAGGAAAAGGCTGTTGACCAGAGTGGATTTACCGAGGCCAGACTCACCTGTAACACACACACAAACACACAGACACGCATAGTTTTAAAGGAGCACTGCACCTAATTTACACATCAAGATGTTTTAACTATATTTTGCAGTTATGGCTGATACTGGGGCATGATCAGCAAAGAGAAAAAGAGAAGAACTAACTGAAAAACAAAAAAACTTAAAAGAGAAAACCGACAAAAAGCTTAATGGGTCAGTCAACAAGAAAGAATAATGGAAGTTGACGCAAGTGTTCAGATAAATTTAGTGGAATAAAAAGGACTAGTATTGTAATGTAGAGCAGCAGAATTAAAAACAGACGTGAAATGAACAGGATAAATTAAGGTATAAGTACATCAAATATGTCAAATAAGTACTTGAGTACAGTAGTGAGTGGATGTAGGATACTTGGTGGTACTGGTTGTTTTAGATCATTGTTAAGGTTTAGCTGAATATTTCATTAAAAACTTTTTAGAATAAAAGTGAATAAAAGTTGATTTTCACAGCGTTGATCAAAAGACATTGTCTCATATAAACAACTCACATACCAAATGTTTTGTCTCTCTGTTGATCACCACCAGCATCAGCCAGACACATCGAAGACTTTGTGAAATCTAGTTTGAGCATCCAGACTGAGACACGCTCTCATAAATTTAATTTGACTCAAATATCACGTCGATGTTTTTTCCTTTCCAGACTTGATAAAAACATGATATCCCACAAATGGGACTGAGGATACAAGTCTGAACACAAATGTCTGACTGGTCCACAGGCTTTATTTTGTATTCACTTAAAAAAATATATTTAAAAAGTCACAAAACCGAAATCAATCCAGTAGTCACCATAATGGGAACTTAATGGACTCCAAATTGTTTAATAGCACAATACTGCGTGGCTTATTCTTCACTATCCTTCAAACTGCAGGGATTATGCTCTTAATGTTTAGTCTCTGGGGATGATCAAAAAGCTTCGTAACATTTAACAGATGGATTTAAAGTGCAATTAAATACAGATCATTTTTTTGAAGCAGAGCTTTTGTGATTTATCTTGTTTTAACAGAGCCAGACATTTTCACAGGACACATGAAACTTGTGAAGACTGAGATGATGCGGAGGTGTAGTGGTGAAGCTGCCTCACGATGAGGACATCCTGATTTGAGTCTTCTTGTGTAAGGATACTTTGGATGTGATCCACAAGCAGAAGTGGTGCACATGGGGCTATAAAAATTGAATTATGAAACAAAAAATAAAGAGTAAAAGTATAATAAACGGATTAAACTGTGTTTTTATCAGATTTAACGCCAGCTGGTAGCATTTCTATGTCCGGCTGGTTAGTTTGCTACCCACAGCAGTAACACACCAAACTAAGGTAATCAAATACACGTTCATTATTTTCTGGGTTTACATAAAAAAAAAAAAAAAAATCCATTTTCAGGACTGGTTCATCCACCCAGAAGATGCTGGGTGTGCATCGCTGAACAACTAAATTACTCTACTTTCTGCGATTAAGCTAGCATCAGCATGTTTGTATTATGAATGTAGCCATCATGAACATGTTTAAGATCATTTTAGGGGATTCTCAGTTTACAACTAATCATTTGGACACGTTAAAGTCGGTTAACCAATCAGGAGTCATTATTTCAGTCGACAGTATCAACAGTTGCTGGGTAGAAATGAGAAGCTGGTTTTGTTTACCTCTGTGTGAAATTAAGGACCATTTGTTTTAAAAATGATTATGAGTTTGAATGGTAAACCTACCACCAACAGCACAGTCAGCTATACATGTGCTAAGACAGAGTTTGAAGCACACAGCAACATTGAGACAGTGGATCTCTCACCTGCCACCATGAGGGTGAAGTCAAAGCCTTTTTTCACTGACTTCCTGTGCACCTGATTGGGCAGCGTTGCAAAACCAACATAATCTTTTTCCTAGAAACAATCACACACACACACACACACACACACACACACACACACATTAATATGAAATTAGTTGTAATGATCAACCTACAGAGGCAAGTTGAGAAAAAGAGGTTGAACTCTTTTAAGCAGTTTCAGCACTCACAGTGTTTTGTCACCTTTCTGATCCATTTTAACGAGTTAATTTAACATAATTACCTCAAGTGTTTCTGTCCTCAGCTGTGTTTCTGACCAGACTGCACTCAGTACTTTAACTCATGATTTAATACATTTAATAGATCCACTAAGCCAGTTTTTGTAATTTGTAAATGGCTAATTTCTGAAGTGACTTGAATGCTGCCTTATGTAATTATGTGTAATAACAAACTGAACAATCAAAATGTCATCAGAATATGTTTTTACCTACAGACAACAAAAGTAGAGTAAATCATTAAAACCTAGGTTTAGGTAGTTATTTCTATGAGATAATACAATAAAGTCAGATACAGGTCATATAACTAAATTTTGGCCCAATTTGTAGTTACATATGGGGCAGTATATCTGATAAAGGCTGATCCACAGCTTGATCTGGGTCAGATGTTCCTTCACAGCTCAGTGCCGCTACTGTGGTACAGTAGTTATGTTAGTAGGACAATCCCATGATGCTTTTCATGTTTTATTGAAGTAGTGGAGAGAGGATGGTAGAGAGACTTAGAGCGTGCCCTGAGGTTCCCCCAAGTATTCATAATACAGTATGGCAGTCGGCCACTGGCACATAAGGAGGGGGTGGGGAGTGACAATGTCGAAGCATACGTGTTCATCTGAGCACACGGAAAGAGGAGGAGGAAAGGCTTAAAACAACAGTGGAATCAGATAAAACACAGGCTTGAGGAGACAGATGGTGCGTGATCTGAGCTAAGTAGACTGGTGAAATAAAAGTACAACAGCTCTTCCCATCATACATTAGATTTTTCCAAACATTTCCACTTGAGGATGCAGCAAGCTTTTAATACTACATCTAATGTGGAGTGCATTAGCTTCACTGCTTAGGGAATGACTAAGTAGGGAGCTGTGCATAAGGAGGTGTGGGAGTGTTTTTCTCCTTGGTTCTGGTATTGCTTCCATATTGACATTTTGTCTGTGGATGCGTTTGCATGTCACACCCACACACACATCGCTAAAATACACAGATCCAGACTGCTGGGCAACACCACGCTGCGTCTGTGTCCGCTGCTCTGACTCAGCCTCAGTGCTGCTGTCCAAGACGACATTAAAAGATAGAACTGTGAAGCATGGATGAAGGCAAACATTATGAAACTGCTCGTGGGATTTTGGGGCTATACAGTGTATCTCAAAATAAAGATGTCCACTGTGAAGGCGGCGAGGAGATGCTGTATGTAACACATACAATGGTATCTGCTTTCAAAGACAGCACTGTGCTGTTTCCTCTAGTTTCTGTGAGTTTTATCTGATTTTTCACATGAAAATCTCCCACCATCATGATTTTAAAAAGGCCTTTTCAAACTTGCTTTCGGACAAGAGGGTTGACAGTAATAGTAATACAATTTCCACTGCATGTGTGTTAATTTATGACATGCATTCAGTCTTCTAAAAACATTAACCTGAAATATCTTGCAATTTTGGGACTTCGGTATCGGCACAAGAATTTGAATTACACTTCTGGGGGGTTTTTAAAAAAAGGTTTGCACAGCATGAAGTTGTATTGACTGAACAACAGGGTTAAATTCTTTACGTATGGTATAGTTTAATTATTGGACCACTAAATTTGCTGAAATACACACAGAACTAAATTCAAAATTACCTCTTGATGAGTGTTACAACTGCAGCTGATTGTTTTTATTGAACTCTTTGTCCATAGATATTAAGTGATCATAATTACCCACATAAGAACACACTGCGATGTCTTCAAATATCTTGTTTTATCCAACCGTCAGTCCAAACCCCAAAGATACACATTTATCTGTCCATAAATTGGCATTTTAACTTGAAAAATGACAGAAATGATTCATGATCATTCATCACACTGGGTGTTTTTCGCTTCGGTTCTTGAGTTATGTTTACAGATGTGGACAGATGTTACGGTACATAAAACCTGAATTAAGTGAAAAAAAAAAATGTGTTAGTGTGAATGTATTGATGTGTCTACTCAGCTCCACACTGCACACACAGCAAAGACAAAGAAGCGAGCTTGACATGACTGACCAGGGTCACGAACAGCTGTGATCGCAGCTGCACAGCCACCAAAACAAAGGGGTTCGTCCGGGTGCGAAACAGCAGGAGGCTTTTATTTTGTAAGAGTCACCATCATCTCTCTCTCTCTCTCTTTCTCTCACACACACACACACACACACCTTTGTCTGCTGCGTATCTCTTACCTCTCCATCATCTGTGTCATGAAGCCAAATTCCAGGAGACATCAGTCCGTTTGGGGGAACAGATGGCAGCCACATCCATGCAGGAGAGGAATATCCAGAGGAGAGAATGAAATCATGTGCATTTGTGCAGAGTCATTAATCGATGCTTAATTAACTAATCAGCTGTGCTGCGCAGGAGGTTATTAATTACCTGCTGGAGCTTACCTGACCGGGGCGCGCGGCTCTTGTACCTGCTGTTGGCCGTCATCTTGAACACAGTTGGTGGGAAATGCGTCCAAACTGAATGAAAGGGGCGGGTCTGGAGCAGCTACTGGTCCCTTTAATTTAATGTTGTACAGTTTTTCAGCGACACAGCCAGAGGATCCGTCCGCATGCGCAGAAATTAATCGGAATCACACATGCAAAAATTATTATATCTTTCCTTCGCCGTGCTGTAAACGCCAGACTGTGTGTTTTCATGCCTGCAGATTGGTCTCATTGCGATAAGCTCTCAGTGCTCATTGTGTGAAACAACGTTTGCAGTTCACGTGAAACGCCAGGCGGTGGCAGTATTGCTCTGTTCCTGCACTTGTCAAATATTGTCACATGTTTACACAGAGACCTGCACTGATGAATGCCCTGTTCAATAAACAACAGTTCTGGTATCAGTAATAATAGGATCGAGACCATTGACAGCAACCAGAAAACGTTGAATAAAAATCTATATTTATACAATTACTTAAATACAATGACTAGAGAAATAATACAAGTTTGCAACAAAGCCTCAAAAGAAAACACACATTAATAATTTGTTGTACAAAGGTCATCATTAAAAGAGTAAACTAGAAGGATTACCCAATGCTAAAGTGATGGTATTCCAGAGCAGAGGAACCGATAAGGCAAAAATTCAATCACTGGTTGCTATTAACGTGGAACAGCTGAGAGAGCACAAATAGGAAATCTGGGAGGCATAACTGGACAAGAAGAAAAGGTCAAAAATAAATCATCTATATGCTTTTAAAGCTTTAAAATGAATCTGAATTAGATTGGACATCCAGCCAATAAAGCTACAGCTAAATAAGTAAATATGTAGACTAAGCAACATGCAACAAAAGACACCAGACTCTCAAGTCTTCAAGGAGTTATTCATCTTATATAGCATCTGATCCTGCTTACTGCTCAGTGTTTTTGAGCTGACATGACTTTTATTGTCAGAGTTATAGGAATATGTTTAAAGTTTAAGAGTATAGGGCTAATTGATATCGTATGATTAAGGTAAGACATCATATTTTTGTTATTCGCTGGGGTTAAAATGAGAACTTATTTATTTATATAACATCACACACACAAACACACATGCACGAGCACATACACAAACCATTATGCCCTGACACATCTGGGTATATACACATCCTGGTAGGAAGTGTTTTAAGAAAAATATCCAAACAACAATGCAGTATTGTCTGGCTCTGTGTGGGATGCCACCCACTACCATGACTGGGTAACATATTGGTGTGAAGAATATATTAAAGTAAATGTCTAAAAAAAAAAATGTCCACTTTGATTTTCTTAATGAAAAATCTAAGCAGACTTTTTCATGAAAGAATAAATACATCTTTGCCACGAGCCAACAGCTGCTACACATTCAGACATGCCAATCATTTCCCCGCTTCCTGTTTGCCAAACACTGATAATCAATCAAAGGGTTATGCCTCAATGCTCAATGACAGTGAGTGATTCAAACACAACAGTGGGACAGAACAGGCCCCCTACGGCAGGAGGTTTGGTGAGACTTGTCTTGTGGGGCTGACAGCTACCTGAGGGAGGAGGAGACAGCAGGCAAACAATGATGAGAGCGTGGGACTGCAGGCAGGAGCAGGGTGCCATAACTGACTCTGTTTCCTGTCCTAGCACACAGGCTGCATGGGTGGTAGGGCAGCAGGGTTCAGACAATGAGCGACCTTCCCTTCCAACATCACCAAAACAGATTTCTTCTGATCTCAGTGGGGCCTCAGGACCACAGTGACCTCTGTGCATAAACAACACAACACTGTAACTGCTCTTTATTTATTTGTAATACCCACACGGCGCTTTAGCTGGCCCACTTTTGGCACTCACAGCTCAGTAATGGCATCATGCAGCATGAGCCAGGAGTGGCTTGGATGTAATAAACTGGGATTAACATGAGCCATTTGGCCTTGAGGTCAAAGATGCAACATAATAACCCTGAGTTTAGTGGTTTAATCCGCACCAGCTGACAGTGAACGCCAGGAAATATCATCAAAGTATCATCATCAGAGAATTCAGGCTTCGCTGTAGGATACTGAACAGTAACCAAGCACTCTAATGTCTCTGTAGTCACACTGCGATGAACAGTAATTGTGTTGTATGGAATGAAATACTGATTACAGCAAACAAAGTCTGATTCAAAGCTCACAGGCGTACCTAGCTGTTGTGTATGCAGGTTTAAAATATTGTGGCCCATTTCTAAGCCTCTTTGGTAATTTAGTATTAATGTGATCAGCCCCCCAAAATGCTCACTGTCAAATGAAATGAAACTACTGCTAATAAGAGACATTTTTGCCAAATGATTGTATCAAATAACATTTCATTCACTTTGCATTAGTTAGTAGTAGTGTAAGCTCCAAAGTTTAAGGTGTAGCTGAACTGTCAATATAAAACCAGGAATTCCAAAATGTGTAGAAGAGAGTAAAATCATAAAATAGATAGATAGATAGATAGATAGATAGATTATAAGTTCACTGTGTGTGTGTGTGTGGGGGGGGTGTATATGAGAAACATGCATGTGAGCCCTGTACTTGTGCCCATGTGAGTGTATATGAGTGTTTCCTCCCCACAGACAGATGTGGAGGGGGGGGTGGGAGTCACACAATGACTTCAGCTAGGAAACAGGCTAACGCAGGAAGGCTGCAGCACAGCGCCTTACAATAGCTCATCACATACGCTCTGCGTTGATTTGTGGGCCACGGTCGAGCACGCCACCTTGCAGGAGGAAGCGTATATTGTTGTGAGTGAGCCTTTTCTCTTTTTCCCTGGTGGAGTGACAATAGAAGAAGAAGGGGGAGGGAGGAGAGAGATAAAAGAAGGAGGAAAGCATTTTTATTTATTCTGTTGAAAAGACGCAGGAATTCCGAGAAATGCTGTTGTTGTGCTCCAGCGGCGGAAAGAACATTTACTCAAGGGCTACACTCAAGTACAGTTAAGACTTTGGTACTTTACTTGAGTAATTTAACATTTTTTGCTCCTTATCACTTATACTCCACTTTTGTATGAACATAGCTCAAGAAATGACTCCACTTTTTTAGATTTTACATAAAAAAGCAGGGGAAAAAAACTTGTTTTAGGTGTCAGTGTGATGTTATCAGTTTCACTAAAGAGACATAGAGCATAGAGACCTCTGAACCTTTCGTGCTTTTTTTATTTAAACAATTTAATTTGGTCTAAAGAGACAAAATTATAACAATGAGGTGAAAAAGTCTTACACAAAAATAAAACAGATTTGAGTGTTTTCTGTCTTTGCTGCTTTCTGCTCCTCCATTATTCATCTCACGACCGCTCAGATTTATCTGGTGACCCTTTGGAGGGGCCCTGTCCCTATGTTGGGAACCACTGGACTAAACTAGATGACTGTATATGAAGCAGCATGAATTTGCTCCAACTGGATCAGCTACAACAGTAAAATGTTGCTAACACTGATGCATCAGTATTAGAGTCAGATATCATTCACAGGAGAAGAAACATACTTCAGTTTGTTTGCTTGATGTCGAAGGAATAGTTACTGGTCCACTCCATTCTTCTCTCTCAGAATACATGGTTTGGCTTGTTTCCTGCCCTGAACATCCTGCCCAATAAATCTTGTGATTCATTATTATAAAGAGGTGACTAACACTAATAAAATACTCTGTTGAAATGATCCTTTTACATCAGTAATATTACAGTCATCATTAAAAGTCACAATTACATAAATATTTTATGTCATATTTTTCACTTCGTGTCCCGTCCGTGTGCCTGATTTATGTCACTGTTTTTAATTAATCCATTAAAGGCTTCATTGTCCTAGGTACAAAAGTTAGTCTACATCATCACAGGCCTTCCATGATCAAACAGAAAGCAGGCAAATTTAGCCCTAATTGCCCTAATCTGGCAACGCTGCACTGGAGACAGGATCCACTATAAACAGCAACTTAGATATTTTTAGCAAACAGCAGCAACATCATCACTTTGTTGTAAAATACTGTTCTCCCCAGGACACGCGGAGCATTAGCCTGAATACTCTGTCAGCGTATGGAGGTCACATGTCAGCAGGATAACTTAAACAAGCCCCAGGGCAACTTGCAGTGGACCACTGCCCCCATATGTCATACTGAAAAGCCCACTGACCTCCATGTTCAGTGACATGTTTCTATCATGTGAAACCTGTCTCAAAGAGGCACACAGCAGAAACAAAGCAGGAAACAGCTAACTCGTAACTGAAGCCACCTAAATACTGTATTGAAGTAAAAAGTACAATATTTTCCTCTGAGATTTCATGGACTAGATGCAGAAAGTGGCATGAAAAGAAACACAAAGTATCTGAGATTTGTACTTGACTAAACGTACTTGGTTTTGCTTCACCACTAGATAAAGACTTAACTGAGAAATAGCAAATGAAAGAAGAAATTGCCCGCATGGTGAAAGACACGGGGAGCTTAATCCACACAGGATGACTGTGCTGCGATGGCACTCAGAGCTCCATGAATGTGTCACGTCCTCTGTTTGTTATAACAGGTGGAATTAGTCACCGGAGGAAGAGGAGGCACAGTGGACCAAAGGCTCAGAAAGGCAGGACTTCTCTCTCTCTTATCAGGGCAGGTTGATGACTTTCTAGTGTTGGGATTTCCTGCAGTCTGAGTCAACAACTTGTTAAAGCAATAATGCTCTGTGACTACAGCTCATTTCACTTTATTATGATACATGATGGTGTCATCCAGGCTTATATGAGCTCAGCTACAGCTCCCTGTTAACAGCACAATCTCCAGCTTTACAGCCACACGTAGAGAAAATCAACCAAATCTCCAGAAATCAGCCAAGTATACTGTGATTAACGTTCCGCTGCTGTTATGTGAATTACAGCTCGAACGATGTATCAGCTGGACGTTTCAGATCAGAATTGGCTTACATGTTCTCAATATTGGCCTCTATGTAAATTGTTTTTTTTTGATAAACAATGCAGAAAATCCTTGTAGTAATGTTCTGGTGTCGCTAAAGTCATATAAAGGATATTTAACTGAAATGTATTCTTTATTAAATTTATTTGGTATTTTATTAGTTATATCAGTGCAAACCTGCTCCAGATAGAAAAGGTCTATTTTCATTCCAGCACAAAAATTAACTATATTGACCATCATATGAGTAATTTGTTAATTTTTCCCTTCTAAAATCTGTACTGGTCACAAACAGCAGGTGGAGTTCAGTCTCCAGTCGGTGTCATTAAGCCACTGCAGAAGAAGAGGCATTAAAAGGCCAGCTGGGAAACAAACGATGGAGACTGATGCATATTTCTGTTGGTTTGACGTATTAGTCTGAACGGGGTTACACTCTCGTCTTGTTCCATACAGTTCTGATTGTCTTGTCTTGTTAAAGTCTTGAGGTCTTGTTAAATTTCACTTTTCCACATTTTGTTTGTTTGGGGTTTTCCACCTCAGATGAACTTTTTTCTACTCTTTATTTTCAAATTTGCAACATTTCACACAAATTTAAGAACGTATGGATGGAAACGTGCAATGTTTCATAAAATTTACATGTGTCACTTTAAGCAGGGCATGTGAGTAATGACCAAGAAAAGGTTTAAACCAATGAACAGTCTGTTCAGTCTGTTGAGGAAAACTCATGTTACTCAATAGTTTTTGCCTTAGCAATCCCATGTCTATTTAAGTAACACCTGAGGAATGTGAGAGCACACTTTTGCTTTTGTGTATCATATAGACGTTACATCACACATGGTCATCTGTGGTAGAAGGAAACACAAAGAGTGACTCACTCGCAGAACATTATTGAACACGGTCTCACAGGCTGCTGTGTTGACAAGAATATGTGTCGCTCTAAACACAGTTTCCTTTGTATCAGTGCAGTCTTGCTCAGATTATCTGTCTGCTCTGCTGCTGCTGCAGGACAATGCAGATCACAAAGGTCACACTCACACATGTTAGATTACCCACGTACACATAAGACCAACATTAAAGACACCTCTGAACCAAACTGCCGGCCCATGTGCCAAATACTGGTACCGGACAAACGCACAACTTAACAAAATGCCAAGGCCTCATGCCTCTACGAACACCAAACACCCACGGCAGGTGACATTTCATTGTGGATAATAAAAAGAGTTGATGTGGAAAAGGAGGAGGAGAATATTCCCAGCGGCTCAGAGAACAATGGAGTCGAAGGGAAGTGATAAGAGACAGGACATCCTAACGCTGCTGCATCTCAGCCCTCCCACCAGCCATGGACACGTCACCTGGCAGCCCTGCAGCTGTCAGTCAGCTTCACACACACACACACACACACACACAGACATACATGCACACACTCACAGAAAACCAGGAAAATAAAGTCATACAAAAATCATCATTTATATTTTAAATTAATAAATTAGAGAAGTATTTTCAGGATAATGTTACTAACACTTTTAAAAGTAATCATTACTCATTATGCAATGGAATCAAAGTCAAGTAAAGTAAATTGGAGTTAAAGCTGAGCTGAGCAGAGTTGAATGAAGTTAAGTGAAGTGAAGTGGAGCTGGAAATTATTTTTTTGTATATTTTTTAAACTTTAGTATAATATATATGTATTGGTTATCCTTCGGTCTGTACATATTTATGTTGAACAAATATTCACTAAATGTCTCTTCACTTTGAAGCCAGTCTGTCTAAATGTGTCTGAGAGAGCTGATTGTCACTGGCGATGGTGGGAGTTGAGAGCATATTCATGTAAGTGTAAACACTTGGTTACAGAAAGAGAGGAGGAAGCATCTGGCCCTCTGAGGACACACATGGAGCCATGCACACATACAACATGCACATAAACTCACACATACACATACACTGTTGTTTAAATCAGTTTTCATTGTGCTGGCAGCAACTTCAGCCTTGACTCTGATTAAGACTGGTGTTTTCATGACCCACTCACCTACTACGTGACATCACGACTTTATTCTCCATCATGTGCGAGTGTGTGTGTGTGCGTATGCACCTAAAATAATGAGCTCTCCAGATGGAGACCTGATTGTGTTTTTCTGAAGGAATGTTGTTTGTCAGCATGTTGACGTCCATGACAACCAACAACACCTGCTGCAGGACCTCTGTCCTTCATCTGAAAATGCCATAAAACAACCAGATCCACGCAGTCGAGCTCATACATTTATCCTTATTCCCTCATATAGAATCAACATTTTCCAGCATTAAAACTCCACAATGGGAGAAGTATTTAGTTTAGCTCAAATCTCTCTTGTTGTGGTTATTAAAGACTTTATCTTGCCAGTCCAGCGCTTCCTCCACCCTGTTTGTGTTTATCTGCTGTGGCATCTGACTGAGTCAGTCAAAAAGCAACCTATCTCCCCCCTCCCCTTTCCTCTTTCCCCACTGACCCCCCAAGATACCAGAAGTTTAATTCAGCCCTCTCAGTCTATATAAGGGAGAGGGAGATACTTTACAATTACAGTAGGTGTGGTCCAGCTTTTATCGTCATGCTTCACTTTCTTTACAGTAAACATAAAAAAAAAGCACATTATGTCTCCAAACACACACACATACGCGCACACGCACGCATACACACAGAGACTCAGAGAGAGAGACACACACACACACACACACACACACACACACACACACAGACCTCTGTACAGGATGCTATTTTCAGACAGACGTTGATAAGGAGAGTAAATCACGTTTGGGTGTATTTTTATTTAAAATTTGAACTGGACAGAGCAAAATAAACTGCTTCCTGTTTTGCCTTTGGGCTTGAGTGAGAAGACCACATCCGTCTACAGTGACATGTGAGGCTAACGATCAAGAGCAATTTCAAGTCATCACATGATCGCATGCATATTCAGTCAAGGAATTTGAAGATTCCCTTCGTCTGCCATACTGTTTGAGTTTTATATTAACTAAAGCTTCCCATCTGCTTCAGATGGAAACGACTGTACAATTAACATTTGTAATTAACTGCAGTGTAGTAAATATCTAATATCTATATACTGGGACCAAAAGCTCGTGATTAAATATTGGAAAGTACTTGAAATTAATACAGAAGCAAAGACTAAAAAAGCACTTGTTATGACACTTGGTAGAGCTGTTTCATCTGTCAAATCATCTCTTGGCCAAAACTGGATTTATGTTCGCTCTCTCTTGCTCCTCTGTGATTGAAGGGCCCCTTCCTCCTCAACGTTCTTGACCCTCAGTCCTACATAGAACAATCAAAATACATATAAAATGTCACAGAATGGTGTGTAAGGCATTGTTTCAAACATGGAACATAGTGAATAGGTCCAAAAAAAACCTGATTTGTGCAAAAAGTCTGAAACACTGTTGCAACAGTTTATCTGCTGAGGTTGGCCTGAGCTCTGTCCAGCTGCTCTCCATGTCCACCCATGGTTTAGGACACGTTCAATCAATGTCGCATACATCCTCTCTGAGAAATCTGGTCCTCCTCCAGGTCGACCTCAGGTCTTCCTCTTCCTCTTCCTACCCCTTGTCCTCTGCAGCCCCTCTCTCTCTCATCTTCACACTCTTCCTCTTACTGTAACAGTGGCTTCCATTGTTGTTGAAGACAGGTACACTCACCTGTAGCTGTTATATAGTGCGTACACCTGACTGATCTTACACTCAGTAAAGCTCACCTGACAATTGCATTTTATCCATCATTCCAGTATCTTGATTGGCAGTGTCTTGAGATGCTAAAGAAGTGACATCATGTTAGATTGCAGTGTCTAATTTACTGGGGTGTGCTCATGGTTTTGGCCTGAGGTTACACAGGTTTTACAACCTGTGTGTTATTTTTAATCTTGGAGTGTAAGCAAACGTTGAAAAAAAAACAAACCGTAAAGTACAAAAACAAGAAGAGAATTGAGGGATATTTTCAACAACACAGTCAGAGCACAATGGAGTGTATCAGCATGGCCTCTGTCTCCTCTGCACAGCATCCTGTGTGATGTAGAAGCCAAAAAAAAAAAAAAATGGGTCAATATATCAGTCAAAGCCACATTAGAGAATACGTTCTGTGTATATGTTGGAACAAAAAAGTATATAGGTTAATGAAACATTTAATGGATGAGTAATTGAGAATATATGGTGATCCAACATTTAAACATTTTCCACCTGTAAGATAATGTCTTGGTTCTCTCGTAAAACCTCAAATAAATGATTGGGTACTTACTCTGTGCTCTGTCTCACAGTTAACCTAGAATTAATGGACAATTACAGGTATTAATTTTTGGCTTAGTGCTGAAAAATAACAACAAAAGGCCATAAAGGTTGATTGATCAAATAGCTGATGACACAATTCATATAAAATACATTCTCCATATTTACAGCATGTCTGCCTTTTCCTTAAGTGGTGTTTTTGTTGGACAGGCAGAAGTGAAGAGTGACGGGGAAACTGATGGAGAAAAAGACGTGCAACAGCCGGATTTGAACCCAGGATGTGGCTTTCACACAGCATTATTCCCCTCAGAGTGCAGGACCAACAGGATGTGCCCACATCCGATCCATAACATCTGAATCTGTGTTGTCTACATTCAGATTTGTGTTTACTTGAAGCATGTGTGTGTAAATTTCGTGTTATTATGAAGTTACGAATTGTAAATATTGATACAGTAGCCTCTGCATGGAGACTGCTTAACTTCTCCTCGTCCCACCGCCTCTGAATTAGAGGAAGACCCTACACATCTGGTGCGCTTCTGCACAACCGGGTACATACTCTCTCTCAAACCAGTGCGCAAACGTGCACGCGCAAATGTGTCCGATGCTTCCGCAGTGGACTACTCCCTCATTGGCTAAGACAATGATGCATTTGCTGCTGATTGGCTCAAAGTTTCTCAGTTTTGTTATGATGGAGATGCAGCGGGCTGGTGGTCCCATAAATGAAACGATTCAGAGCGCACGCACTCAGTGACCACAGGCGAGGCTGAGCGCGCACGGAGCATCGAGAGAAGACAAGAAGAAACTTAAGAAGACACTTCATCTCCCACAAAAGGAGTATCTGGTCTGAAGAACATCGCCATGCTCGCTGCGTGTTTGGAGTTCCTCGGCTTGGCGCTGAGCGTCACGGGCTCGCTGCTGGTGATGGTCGCCTGCGGGCTGCCCATGTGGAAGGTGACCGCGTTCATCGACTCCAACATCGTGGTGGCCCAGACCATCTGGGACGGGCTGTGGATGTCCTGCGTGGTGCAGAGCACCGGCCAGATGCAGTGCAAAGTTCACGACTCGGTCTTGGCACTGGCGCGGGATCTGCAGACGGCACGCGCCCTGACGATCATCTCCGCGGTCCTAGGGGTCGTCGCCCTCACGGTGACGGTCGCCGGGGCTCAGTGCACCAACTGCATCAAGGATGAGACGGTGAAGGCGAGGGTGGTGAACGCCGGTGGGGTGATCTACATTATCAGCGGGCTGTTCGTGCTGGTCCCGCTCTGCTGGATGGCCAACAACATCATATCGGACTTCTACAACCCGCAGGTGCCTTCGTCCAAGAAGAGAGAGATCGGAGCTGCGATCTACATCGGCTGGGCCGCCACCGCGCTGCTGCTGCTCGGAGGCACGCTGCTCTGCTGCTCCTTCTCCCAGGTGGTAAGAGGCGCGTATCCCATCAAATGCGCCCCCACCAAGACGATCACAGCCAACGGGGACTTTGACAAGAAGTATTATGTATAGACTGAAACTTTAGTACTGTGGGACATTTGTCTCCGAGCAGAGCTGAGGCATCGCCAAACTTTCTGCTGTTTAAAGTTTGAAATGATGATGTGTGCCAAAAGATGCTGTTCATACTCCGGTACACTGAAGTGGAGCTCATGAGACATTATGGGCGCATTGCGGGTGTAACTGTTGTACTCTGAGCATGAAACTGTTAAACATGGGCAACTGTCACTGAGCTGAATGTCATTTTTAAGCGTTTGTCAGGCAGAAGTTGATTTGTCATCCAAACGGGTTTAACTCTGCTTGTTTTGCATCACAAGCTACTTTTAGTGAAGATTTAGTGGCCTGTTAATTAAGTTCAGTGGTTTGTAGATAAAAGTAGTGGATTAGATCATGAAAATTGTCACCACAGGCATTTTATCAGCAGGTTGTAATCATTCCAATGTGCAGGTTGGCTAAAGGGGCCTTGAAAAGCTACAGATTCATTGTAAATATATTTTTTTTTTTATTATTATTATTTCTGTGGACACATTTTGTGTTCTGCTTATGAGATTCGTTCCCACAGTGAACATGCAGCAGGCAGCGAAGCCTGTTCAGACCAATGTGGACTCATGTTGTGATCAAAGAGGGGAATTTGCATTTGAATACATGTACAGTGTTTTGTACTTCTGTCACTTTTCTATAGTCTTTTAACAGGACATACTTTTTCTAATAAAGAAAGAAAAAAAAAGACCAATTAATCTGTCTGTACTTGTTATTTATATCAGATATTTCAAGATGACAATCAAATATAAATTATATGTTGACTGTTGTGGGCACTAAAATGTTCCAAATTCTCACATTAGTAATGAGGCCAAAGCAATCAGCAGCAGAAACACAATATATTTTGTTCTTCCACGTGCACTTGTTTGTATGTGAAATGAAGGAAACAATTAAGAGCCAGAAAATGACGTCAAAATAATCAAGAGCCTGGTTCACACACCCTGATGGAGCAGTAAATGGCTGGTGAAACAATGCACCCAGCAGACTATCACCATGATTAACACAATCAGCAGGGTGCAACTCCAGCGTCAGGAAGCTTGGCCTAGATCTGGACCAGCGGAGTAATCAGTGCCCTCACGTGGATAAACAAGAAGAACAGCGTGCATACATCCACCCAAACATAATCAGGAACAACACAGCAAAGTGCAGACACGCAAGAAAGGAGGTGGTGGGAGATTCCCAGTCAGAGTCTCCAAAAAGTCTGGTTTAAATGAGGCGAATGATTAAACCAGGACTGGACGGTTTCAGTCCGCTCATAGCTAAGAAACTGGATGAATATGATGGGAAGGGGTTCAGCGTGGGAGGGCTTTTTGCTGAGGTGAATGCAGTAATGGTTATTAGAGGCAGGTGGTGTCTTTCAGAGTTTTAAACGATGGCCCAAGTGTGTGTAGTGGGTTTTACTCGTGTGTATTCCTGTATACTGAGGACACCTGGGGCCCGTTTCACAAAAGCAGTTTAGGAGCACTTCTTACGCTCAGATCATATTGTCCTGTTTTTAAACAACAAAGCCTAATATTACATACTTACATACATACATATTTGTGTGTCCTACACATATACTGTATATAGAAGTTGACATGGCCACCACGACGTCACCCATTGTTTTAAAGAGCTGTTGGAACCCCGAGGGTGCCATTTTCAAGAAGCTACGTCCACTTTTATATACAGCCTGTGGTCCCACAGGGGTCTCACATGCACGCTTCCTTGGCTTTGCCTTGCATCAACGACGCCCCCAGAAATTTTACATAGAGGTGGTGAGAAAACATGTCCTGAGGTCAACAGGAATAACAGAGAAGTTAGAGAAACACCTAAATGTGTTGGTATTTAAAAGCCCTGGAGCTTTGACAAGAAGCTGCTGGTTGCTGTAGCTTCCCATGTAGCAACACTTTGCTCCAACCCAGTTTTTGCCAGCTGGTGTAAAACACATCCCTACCAATGAGTGGGATTGCATGTGGAAATGTCACACCAGACACTAGATTTAAAAACTCTGTATACTCCACATACAGAAAGATGTATCCAGCGGTGACGGGCTTAGTCAGCATTGTGTGGACGTAATTAGCCTGATTGGTTTTAAAACCCGAAAAGACACATGGAAATCCTGGAAATGATTCTGTTGATCTACAAAACTATCCACTGGTCGTTATTACTATTCACTTTATCATAAATTTCAGTCCATGCAGGAATGATAACTCAGATTTTTCCAGGGATCTAATTGGCTAGAAGTCCAGCTTTTGGGCTGAGCTGGATTTTTGTTTCCCAAACTGGCATTCCAGTTTCCACTGCTGAGCAGTGCAGGTTACCATGTTGATTTAAACAGATTAAAAGTGATGTCGGAAACAGCCCAAAATTATGTTCAAACATTCTGGATAACCTGCCAATCAGTTCAGCTCAGATCAATACCCATGATTTAACTGTTTTATGATCAGAAATTTACTGAAAAAAGCCCAGATTTTATTTGCTAATGCTGAGATTAAATTCACAATTTCTATGCAAAATGCACTGTAATTGTGTTTTTTATTGCCATCTGTGCACAATTAATTACATTAAAATATGTACAAGTTATTGAGGCACAAGAGGTCTGTGAGTTCAACAACAATAAAGCAGACATAATGACTTTCATATCACAGCCTCTTACAGCCTGACAAATTTCACAGATTTAACCCCCAAACTACTTCAATCGTCCCCAATGTCATGCCAACGGATGTAATACGCGTTTCATTATTCAAGTATGACGTCTGACTGCCGTCCAGAACATTAAATTAGTAAAACTGTGTACATTCACAAACCAAGTGTGCAATTGTGATAAGCTTGCAGTATCTCAAGCGGTTCATTAATGCTGAATCTGAATGAGGCAGAAGTGGGTCAAGACACATGAAGGCACAGCGTCGCCCTCTGCTGGTTCTCATGAGGAGCATGACTGGGGAAAATGTCTCTCTCATTTAGGTCAGAGATGTCTGGACGAAATGAACATAAAAGGGTCAGTTCACCCAATATACAGTACTTGCAAACTCATTCTTGTTTTGGATCTTGGGAAGTCAGTTGCACCCACAACCCAGGAAGTATACTGTTGTCATGGAGACCGTAACTTACTTATGGGCAACAGCTTGAGCTCCCCCTTTTTTATCATCTATTTTCACATTTTTGTAAATTAACACCATTAAACATCTGCCAGACTGGCTGTTGGTAGTTCCTGTTTGTAGTGTGCCCACAGATGTAGAGACAACCATTACTAGATTCCTGTTGTACTGAAGAAATCCTCAAAACGTGATGATTCTTCAGCAAATTGCGGAGCTATTATAACGATAAATCATGTTGATTTATGAATGCTTATAGTATATGGTGTAAGTCACATTACATGTGAAAACATGTATATAACGCGCGCTTGTTGCAAGTTATGACTCACAGGAAGTATCTTAAGTGCCTTAACTTCCTCTGTGAGTGGTGTGTTACAAGCTCTGGGGCTCCAGCTGCTGATCATGTTGATAAATGGTCCAAACTGTAACTTCCAGTAACTTAAGTGTTTGTTTCCATGTGCTGGGGGGAACTACTGTGTAGGAATCCGTTGTATAAATTTAGTGAATAAAGACAAAGCTGTCTTAAAAACATCCTCAACTGACCCTCATCTCTCCTTGAAGCTTAAGGCTACAAGCTACATTAGCTGCTCTATTATACCCCCGAACCTTCAACTGTCACAGGAAGAGCTGAATTGTGGATAATTTAGGTGCCAGGTCTTGACAAAGAACAACATTTAGAATAAAAAAAAGGCAACATCTCAGTTTCTGCTGCATCAGTTTTTAAACTGGTAAATGTTTTTTAAATATAACCTTAAGTTCTGAGCAGCTGTAATGTCTCTGTTCCAGGTTCTGCCTTTGTTTCCACTGTGTTTTATGAACAAGGAGATAAAGGTTGTTTCATTTTTATGGTCCAATTCAGTGGGCGAGTACAGTTCAGTTTTGGAACAGACAACAATGGAGATGGCACTTCCTTTTAAACATCAGTTATCATTATCACTATCATTTTTTTTTGTGCATGCGTTTTAAAAATTAAGTTCAGTGAGAACTTGGACGTCGGTAGGTGTCAGAGGTTGACATCTGAAAACATTTAACACATCATATGAAAACCAAAGTGATCTGTATGGCTTGACCGCACTGGGAGAAAAAAAACGTTTGGTGAAATTGGTGAACTGACCCTTTAAACTGATTCTCATCTTAAGGCAGTGGACTTTGAGGTTATTTAACTTACAGTGTTATAAAGTAATTCCTGAATTCCCCTGAGCAATGAGACAATGAAGTTAGTGGACATATAAAATCATGTCAATCTCCTCTGGACGTCTGTGTTTAACTGTGTCTAACTGTGACATGACAGCTGCACCACAGCTTCTATTAAAGCTGATCAGACTGGCTTCTTTATCTTTATGGATGATGTGATGTCTCTGGGTTGACTTATCTGATTCCAGATGGGATTATATGTCCTTATTGTACCAAAGGCACTGACAACAGTGTGTCTAGGACTGGTATTCCTTCAGTAACTGGCCGGCAATAACCAGTCTCTGGATCTCACTGGTGCCTTCGTAGATCTCTGTAATGCGGGCGTCGCGGTAGTGCCTTTCTGCGGGCATGTCTGCCACGTAACCCATTCCACCCAGAACCTGGATCGCCTGATTTGAAGCACAAACACAGAAAATTAAAAGCTGTCTCAACGGTTTCTTCTCTGGCTTGACACTGTTTGTTGCTGGTTTCTTACCTGATGGGAGCAGAATGTGGCAGCTTCAGACGCTGCTAGTTTGGCCATGGCTGCTTCCTGCAGGAAAACACAAGTGTGTTAAAGAGTGTTACAATGAAAAAGGTCAAATTCGTTAAATCGTAGGCGGCTGTGCACCTTGGTGAAGGGTTTCTTTGAATCTCTGAGAAGTGCAGCCTTCCAGGTGAGCAGACGAGCACTTTCTATGGCCACAGCCATGTCAGCTAGTTTGAACTAGACAACGTAGAAAATAGACAGTTAGTTGATTCATTCGAGTCGTTCATGTAGCAAAAACAACTTTTCTCTGTTTCTAGCTTCTCAAATGTGAGGCTTTGTTGTGTTTCTTAATGTTTACATGAATCTTTGGGTTCAGACACATCAGATTCTCTGTGGCCTGAGATTTAAGCAATTTAAGAAATGCTTCAATCAATCGAGTGCTTTTTATTTTTATATGACATCAGAGTTATTTTCTCAGACTTGAGAAAGCCTGTTCAGAGCTGCAGAGGACAAAAGCAAAAAGAAATATTCCAGCTGTAATTAAGTGTATTTTTCTTTGAAGTTCATCACCCTGGAGATTACACAGTAATGTCTGACAGGTTCAACCTGATACCTGAATGGCCTGCAGCTTGCTGATGGGTGCTCCGAATGCAGTGCGTTTTTGTGCGTAGTCAGCAGCGCAGTCCAGAGAAGCCTGAGCAATACCCAGAGCCTGAGCTGCAATGCCAATCCGTCCACTGTCCAGGGTTTGCTGAGTGGCACAGAGCACAGGTTTGCATGAAGCAGGTCACAAATAGTTCTCCTCCTCTACTCTGAAGTGCCACTAATCTACTCTTGTTTTGGAAGCATGATCAGCATATTTTAAGTGACAGCTATTTACTGCATTAGTGATAAAACACATCATTTCCCGATTACTTGTTTGTGTGTCACAGGCCTGATTACAGACATTCGCTGTAGATTTAGCAGTTATTGTTTTTCTAGCTGTGAAACCAATTTCATGGAGACTTACAGAAGCCACTTACTGTTGATGTAAACAATGTACCTATGATGATGCCGCTGCTTTGCTGTCAGTGATACTCCGTCTGAAGTCTTTGTTAAGCACACAAAGATCAGAAACCTGGGTACCTGCCGAGAAATCAGCTTTCTGGATCCACTGAATTTCTCTAATCCACTGATAATATAGAATGTGCTTCCTGTAGATGTTAAGAGACTGAAGTTCTGAATACATGCATACATTCATACATGTATAATGGGTAACTGCTAGTCAAATTTTCTTATAATGAAACACTGCACCTTCAGCAAACCTTTCACAAAGCTAGAGCAGCATGTTAACACCATTACTGCGCTGTCGACTATATTGGAGATTCCCCCTCGTCTGCCTTTGTCAAACAGGAAGAAGAGCCTCGCTGAAACTATTAAATGTCACATGGGCAAGTATGTTGCAAGGTGTAGTAGATATTCAGGAAAATGTTAGTGACATTTGAAGTTGGATTCAGCTTCTGTTTTGAAATAAAAGTGGAAAAACAGGTCCCATGGAAACTTTGCATCACAACAGATGAGCAGCTTCAAAATACCATAGCAATCTTGAAGCCTGCACCGCGAGGGCCCAGCATGTTGCTCAGTGGTACCCTGCACTCTTCCAGGATGATGTTAGCAGTGGATGAGGCTCTGATGCCCAATTTATCTTCCTTCTTCCCCAGAGAAAGCCCTGGGTGTGGCATGGGCACGAGGAAGGCACTGATACCCTGCAGACACAGACGACAAAAAGCAGGAAATGAAAAACAGAAATGGGAGGGAGGTAACAGTCATACCACTCATCAGAATCTGCTCCGTGTCGATGATCTGAACATAGGACCCATTGAAATATGCTGCGTCATGCCTTGTGCTTGAGTTTCTTGTCTGTGGTGGCGAACACAACGGTGGCAGAGGCATCCCAGCTGTTGGTGATCCAGGCTTTGGTTCCATTCAGCACCCACTCATCTCCCTCCTGACGGGCTGTTGTGGAGGCTGCACCCGCATCACTGCCATTGCCTGGAGTTTGAATTCGATGACTTCATTTTAGTAGGGCAGGTGTGGATTATTACTTTCTAAATCTAAAGTAATTCTAAACTCCATTCAGTTGGTTGGGTTTGGAAAACATGTACATCATCTGAAAGCCTATAAAACATTAGTGCTTGGCTAACTATAGGCAGTGTTTTCTGTTACATGCTGAATTACATTTGGAAAGCCCTTCTCAACACTACTGGCTCACGCAGGTGCCCGTCAAACTTCTCATAAACTCATAACTTTCCTCATCAGTGTCCTCATGTATTAAAGAAATCTGTTTCCTATGTGATACAACGAGTCTCTGCATTCAGGTTTGCTCACATGTGCATCTTGT
Source organism: Datnioides undecimradiatus (assembly GCA_008933995.1). Classification (NCBI taxonomy): domain Eukaryota; kingdom Metazoa; phylum Chordata; class Actinopteri; order Lobotiformes; family Datnioididae; genus Datnioides; species Datnioides undecimradiatus. The sequence goes on from WARS01000007.1 coordinate 10,368,894, forward strand.
TTGATACTCTTGAGCTCATCATTTGATCAACTTAATGTAGACGAATTGTAAATCTCGTACTTTACAATAACGAACAAAATGAATAATTACTGCTGTGGCTTTGTTTCCTATCAAACCAACAATGCTTTTGACACATATATATGATGATAATGTCTCTTATGTCAAATCCTTCAGTTACTTGTACATACATGTACCAGAGTGACAGTGCATGTGGGCAGCATCGCATTTACCTGGCTCACTGAGGGCAAAACAGCCCACCTTCTCTCCGGTGGTGAACGGTGTGACCCACTGCTGTTTTTGTTCTTCTGTACCAAACTTCAATATTGGTCCAATGTAGAGAGACTAAGAGCAGAATCACAGAGTCCAGAACAGACCAATAAACACACCAAACATCACTAGAGAGTAAATTTCCCCACTGTGGGATAAATAAAGTGTTATCTTATATCACCCCCACAGTATCAAACCATATACTGTGTATTTCCACATCTATCTGTCCTGACAAGCTGCACTCACATTATTAACGGAGACCACGACTCCAGTGCTGGCACAGCCTCTGCTGATTTCCTCCATGGCTAGACTGTATGCAAGATAGTCCATCCCAGCTCCACCCAGCTCCTCAGGTACCTCCATGGCCATCACCCCCATTGCCCCCAGCTCCTGAATCTGAACAATTGACATAGCATTGATGTGAATGCATTTGCGACTCTACAATAACCAGTTTTCTGGGGTGACTTGGGGGTAGAAAAAAGTTGGTCTTGTGACTTAGGTGTGCACAAGCTCCACTGTATAACCACTGTTCAGACTGGAACCAGCTTTAAATGAGAGAATACTGCAAAAAACCAGCAATGTTTCAACATTTTGCTGGAAATTACAACATCACCATCTTACATCTTTTTTCATAAAACAAATCCACACTTTCTTTCTTCTTGTGTGCGTGTGTGTACCTGTTTGGCAGGGTAAGAATGATCTTTGTCTAGTTTGGCAGCGATGGGGATCAGTTCTCTGTCAGCGTAGTCTCTGCAGGTCTGTCGCAGAATCTGATGGGTCTCTGGTAATTCTGCCAACTGAGACAGACTTCGACATCCACTGAGACACAAGCCGAGAGCTGAGAGGACGGAAAGAAACAGATTTCAGTTCATCATTGTCATCAAAGTTTAGTCATGCTGGCAACATGGCTCCATGGAGGAACGTGTCAGTCAGTCCTCCACCTTGGACCAGACTGAAATAAGTAGAGCAACCTTCTGGAGCAGATAAGTAGTTTTATATGTTGGCATACCAATACTAGCATTCAGCCAAAAGGACTGCTACACCTCAGAGTGGCGCTAATGTGACTGCAGACTCTAAACCTCAAAATATGAAAAGAAAGCAACAGCCTGGTCTTTGTTAAACCTTGCTTTTTCAGAAATTATCTGCAAAGAATGTATTTAGAATTTACTTTAGCAGAGAAAAATGTGATGCAAGGAGTGTTTTATGTATTTTTGTCTAGTTAATTTTGATTTTCATCAAAGAAAAAAAAGGTTCTGTCATTCACTTAGTGCACCCATTTTAAAGCTTCAGATTACAGTGGAGATGTCGGTTATGATCAGATCCGGTTTTTCTCTTTCAGGTGATTTGATCCTTTGATGAACTGGTCTGCGTGGCGAGACCCAGCTGCAGCTGTAGAGATGCCCACGGCAGGCCAGAAGTGACACATGATGTTATTATGGGTCCAGTGGTTCACAAAGTTCACAGTTTGATTTGATTTGTTATGATGGGGTCAGATTTGATGAAGCTGTCACAACAGCGATGGAAAGTGCAGAGAAAACACTAAAATTCTGGCTGAGTATGTCGATGACTGAAAGATTTCACTTTACACAAATGTTTCCTGGTCTCAGCTTCTAATTTGTGAATATCAGCCTCTTTTTGTTATATATCAAATGTAAACTTTATATATTTTATGTTTTATAATGTTGTGGAAAATAAGTCCTTGTTACTGTATAAAAAGCAGTGGAATGTAAGTAAGTACGTTTACTCAATTACTTACACTTTGAGAATATCCATTTTATGCAACTTCCCACTTTTACAAACATATGATGATCTTATAGAATATGATGCATTGCTGTAGATTAAACCAGCCAAAGTAGATATAATGAACAAAACCTAAAACATCTGCAGCAAAATACAACCTATACATTAATGCAGCAGCAGCATTAATCCATATGCAAGGTACAATAGTAAGACATTGAAAAGGAACATTTAACTGCACAATAAGTACTTTTACTTTTGATATTACAAGTATAGTTTGCTGATAATAGCTACACCCTTTATCTGAAATAATGTTTTAAATGCAGGACTTTTACTTGCAGTTCAATATTGTCACAATGGGGTATTGGTACTTTTACTTAGGTAAAGAATCAAATGACTTCCTCCATCCCTGTGATGGCAATCAATAGTGAAGAATTACATCCTGTTACGTGCTACCTTTATATTCTGCTGCTGAGCTGAGATTTAACTCTACCCTGTCTTTGAAGGCAGCACCTGCTCACTAGTTAGCGTTACGTTATTTAGGTGAAAGGTTAACTCACCATCAGTCACCTTAGAGTCGCACTTAGAGTTAAACAAAAAACAAAATAACAAGACTGACTATTAAACTACTTGACAACAAGTTGAGCTAATCCTCCTAATTGAAAATAACTAGTTTCTTTTTTATTGATCAGCGCTAGCCGGCTAACTTGTGAGTTCATTTCATTTAGCCGAGGAGCTAACTGTCAGAAACAGGTTTACCATTATATGTTAGCTAACGACGGTTTCTGGTGTCACTGGACTGCGTTGTTGGGGTAAGTCGAAAGTGCTAAATGTACAGTATACAGTGTTATATGAAGCACGTTAGTTTCCCCGTGTTAAGTAGTGGTTAAGTAGCAAGCTAAGCTAGCTAGATTTGCTATTGCCCTAGGGTAACGTTATTTACGAAACATGCAGCTATACTGTTAAGACTAGCACTGTCTTGATGTTTCTCATCACAGTCTCTTTCCTCTTTATGTACTTACCTTTCCTTGCTTTGAAAAGTGCAGCCATGGTTGTTTCCTCTCTCAGTCTACCAGTGAGTAGTTTCACTGAGGTGATATAAAGCGTACTGGTGCCTTTAGGTGCTGTCGGAATTACGGGAATTAAAAGGGGGCACTGTATCGCAGCTGAAGAGGTCATCCCCAATGACGGCTTTTAGAGGTGGACTTTGAAGAAGTCATTAAAAAGATTGTGTTTTATTTGTATACGTTATTTATTAAAGTGTCAGTTTTCAAAATAATGATTTGTTCTTGTATTTTATCATCAAATCTTAACAAATGTTAAAAATGCACTTTTTCATGTTCTTTTTGTGGTCATTGGAGAGGTTATAGGGATTTTAATGAGGCTCTAGTAGTCTAGTATTCGCAGGCTGTCATTTGAGTTATTATTGTCCAAGTTTTGTTAATATTAGTAAAGGGATTATTTGTTTTTGCTTTTTATATTCAAATATTCTGCGTTAATTCATTCTATTCTCACTTTTGCAAGTTCAAAGTGGATTAATACATCTCTCTTCTTTTGTTACAGAGTCAGTTTATGTATCAAATTACACAACATAGCAATGCATCTACAGTTTCACAACTTTTGAGGGATCTTGAAGGCAGCATGAGACCCAAATTAACTTAAGGTGACGTAAAACGTTATGCCAGATATGCTATATGCTATATGCAATTCACTATGCAACCAAATAAATTTCCCATTTAGCCAAAGTATCATGCAGACTATTTTGGAGTCTGTCATCCTGTTTGGTTAAAACGGCTCTAAGTTTTTAATGGCTGCTTTGTTTCATTCATTGAAAATATTTTATATGTCCACTTCTGATAATACTTCTGTACTTCTACTGCAGTTGGATTTAGAATGCAGGACTTTCATTAGTAATATGTATGCAGTATCTGTTGGATTGCTACTTAAGTAAAAGGCAGCTTCTTTCATCACTATCTAAATCTTAAGGTGTAAAATGAGGAAGAAGCAGTGACCCAAACCTTTTTAAAACCTGAGATCATCGACTGAAATTACTTGAATATCAATCAATACCTTTTTCTTCTACATATTGATTTATTTCTTCTGAATGTAAAGAGCTGTATTATTCCCATGCATAATGTTTGTTAAGAAAATAAAATACACTATTTAATTAAACAAAGGGGATCATATATAATAACAAAAAACTGTTCATTTTTGGACTTATTATACTGTCTACTGGCCACATTGTTTGAATTATAATTATATTCAAAAACAAATATACCACAATGATAATTTTGTCATAACAAAGAAAGTTTATAAAAAGCTTGTGTTAAAAGTGATGGGTCTGCCTTCAGAGATGAAAATAAATTAAAACACAATTAAGTTATAGCAAAGCATCGACACATTGTTGATTCCTCTATTAATATTTTCCAAATATTACAAGGCTTTTTCTGTGGAAAGAATAAAAGTAATCCAGCCAAGGAGGTTTCAGGTTTTTCACAACATGTTTATTTCTTAGCACCATAAAAAGTCAGTTAAGGTTGTCCCGTGTATTTGCTCTCATTCCGTCTTTCCTTTGGAATGGAGCGATGATGGTGGAGATTTAGGAAAGGATTGGAGAAAGGGGGCGTTTGGAGAAATAAAAAGCTGAGAGGGCTGCATGGCTACGACAGCACCAGATGGTCAGCGGGTGTCGTTCACTTGCTGGCAGAGGTGAAGGTGAAGCATCCTCTCTGGTGGAACTGCATGTCCCTGATACGACGCATGGACTGGATCTGGGGCTGGAAGGCGCAGAAGTCATTGTAGTGTCTGTAGTCACCGCACTCAAACAGGTACTGGTAGCCTCTGTATCCGGGGTACTGGTAACCCACCCACCTGGGAGACACATAGAGAGGGTCAACCGAGTTAACGGAAAAAACACAGATATATGAGGAAACATTTCTGGCTAAAAATACACAGTTGTACGAAATACCACGCAGTTGGCCTTGTGATGACATGTCATCCTACTTTTTATGAACAACTACATTGTAGTTAACTCTGGAGGCCCATGGCTTCCTCTGGAGCTATGTCTAAAACAATATTTGCAATACAGAGCCTCCATTTTATTTATATATGGAAAATGACCAGATAGATTTGCTCCCAGGCTGCATAACACAGTCTTTTCTCACTGTCAGGCAGCTTAAAAACACAAGCCATGATTCTAAATTCAGTCATTTTAAAACCTCTTCATCTCAAGCTATTTAATTGTGTGTTTGGGTGTACTTACGCTCCTCCTGGCACCCTCACGCTGCCCACTCTGTCGCAGAAGCCATGCGCCCAGAGGGTGGGCACATCATCCTCCTGGATCTCCATCTTGTTGCCCTTGAAGTCAGAGAGCTCATACAGGCAGATCTTGTGCTCCATGCTGTCCTGTAGGCAGGAAATGAGGCACAGGAACATTAGAAATTTGTCTTTTTGTGACATCAGCGCCATGTAAATCAGTTCTATATCTGTTTTGTGTTATTTTTGTGATGATGCTGTGGCTATAAAAAAGGCAGTGTTGGTTGTACAGTCTGAAATACGTCAGCTTCTATTGGGCTGATTGCCATGACATTTGGTGCAGACTGCTGGAACATCAAGATGATGAATCATAATGACTTTTGTGATGACTTTTTATCCAGCACCACCATCAGATTGCTCCTTGTCTAAATAATAAATAAAAATGTTAACAATATAAACACACACAATACAGGCATGTGAAATTAAATAAAGGGTCAGACAGTGGAGCTGACTCACACAGGCTAAGTTTACAATGTCCTTAAAAGGCCACTGTGCAGACAATACATCCTTTTCCTTTAGTTAAAAAGAAAACCTTTACTTTGCTCCACAAGACTTTTAGATCCTGAAGTGAAGACAATTTACTGGTTAATCAATCAGCTTATTGATAAATCAGGAACTAGTTTGACAACTGCTTAATTGTTTCAGTCACTTATCAAGCTGAAATTTCAGGTTCCAGCCTCTAAAATATGAGGACATGCTGCTTTTCTGTCATATATGATAGTAATTGAAGGTTTTTGGGATAATTGAATATCTCAATAATTGAATATCTCATTCTTGACTTCCGCCACATGATATCTCTCACTAACTAATGGAAGCAGTCACCTTCTTATACATAAAATCATGTGTGCAGTCTTGTGTCACTGGTGAACGTACCATGCGGATGGGCCTGAGGGACATGAGGCAGTCGCTGCGGTAGGAGTTGCTCCAGGTATCCCAGCGAGGATACTCTCCCTTCTCCAGGATGAACATCTCCCCACGGAAGTTAGTCTGCTCAAAGGCAACAAAGCTGGAGAAGGGGGTCCGCCAGGCACAGAGGGGGCACAAGGGGGGAGAGGACAGGAGAGAAGAATTAGGGGAAAAGACAACATTTGTAAATAGAAAGAACATGGGTAGTTTGTCTGACTGTAGCTGCTTAAATCAGGTTTGTGTGTCCACTTACGGGCCGCACTCCACAATGATACTACGCACTCTATCCATGCCACGGTCACACACGTTCATACACTCATTCTGGACCTCCATCATCCTGCCCTGGAAGTTCTCCTGGTCGAACAGCATGATCTGCACAGGGGAGATATCACGAGTTACCCCAGTAAGCACAGTAGCAAGCATCACATCCTTCACATGTCCTAGCATCATCTGCTTCATTTCAGCAGAAGTATGTTGTAATTTCCTGTTTGTAAGTATTGTCATTTTTATGATACTTTATTCTCTACCCTGTCAATATCAGAGGAATATAATACATTTTACTCCACTATGTTTATTAGACAGCTGCTGGCAACTGACAACAAAATCACAAGATAAGATGTGCTGGTTGTGTTGTAGTTGAGTGGCACTGTATTTTCCCGGGTGTGGGACTAATAAAGGAAATCTAATGTAAACTATTACAATACTAAACAATACATAAAGTAGTCAAAAAAGGCCAGATACAGCAATAAAATGCTGCTTGTAATGCAAAAAAGTAAAACCTGGCATAATATGAAACTCTTAAAAGACCATTTAAACATCTTAAATTTTGTGTAGTGAGAACTTTTCCAATTGAAACAAGAATCTTGACACTGTAGTTTCACTCAAAAAAGGATTTGAAGAATGCATCTTCCATCACAGTCAAGAACCACATTAAATCCACTTCATCACTTCATTTGCTTAGAAAGAAGATAATCCACATAGCCTCAAACCTACATGAAAAACTGCCTGTAACAGGTCAATTCACTCAAACCAAAAAATAACCACTCATCCCTTCTCTGGGAGCCCAATACAGTGGGGATAGGAGGGATTAAAACTCAGCGGTATATGCCTCACTAACAACAATGTCCTGGTCACTCAGGATCGCATATAGACAGGACGGTGTACACTACTTTAACCATTTCAACACATCCATCTCATTGAATATCTCAAAAACTGAGCAAAACTACATGCATGGCTCAATGTAAGGACTCATCTCCTTTGTTAGATGGGCAAACTGGCCCTTTAAATTAAGCTAAATTAACAGATTGTGTAAAAAAGCAGTTTTTGCAGATGGGTAATGCAGCAGTGACTCACTCTGTAGGATCCCATGCCAGGCTCGCCGGTCTTGGTGGCCTTGCTAGAGGCAGCTGGGGCTGGGGCTCCCTTGTCCTTGGCATCGGTGCCCTGGCTGGAGGCGGACTTGGCAGTCTGAGACATGGTGAGGGGCTTCAGGAGAGTCTGGGTGAGAGATGGAAGAAGACAAGGGGATGAACAGAAATAGAGGTGTAAATGGAAGTGACAGGATTACGGAGGAGAAAGTGAAATGGAAGGAGAAATTAATGTGGCCCAGTCGAGGTGTTAACACTGTCAGAGGGGTGGAAGGTAGGAATGTTTTGGGGATTTGGACTAAAGCACAAGTCTGCTGTTCATGTGGGAGGCTCATTTGGGCCCTGGACTTCTGTTTGGGTCTTTCCCCAGACTGAGGGTGGTTTGCCTGGGTGTGGAGGGCAGGGAATGGGCCCCAGCTCTGGATGTGTGGTTGTCCCCCCCATATTACAGTGGATGTTCTGGTGTGTATGTCTGTGTCTGTGTGTCCTTACCTGCGTTAGTATAGCTTGCTGTGCCGTGTGAGGGAGGCTGGCTCGTGCTGGTCCCTTCAGCGCTCGACCCAAGCTTTTATACTCTGGCAAAGGCCAAACGTAGAGTCTCACAGCACAATAGAAAGCCTCTCGTCATCACAGTTAGCCTGTGCCAAAGCCACCAGTTCATTGCACAGCCTAGAAACGCCGCCGGCCCCCCTGACCTGCCTGTAAGCATTTTACTATCAAAGGAAAGCACTGACCAACACATTTTTCTCATGTGTTGGGGTGGTAGGGCTGTAGTTGCATGTAGAGAGGAGGAATGCAAAGGTCCAGAGGGCACAAAGAGGTAATCCCTTCTCTCTATCACCTACACAGACACACACAAAAATACAACATATTCTCTAGCTTTGGACCTGAAAACAAAGATTTGCTGTTATAAATCATACACTCATCAGAACCATATCACTTTCTGGTTTTGAATAACCACAACAACAAGTTAATCCAAAAAAAGAGGCAATAAACACATCTGCTTAGTGTATCTGTCTGTTTTTTACTCTGCATGCCAACGTTTTAACCATATGAGGACCATTTGAAAGAACATAGAACTGTGGTATTGTTTATATGAAGGTTAGGTTGTGCAAAATGTCACTCAATGTTGCATTAAGAAATTGTTTGATGTTTTGAGAAATATGCTTATTTTCTTTACATCTAAGAGTTAGAGAAGAAGATTAATACCAGTCTTGTGTGTACCTGTCTGTGTGTAAGGTACAGACCAGGTGTTTGGAAATGGTTTCATTTAGCCAACCAGTCTCAAAAGTGGAAGCAGGAGGAAACAGGTCGCCAGGTATTGTTTTTAGTAACCCAGCAGCACCTTTAAAAGCCAGATCGCACCAGAAATGGGCACAGAAATTCATTTGTGCAACCTTGATAAACATGTAGTGCTTGGTGTTCAGCGGTGTCGCAGCGCAGGGATAACCGATAAACCAGTTCAAGTTGATGAGCTAACCACTTGCACATTAGCCAGGTCAGAACATGCTGGTGCTAATCAGTTGCAGTACTTATCTGAGCCTATTAAGTAAAAGTATAGCAGAAGTCTTGAGCATGATATTCTGTACAAGGTTGTGTTTTATTGCTTATGAACTTTTCATTTTTAAGAAAAACATTTGAGTAGTTTCAGTTTTTAAAGCAATATAACCATCAATCTTTCACAATAACAGCACCATTGACAATGATGATCCATCTGCTTTGGTCTTTAGAGGTGAAATAATATAGTTGTCATTGATGATGATGATAATTCTTGGATTACAGCTAGATTATGTCTGGATTATATCACCTCAACTGTGATTATTTCCACTATGGAAGCAGGATTAAATTGTGTTTGATATGTGCAGATTAGGTGTGAACTAATCCTGCTGGGTAATCTGTGTGATTCCCCTTGCATTTTGGCATAGGGCATCAAACCTCAGTATTTTTTTGGTCTTTGAAATGTGTGTGTGTATCAAAACGACTCTGGATAGACTGCAGTGCCCAGGTAGATTTGTAATCAGATCAAATGGCTCTGTACTGAAATCACACTTTACCAGTTTTACACAATTGAATTTAGTAAAAGTTCTGCTGCAGCTGCTTCAGTTTACACATTTAACATTTATTTTGTTAAAGAACAAGGCGGACTTAGTGGTATTCAGAAGGGTTGTGATCATGATTACATTTCTCAAAGGTAAGTATTATTTTGGTATAATAACTAAACTCAAGTGTTAGCAGTGGAAATCTCCAGTGTTTCCATTTTTACAGTTTACTGTTAATTCCTCTCTTGACAACATCCCCTACTCTAATCCTGTTTATGACACATGAAATCTGTCCAAGACAACGTCTTTGTTTAACACAATGTATTATAACAACGTATTGACTTTTCTGATCCTATCAGTTATACAGTCAATCAAACTTTAATACATCACAAGTCATACATGAAATACAACTATAAGTACTACATAAAGAGTACATATAAATTGAAATGAGCATGAAAGTTAAAACAATGAAGACAATGAAGAATTAAAATAAATAGAATTAAATAGAAATAGAATAAATAATTGATTATAAAATAGGTAAATGTATTAAACTAATTGGTAATGAAGAAGTTGAAAATGAATAAGCACACAGTAGACAAAAACAAAACACACAAGTTGTGTTTTGAGTTGTCTTTTAAAAATACCCAGACTGTCTTCCACCCTCAGGTGCCACTGTAAGTCATTTCACAGACCAGGCCTATTATAGCTAAAAGCGGCTTGGACATTGTCCAACGTCTCAAGCCCCAACCCCGAACAGCTACCAGAGGACCTGAGGGATCTATAGTCAGTAAAAAGATCATGACTTATGATCTCATGACCTTTCTTACCTTTGTTATCAATTGCTTCCTCCTGGTTAACTGTCCTGTACAGGTTTTACTGTAACAGCTATTTGGACCAGTTACTAAACCTTGGACTTGATCTTCTCCTTCTGATACAAAGCAAAACCAGAACATGTCTAATAATAAGTCTAATAACCAGCATATAAATCACTTCTTTCATGGAGGAAATTGTTTTTGGTTCATTAAAAGGGAGAAATCCCTTCACGTAGTGAATGTCAGGTCAAAGGTGTCTATTATTGTACAGAGAAACTTTAAGTAATGAATTATATCTGAAAGTGGCTAAAATACAGATTCTGTCTTTAAATTCTGCTTTTAAATTCCTTTGGGCTCACGGGAAATAAGGCCGTTGTTTATAAAGTCATGCTGCCCATACAGTGCCTCTGCTCTTTTGTTTACAAGTGGTTGATTATGTAAGCAGTCACTCACACCAACACACACGCAAACACGCACAAGTGCTGGCTCGCAGCGGAAGATAACATTGTTAAATACAACACAACTCTTGGTTTATATGTCAAAAAGAATAAAATATGTGTGACTTCAATTTTGAAAACTGAATTCAGCAACACAATAAAACACTTTAAACACAGATATAGTCTACCACAACATCTTTGCTGGAACCTTAAAAAAATGTACTTATATGTGACCAAAGGGACTATTAATGTACAGTGTTGCTAAAACAAATGTCTGAATAACTTCCTGTATGCTATTTGTTTCTCTGTTGGTTCCTGCTTCACAAATGTGAGTGTTAAATGCTTTTCTTTGTAATAAACAAAATATCTTTTGGTTTTGGAGTGTTGGTCAGATAAAATAAGTAATCTCTTTGAAAACTTGATGGCCATTTTTTAGTTCTTTTTCTGATATTTTATGGAACAACAGTACAGGAAATGATTGCCAGATTGATCAGTGATGAAAATAATCCTTTGTTGCAGCCCTGAGTTCAAATAAAGAGTGAAAACAGCTTTCAGCTACATCTTTTCTCTCCATCCTCCACTCGCCTTCATGCTCTTGGCCCTCCATATTTTCTCAGGGACTCTCACTCCATCTTCTCTCTTATATTTCTCTCACCATGTCCACTGCCCAGGGTGATAATGTGGTGTCTGCACTTCTGCCCCTCCACAGATTAACCACGCTTTTGTCGGGGGGGACAAAGCAAAGCCCCTCCCTGCTGCTGAGCCGGGGCTTTCAGCATGGCCCCTTGCCAGGGGAGGCTTTAAAAGGGTGGGGGCGCGTGGCTCCTCTCACTCTCACGGCAGGACAACCCAAGGGCATCAAAGCAAGGTGAGTCCCTGTCTCTCACCCAGCCAGCACAGCCAGCATAGCCAGGGTGGGCAGCACAGCCAGGGTACAGCAGCCCCCCATATCCCCACTCACAAAAATCCCCATACACAGGAGCCATCTGGGCTCCATGGCCCAAAGGCCGTCACTGCACCAAGTGGATGAGATAAACAGTGGTGACGGTGGAAAATCTCAGCAGCAGGGAGGAAATGGCCAGAAAACAAGATAAAGAGATAGCATGGGTGGGAGAATGAAGTCTAGATGAAGCCCCTGGCTTCTTTGACCCTCTTCATTTTTGTGTATAAATAGACACTGGTGCTTTCAGAGTGGGAATTATTCATTCAGGCTGATTCTAGTATCCAAGCCATTATGTTGCTGGTGCTTAGTAACCTTCTAAAATACACACTGTTGCTCTTGAATAGGCAATTTAACATGCTACATAGCAGTCCAGGCTTGTTGTTTGCACAGAACTTCACTGAAGTTGGGTTCACAATAATGGCTCTCCTGATGTGCTGTTTTTGGGTTTCAAATCGCTAATTTGCACTTTTTGGCTGAATTTCTCTCAGCTAAACTTTGATGCTAAACCTTTTTTTCTGGATCAAAGTGAATCTCTCAGACTATGTGCACAAAGTGTTAGCTGTCCACATGTCAGTGTAATCTCTGTACTGAAGGTCCCTTTTCAACCCTCTTGTATGTTTTTTGCCTTCCAGACAAGATGACTCACCATTGCACCAAGTTCTCCGGCCACTGGAAGGTGAGGCTATGGATGGGAACACAGATTCGTACATCACCTCACTGGAGAACTTTTCAACTTACCAGCTTTCCCTGAGATGTTACTGACTGCCTCTTGAAATGTCGTGACTGAACAGCACAATTTATCACCAGCTTTTTGGGCAGAGCTGCTATTTATTTCCTAGCATCAAAGCTGAATTCTAATGTGATATAATTGTGCCATTAGCCTTCCTTGTTATGATTTTTCCTGTAATAACGTGTTCTCACAATTTGGTGCATTTAAACATCACAACTAACTATGTTATATGTCTTGAAACTAAACTTCAAAACTGATTTCTTGCATTTTGTGCCGTGTTCATACGTGTGCATCAGCTTTATTGACATTTGTATTTTATTTGTCAGATCATTGTCTTCGATGAGGAGTGCTTCCAGGGCCGTCGCCATGAGTTCACCTCTGAGTGCTGCAACGTGATGGAGTTTGGCTTCGAGACTGTGCGCTCCCTCAGGGTGGAGAGTGGAGCGTGAGTAAATAGATACACACACACTCAGAAAGGAGCAGTTTTACAGCCGCGGAAAGCAACAAATACCAAGCGAAAAATTAGACAAACATGACGAGATATTAATAGGCCTGTGTCAAAAGATGGAAGTAATGAGAGTGGTTATTACTTAACTCAGAATCTGTTCCCTTGCTTGTCCTCAGCTGGGTGGGTTATGAGCACGCCTCCTACCAGGGACAGCAGTTTGTCCTGGAGAGGGGAGAGTACCCCCAGTGTGATGCTTTTGGAGGCAGCAATGCCTATCACATTGAGAGGTTGACCTCCTTCAGACCTATTGCCTGTGCTGTAAGTTAAACATTTCCTAACCTTTCCCTCTTTTGTGCTCTGAGTTGTTTTGCTTTATGAATGTCAGACAATTGGTGCAGATTTGACTGACTACAAAAACAACTTAAGAGCATTGTTTGTCCCTTTGCTTTTTTCTCCTCCCTCCAGAACCACAGAGAGTGTCGTATGACTATCTATGAGCGTGAGAACTTCCTGGGCCGTAAGGGTGAGCTTAGTGATGATTATCCCTCCCTCCAGGCCATGGGCTGGTGCAACAATGAAGTTGGCTCTCTCAGGATCCAGTCTGGAGCGTGAGTGTCCTCGGCTGCTTTACCAGCTTTTCTGCCCACATTTTTTTATTTCCTACTCACCTTTTTTTTTGTAGCCTCTCCTCAGCAGTGCAAAAAACCCCTGGTTAGACTTTCACAACAGCAATCTTTTGCAACATTTCATCAGTACTTCCTTCTCTCTCTGTCGGATTTCTCAACAGATTTGTGTGCTACCAGTATCCTGGTTATCGTGGATACCAGTATATCATGGAGTGTGATCGTCACTGTGGGGAGTTCAAACACTTCAGGGAGTTTGGCTCCCACTGCCAGACCCCTCAGATCCAGTCCATCCGCCGTATTCAGCAGTAACAACTTACTCCAAACCCTTTCTCCCATGTGACCCTTCACCTTTGACCCTTTCTGCCTCCCAGTGCTGAATAAACTGTCTTTCTTAAACCTTACTGACTTCCACCAATGTATCTGCTTATCTAAAAGAGAGAAAGATAGAGTTACACATTCCACACCTGAACTCATGTTTTTTTCTGACCTACAATCACTGCTACGCAGTTCACATGATGGTGTAAAGAGGCGACCTGGTATCAGTGTTTTGGCAATAAAGGTTGAGTTAAAGAAAAAACATCTAACGGAGAACTGAGTTTATAGCTTATTATATAACAGCCTAGTGGTCACTCTTTATAACAAATGCACATTTTGTTGAAATTCAAAGCTGAAACAAGTCAATTAATCAATAAGCCAACTTAATCAATAAGTTTCACGTTATGTTCAATCCCAGATCAATGTATTTATTTGGTAGTAAAGGAAAAAGCATGTTTATGTTCAAAGTATAAAATATCCCTTTTCATTGTCATACCTTGCTGTGTGGCCTACTGTTGTCTGCATCCATATCTCTCCATTGCAGCGTATTGGGAGCATTACCGTTGCCGACCAGGGAACGGCACTGCGTTTCCACCATAACAGCAGCAGCTCACTGGAGCATCCTATAGAAAACCATTTAACTGTGTTATAATATGAAACTGTCGGAGGATGCTGCTTCGTGACCATTCAGATTCAGTGAAAAAAACAGCTTATTTAATACTGGCCCAGCAAGAGGGGGACAATTGCATATGCTAAGTGCGCTGCATCGAGATTACGCCTTTCACTTATCCAATTCAAATAGGCCTAAATGTGTCGGTCTTTCTTTTTTAAGTACCCCCCTCTGGGAAATTTCCTGTTTACAGACTGGTCGATGTTATTTCCAGTAAAGGTCGTAAATAACAACTGACAAAATGCTCCACATCTGTAAAGGGGAAATCCCTCATTGTGAAGCTACGGCAATGTTAGCCATACGTGCAGCACATCGAGCTTTTATTATTGGTTCAAAAATTATACATAAGAGTGTGTTCTGTAAAAAAAAACATGCTAACATAAAACACCACAAAAACACTTAACGTTGATGTGGTCCAGCTCCAGCCAACGGTGACCCGTTCCGTGTTTTACGAGGCTCTCCCCGCCGCAGTGGGAGGAAGTTGAACCACAAAGCAAGTATTGCCACTGTGCTAGCTAAAATACAAGAAAAATACATCGAAGGGGGACTTCTACTAAACATGTGCCATATTGGAGCTGGGACACAGACAGCTTAAACAGAAGGAGCGGACAGTATCTTGCTGGCACGCGGACGGAAGGCAGTAGACAGACACTTGTTTAGCTACTTAGCTCCTAACTAGCCGACTGTGGACTCCCCCAGCACGGGTAGCCTGGTAGGCAGGAGTCGCTCGGTGCGGGCGGAGTGCGACGACCCGCGCGGCGGCTCTCGTTTTATTTGAGATATCGACCTCTGTATGGTCGATATACGAGAGAAGCCCACCAGCACACGTTCTCGTTTTGGTGTTTAACGTCACCCGGCGTGGTCAAAACAGTTGTCCGCCCCGTTGGCTTATCATTTCACCCCGGTTTACGGCGAAGAGGAAAAGTTGCCGTTTAACAGGCAAACTACCGCCGGCCAGCCGAGTTCCATCTCCCAGCGCTCCCTCCCCCTCCTCTACCATCAGCGTCACCATCAGCCCACAGTCAGTCGCTCTGTGCTGGGTCTCCAGGCGAGGAGGGTCCCCCCCAACGCTCGGGGTAACTCAACAAGCAGCTATGGATTATCTTGTGCGATTTTGTCTTTGTTTTTGATGCCATTGGACTCTCGAAGACTTGATTTTTTTCGACTTCCCCAATACGAGCAGTCAGTTTACTCGCAGCCGTTAGCTTAACGTTATTAAGTAAATCGCTGTCTGAAATCGAGCCAGTGTTACTGTTTGTCTACCAGCTAGTGACTCTGTCTGCAACTGGCAACAAGGGCATTTTTGTGTATCCGCTGAACTGAAATAACCCAAATTAGATGTATAGATTGCTCAATCGCCCTATACCTTATTCGATAGTTAGCCTACTGGCTAGCAGGTTTCATTTTGCTAGCTAGCGTGGTGGCTAACTAGCAGACGAACCCAAATATCGATATTTGCCAGCAGGCTAGAACGAGTTAGCTTTCGGACGTGAGGATTTGGCTTATGACTAGTTGATCGGACTGGATTTGGTGCTAAACCCCTTGAGGTATTTAACTGCATCTTTTAGGACGACATTTTTTTTGTGTGTGATTGATGAGCCGTTAGGGAACATTTCAGCTCCAACGATACACAGGAAGCCAGCCAGCAACGACGGCAACATAAACAACAGCAGTGTGTGTGGATTTTTTTTATGGAGTGCAAATCATGACCTGTTCTTGTGCGGTTTTATCAGTGCCAATACGCGTCTGAGAGATTTGCATTTTCGATGCACCAGCTGAGATCCTGAGGACGGTGAACTTACAACCCCGATGATACACATTTCAACCTGTCGCCGAGTGTCCTCCCTCCCTTAATTTCCCCTTTTTTCGGTCTCAGTGGTTGCTTGAGACGAAGAAAACCAGCTACACGTGTCCCCGTTTTATTACGGCAAAGCTGCTTTCTGCTGTCAAGGCACAGGCACATTATCACTGTGCAGCCACTCCACTAAAATTAGAACATTTTTTCGACAGCACAGTGTTTACATTTTAAGGAAAAAAAAAAACCCTGAGACACATGCTGCACTGGAGACAGACCAGTCGTTTGGACACATTTCCATCAAGAGGACCAGGAAAGTCCCCAGAGACCTGTAGGATCTGACAGCTGTCTCCAGATCCAGCATCTGGTGCATCTACCTATCATTGTGAGACATATCACATTACTATAAAGCGAGGAAGTGCTGGCCTCAAAACGAGATCTCACCACTCTTTGCATTATTTTCCACCCTTTCCTCCCAACACGCCCGCAAGAAACCCGCATTTTTGCACTAAATGGGGTTACAAGGACGGTGATCTAGCGGCCCCGGTGACTCTGTATTTCTCGTGTAAGCTGTCACCCAATGTCTTCCCTCCTGAATTTCCCTTTTTCTGTCACAATGATGGCAGTTTAAAGCGAAGTGAACAGACTACAAGTCGGAGACAACGACACCATTCCAGTCGATGGTCAGCCCTGCCGTCCGCTCTGCTGGCCCTGTCACGCACCTTGGCGCTTGATGTTGGACATATCTGGTGGAGGACATTGTTTTTTAATTCCCTAAAACAAAACCCATCCCCAGCCGGGTTATTTTATTGATTTTGGTCGTCCCAGGGTCGAAAGATGGCGGACCTCGAAGCAGTACTCGCCGATGTCAGTTATTTGATGGCGATGGAGAAGAGCAAATCTACTCCAGCGGCCCGGGCGAGTAAGAAAATCATCCTGCCTGAGCCCAGGTAACCACATTTACAAAGAGCTTTAATGATGTGCTGTGGCCCAAGCTTATGTTTGTTTGCCTGTCAAATGATGGACCTTTTGTGCACGCTATGCAGCCATATAGGGAGATGGAGGCGTGCTTCCTCTCAAACCTGTGAGTTACTGTAGATGCTAAGTTAAAATGACTGTGGAGGTTTTCGCTTGAGATTTCTGCAAACATGCAGCAAGTCAGTGGTTCCATGATATCACCAGAACAACCATGCAGCCACTTAGTTTACATGCAGTTTTCCACCTTTAACCCACCAAGAAGTAGTGTTAATGCCTATGAAGCTCGTTGTGATGCAAATGCATGCAAAATATTTGTCATGATGTTGTCACTGTTTTTCCAGACAGTACCAAGTGTTGAAGATGCCCTTTAGCCTGTCAAACATTCATCATTTGATTTCCTGGGGCATACTTGACTGGCAGTCTGATCACAAACATGTTTCATGTAGCATTTGCCACATGTCCATTTACTGAGGGTACTGAGACTTGTCTGTGGTGTTGTATACATCGTGCAAGCCTTTTGATGCAGTTACACTAACAGTATATGCAGCTCTTGATCTGAGTCCCCTGCTCATCCACACTGTTTGCAACAACCCTGCATGAGTAGGCCATCAGAGGAGACTACAGCTAAAATCTGATTTAAATATTACACCCCCCTCCCCAACATCTACACATAATTGCATGTCCTTTTGTCCATGCTGCGCAGCTTGTCAGGGGCTTGAATGCACCTTCTCAGACCAGGTTTTTTTTCGACATGTAGCGTGTGACTTGATTGAAGAGGATGTGGTTAAAATTTGGTTATTGAGCTAGTTGCTTTTCGTACTAGGTTAGTAAATTTGACACTGCCTTTTGAACGTAGGCAAATGACAACCATCGTGGGAGCAGCACCTTTGTGCAGAGCAGATCTTTGCCGGCAGTTGGCACCGCTGTCAGATTTAATTTGTGTGCACCTTGTTTACAGTTATATACCTTGTACTTCATGTTTACTAATCACAAGCTGAATGCTATTATTGACACACCCACATATGGGTGAACAAAGTATCTCTACATGGTGATTTCAAAGTGTTGTTGTGTATTTAGCAGCCACATTGTTGTAAAAAGGTGATTTTGGTAAGGCCCAGTTATTCATTCATTTACTGACTTGTTACAGCAGATCAGCAGAAAGCAATGATCCAGACAGTGCGTTACACACAGTAATGAATATGAAGTCTGTTGATTTTTTTTTTTTTTTTTCCAGCTGAAATGATTTCATTAAGGGATATTCTGTAACATCTAATTAAATGTGCTAGCTTTGATAAATTACCACTCATATGTTTGAGTTTAGAAAGACATAAAACCATTCATTAACTCCTGTACCTCTTT
The DNA here is from genome assembly GCA_008933995.1 of Datnioides undecimradiatus. Lineage (NCBI taxonomy): Eukaryota > Metazoa > Chordata > Actinopteri > Lobotiformes > Datnioididae > Datnioides > Datnioides undecimradiatus. The sequence continues at coordinate 10,387,638 of WARS01000007.1, forward strand.
TATCCATTCATACACCTTCAAAAGCTGTAATGTCGTGCCCTCTTGACAGGTTTAAGCAAACAATTTCACCTCCAATTTACAAGCAAAAAGGATGTTAAGTGCTGAAATGAATTCTCCCCTCTGGCAGTTTCTTAACTGACAACTGTCAGTGTTGACTGATATGGGTTAACATCAAACTGCTCACAATATAATGAAGCCGTTTTATAAGTAATGCATATTTGATTTGTTACCAGTTGACAACTTTTCAGTGCTGCCTTGATGTCTGAGATAACAACTAGTTCAGCTTTTAGTCTATTTGCAAAACTTTACATTAGCTTCACCCAGCCGCTAACCATTTGTGAAATATTCTTAAGTAGCTTAACCTTGGTTTCCTTCCTTCAGGCAGCCATTGGTTTCAGTTCGTGTCAGTATGGTGTTACAATGAACTAGCAGGAACTTGCCTGAGATGGCACGTTCTTTACACTGGCTGTTCTGTCACATTTATTTTTTGGACATCAAAATCAGGTTAAGTAGCGTAATAACACAGTTGCAGCATTGGAATTACATCTCTTCACATTCCTGAGCCTAATGGCAAATATGACCACTGCTCTTCCTTTGATGTGAATACACAAAAGTCACAGTAACTTTCATAGTTTGAGAGAAGAGGCCACTGAGTGCTTTGACCAAATATGATATATTTCAGCCCACTACCAAAAGACCAGGCTTCCAAAGTGTGGCTGTGGTGGCTGGTTTGTTCCAACAAATGTATTGTAAAGTTACTTAAAGCTTGTATTTTCATGACCATGGCCAGACTTGAAAGTTTGAAGCATGATATGTCACAACTGCACTTGTTTGCTTCGCTTACAAATGAATGATGAAAACAGCTAACCATGCTAATGACAAACCAAAGCCGTACATATAGTAACATCGTGGCATATCTGGACAAATATATAGCACGTTGCGTAAGCTAAACGTTTCTACAGTGATCTGAAGACATTTTTATTGCAGGGAAATTAAACTGTCACAAATACAAGCCAACTACTGCTGCCTGGCATCAGTATTGGGTATTAAAACATATGTTCTTGGAGGAAATTCCTTTAATGGGCTTTCAAAGCTTTTACTGTAAAAGTGACAGCATTTTACTTCTGAGGGGCCATGTGTTAATATGGTGCCAACATACTACAGAGACAGAAAATCTATTTGTCCAAGTTTACCGCCTGGTTAAATACATTTTTACTCCAAGCGTGATGGGTGTCTTTAGGGTCTTTGTTTGTAGTGATGTTGTCGTACCTCCAGACCATATTATTGCTGATGGTGAGTGTAATGATGTCATATCAGATGATGGCTCTGTCACATGTTGTGGTGTTGTAGATTATAAAACACAAGTTGCCCTTTTCATGGATGAAAGGTCTCAACAGATGACGGGAGATTTTCAAGGTATTTGGTATAGCAGTTATGCATTCAGTAAACACAGCAAGTTAATTAATCAGCAATAGCACCAAATGCTCTTACAGACTATGGAACCAAAGCAAATGTAAGAATATGTGCACGTTGATTAGCATTATTGATTACATGTTTGTCATGCACAACCACAGATATTACAGATTCTCTGGCAGCATGAATCGACATTATTAGAGTGACAGCTAAAAGCAACAGAGATAACTAGTAAACATTTACATTCCAGCCCCGTCCATGCCAGCCTGTCCAATATTGAGATAATAGCTCATTAAAACATGGGACCAGCCACCCAGTGCAACAGCATGGCTCAGTGACAAGTTTGTAATAGTTTTTGGACAACAATGGAGCTCTATGGCACAGAGGAAGAAGATAAATCAGGCTTTGTTGCGCACACACAATACTTGTTAGTTGAATCAGTTCATTAACAATAAAACCAGAAAAATGTTGAATGTCACTTGCCTTTTAAACAAAGAAGCACTTGAATTAACCATTCTATCAAAATAATTATTTTTAACAACTGTAGACCCTTGGTGCTGTACACAAACATACAAATTGCAGACCACCTACTTGATTGGATTGTCAGTGACCACTAAATGAGCTGCTTTTATTAAATCTATAAATTTGTATTACATTCTGCTGTAGGTTCTTGTGAAAAAAAAAAAAAAATTAGATTGAAACCCGAGCGATGGTAAATACATTATTGATCAGTATTGAGCCATTCTGTGTCGGTAGATGCACTCTTCCTTCACATACAGTGTTCAGTTGTTCATGCTAAGATTAGGCTGTGTGTTTGTAGTCTTGTGAGAGTCTAATCAGGATCATCTTGTTCTACAGCAAAACTGTATGCCATGCTAATTGAGTTCACTGTTCCTGATTAGATGTTAAGTCAAGAATCCAGGTTGCGAAACACTGACGCTGGAAGTTAATCCAAGGATTGTCAACCATGTGCCACTGTGATGCTGACAGGACACTAAAGCCAACCCGGGGCCATTTGTCTGATTAGCACATTATAGGCCAGAAAGTAGGAGGTAATCAGTACGATCATCTGTTTGTAGTGTTGAGCTGGAATTTATACACGATTCACATAGTTTTAAAGATTGCACCAGGCAGAGGCGTTTATATGATGAAACCCATGCAAACAAAATGCATTGCTTTTATGAATGTCGTTCATTAAGTGATTTTATGTTAGATATGAGCTTTATTATTTATTGCCTGCTATAATACAGGAGCTGTAGAGATAAAAGCCTCAGCTAATGGACTTGTAAAAGCACTATTACACTGCCGCTGAGTAAATCAGTCAGCAAATCAAGACTCACAGTAATATGAAAATTTACTTAGAACATGTCATTTAGGTCATTATTATTACAATAATGTCCTATGTAACTGGATGAAATGGTGACATTATGTCTTTTTTTTCTGTACAGTCTTATCACAGTCATATTGTTGAGTGCTTCACATTGCTTGAGAGGAATGTCTTTAATTTGGAATGGATTTTAAAAGATTTGAGATATATACGGCCAACGCAAGACAAGTAGTGCGAGGGAAAAGGGTATGGATGGTATCTGTGAAACTCGTTTCTGAAAATAGCAGAACTTGATGAAGACCGTTGAGATTGAGTGCAAACTGACAAACTTTTATGTATTCACAGTGTTAGCAGTAGCAGTTGTGCATGTGCGAAACTCTCAGTCGCATGCTTGTTGGGGGGGCAGTTGAATGTGGCACTTGGGAGATAGCGTGGTGCTGCCACATTCTCAGCGGGCCAAGGCTGTGTCCTCTGGCAGTGAGGTGAGATTTTGGCAGCAACACTGGAGGCAGTTGAGATGGGAGGCATGGGGGAGGGCGATCGGATGGCCTGCTGTTGTGGAGAAATCCATAGAAGAGACAGGACATGACAAAGTTAACCAGGAGGTGGAGATACAAGGAGTTACACTCTGGCTCAAATCTTGTCATCTGTGTCATTTTCATTTTGACCATTTTGAAACGTGAAATTGTTTCTCACTACACTGAGCATGACTGGGTTCATTTTTTACCATAAAAACAAATCCAGGACAAATACAGTGCCTCATTTCTTATCAGATCAGCTGTCACTGGTTTCGTCAATTCTTTAAGCTACAACTCAGTTACAACTATGAAATAAAACACTGTGTGCCCAGACCGACAGTTTATGTCAGCAGATAGTAAACACTGGCTGACCGCCTGTTATACTGACAGCACCTTAACTGGAACTTCAGCAAAACTACAACCGTGCTAACATGAAGCAGCCAAAGAGAAGTTGAGAACTGTCAGTTCAAATGAGCTGATATCCAATATAAATGACTGTATATTAGGATGGATAATGTGGCACTTCCCTCAAATCACAAAATATTAGTTGTTCAAGTTTGCAGATGAAGGTTTAAGTTCTTTAAAGTTGAGTTAATTACAAACTAAAATAATAATCAGATGCACAGCTCGGCCCTGCTAAAACAAGTGGTGATCACTCAGTCTTCATCAGTGTGATTTATAATTGTAATTTCTTCAGTGTCAAAACAAAATTAGTCTATTATCGATTCTCATAATATTGTAATATTATTCTGCTGTACTAGTGGGGCTTTTCACAGTACTGTTTATGCCTCCCTTGGATGAAGGACTGACTCATTAGAAAAGTACCAATGGGCCCATTTGACCTCTCCAACGCAAGGCTGCCCCAAACGCTCGAAACAGTGCTACTCTTCACTTACATACAATTTTTCCATGCAGTATGCCATCGTCACCCTTGAGTCATTGAGGTTTTCTGCCACCTCCCATAGACCCCTGTTGCCTACTCTTAAGCTGATTTGTCAGGTTTTTAGTGACTTGGATTATCGATTTCCCCGTTTTGCAATGAGGTTATCAGCTCGTCCTGCAATCAGCTACACATGCTTTGTTGGAAATGGGACATCAGATCAGTGGTGGTGGCGGCAGCTTTTAAGTTCCCTTTTAATTATATTTGCCTCCTCACCTCAAGAGCACAAGCACAGTTGCAGACGGAGGAGATGTGTACTTAGCGGTCATCCCAGGCAATCTCTGCACATTGGAGGCATTTACAAGTTACTATTGAAGGCAGTGAATTAGGACAGCCAGTGATTATTTTTGTAAGTGCATAATCTGGCAGTTCAGCTAGAGAATAAATGTTGAATGGTGCCATCTTGTTAGAATCACACAAGGTGCCAAATCCCGAAAGTCACATTGTTACTACTCATGCTGGTTTCAGCCAACACTGAAATAACATTGTTATTCTTAACATTTTAGCTTCTGAAAACAAAACATTGGAATATGGGAGGCTTTAATAATTATGAAGGTATCTAAAGTGAAAATAAAAGTTCAAAATCATGTTATTTCCTCACAGGATTATTAGGAAATGCATACTTGTCTAGAAATTGCTCAATTTTGTCAGCTCTACTTGCACCCCCTGAATCCTACACTTGATGACGCCAAGCAGCAGCCAGAAAAACAGGTTTCAAAGTCTAACTAGTTTTCCAGGTAAAGAGAGTAATTGCAGGTCTGGAGGCCTAAATAAGCTAAAATAAGTGTTCTTCACTGCTGCTCAGGGTCAAATTTGTCTAGTCAGCTTTGAACTGAACTTTCTCAGGACCTGCTGACAGAGCACTGATAGGTATAATGCTGCTTATTTTCTTGTCACATTGTAAGAAATAGAGAAGTTGAAGTTGAGGCCACAATCAATTTGAACAGGTGGTATGTTATCAACACAGTTCAATTACATGCCCACAGACTCAGCCAATGAAATGTCAGTGGCATCCGGTTAATATGTTAAATATTTACACACGTGAATACTTCCTGTGGTGTTAAATAATCACCAACATACTGTTGTTACAGTGTCCGTGTTGAAATCAGCAGCTAACGAAAGCTGGACATTTGTGCCTTAACACATGTCTTGTTAAGATTGAAACATTAAAATATTCTTGATCAAGAAATACTTTGAAACAAAGATAATTAATGGAAAATAACTTTAGTTAACCTATTTCAGAAAACTGAAATAAGTAGCAGCTGCCCTGTCAGTGTAGTAAATAAAACAAGTGTGCCATATAAAATAAATCAAGCAATTAGGTATGCACTGACATGCAGCTAAGGGTATTTAGGAAGACATGTAATTAGGTCAGGGTCTCCCACCATCAGGGTGCTGCTCTGTCATCACAGCAATAGCTGTTGGCAGTTTAAAAAAAGGTCACCTAGGAAGGCAGAAGAAGACTAAACTAGAGGTAGTGTTGGCAGCATTTGGTTCATTGTTATAGTGCTCATTTTGATGGCAAGGTAAGCTCGTTCTCATCTGACTGAACTAACAGCTGCTGAAGCAGATGTAATGGAGGCAGAATTATGTAACTGCAGCCGAAAGGAAGGTGCAAAGCGTGTTCTTCTGAACCACGTCTGCATCCAACCGTGCAGTAAGCATATAGCGGGTACTAGCTTAGAACACAAGCACCACAGCTTCTCACTGATAGGAACAAACTGTCAGTGTCAAGGACATTTCAGAATATCCTTCTGTTTCCCTACAGTGACCCCAATGACCATTGACACTTGGCGATGGGAACTGTGAACCTGTTCCAAATTGTCCAATCCAGCAGAATCGTAGACCTCCAAGCCTTTTAAATCCCTTTATTAATGCCAACAAGCTTTCTGTCTTTTGTTTATTGCAAAGCAACAAAGTCACACTCGTGTATCTACGCTTCTGGAAACTTGCAAGAAGAAGAAGTCATGAAGAAATAAACAGCCCAGAATAACAGTTTCAGAACAGAACAGAATGAGAAAAGTGGCTCTGCTCTGTGGTGTATTGGATACCAGCATGACACCAAAGCATCTTTCCACAAAACATGGGCTTAGAGGTCATGAATGCCATGTATTTGACAATCTATGCACAGGTACTGATGCTTCCCAGCTGAGAAGCAAGTTCATAACTTGCCTATGTTACAACAACATTAGCAGCAAGCAGGCTCAGCAGTTTTTTTAACTAAGAAAACCAAAATGGAAACAAATGCTGTACAAATACTGTCATGGGAACAGGTTCTAAATCACACAATGGTTAAACACCGGAGCTTTACCTGCATCACATGCTTAGCTTATTTTTACACTGTGTTCAGAATTAGAGACGCTAAGTTGTGTAGATGCTGAAAACCTACTTTATTATACACAGAATGCTCAGGAACCAGTGACAGAATCTCTAAACAAGTGGGCCAATTAGGAGCATCACTAATTGCATGCGTATCAATACCCAGATCTACCTAACTCATAGTCTCTTGCCCAGTGTTATTCTATTTCACCCTATCAACACCAAGTTATAGCCATGATTTTCAGTAGCAAGTGTAACCTCGTGTGCTCTCGAGATCTTTTTCTTTTGAGTTACTCTTTTAATGATGGATTTGTTTCGGGTGAGACTAGCTTGCAGGGATGGCACATTCTCCAGTGATACATTATCAATAGAGTGCAGTTAGCGTTGGGCAAGGTTGTGCATATATCAGGAGTGGGCTGACATTTATAGCTGCGGATGTGTGCATTTATGGTGTACACTGTGTAGCTGCAGAATCCATGCTTATAACTTCCAGTGTTGTGATGCACCACTGCTGGAGCAAAAGTGAAATCCATCACAATATGGGGGGTACATAGAGCCCCACACTGCAGTGTACGCACTGGCTATCAGTGTAGTTCATATTTGCACGATGGCACTTGAACATGTTTGATAACCTGAGACTTGTCATGTTTGTTGATTATTATTTCATCTCAGTTGCCATTCAAATTCTGCAAAACTGAATGTTGTACACAATACATTCGGCAGAGAGCAGCTTTTGTCCTACATTCATTCACATGTGACAGCCCACCACATGTATGTTCAGTGTCATGGCAATGCCCTGTAGATAATATTGCCTTTATTTATCACTATGTGCCAGCAGTCATTCTGTCACTCAGACTACATTGTCACAGCAGGAGGCTCTTTGTTTACTGCTCTGCTTGGCTCATCTGATCCCATAAGCGTATATTGATGTGTAAAGCTCATGTTTGCCAACTGAGGTTTTCTTTCTAAGACCTCCTCACAACAAGGCGTGTGTGTCAGGTATAGGTACTAGGACATTTGTTTTAGAGACATGGTGCCGTTGAGGTTTTAACATGTTATTTTTAAATGATTAAATGGTGTTATGTGGCTGAACTCACATTATAAAAAATACCATTAGATTTTTTTTTTTAAATGCACCTGTAATTTCATGACTGGAGTCATTACCCACAGCTGTCTGTACACTGTCTGACATGTCTGTTTACAGTCTTCTGATCTCTTCTTACAACTAACTTCAACAACCATTAATACTGTATTGGAAACTTTTCTCCCCCTCACGTGTTTTTTACGCCTAATAAGGCTGTTACAGTAAATATTACCATCTGTCTTAATACGGCGTCGAAAGTGGTGAGGTTTCATACAAATAATCCAGAGTCAGCTGCTAATGATTCAGTGGGGCACACAAACAGGCCTCCTCTGAAAGAGGAAGTGTTTACTTCCTAGGTTCTTGTTCCTGTAGCTGCGGCTGCAGTTTAAATGGTGCATCCACCACTCATTCCCACACTCCCATGAAATCTTCCGTTACTGGCCCAGGTTCTATTCACATAACCAGCGAGGACTTTTTGTCTGCTGTGGTCCTCAGTGATGTTTTTTTTTCTGTTTTTTGGTGGCAAATAGTTTCATTCTCACAAACTGAGCCAAGTTGTAGTTCTTGTGCAGGTCCATGTGCCTTTATGTTAAGAAACTAAATACAACATGTCATTATCTTACAAAGGAGGAAGAAGGTCAACGTTTCTTCTATTAATGTCATTGCTATGGAACAACAGAAACACTGGTTATGTTGCTTTTTTGCTCATCTGTAACCAGAAAACTGCATACTGTATGTACACATTTGAATATTAATGAGCTTTGTGGCAAAAAAGATTTTTTAAGAGACAGTTTATGTCAAATCACATCATTCTTTTTTTATTTATGCAGTTTAATTAATAGTCTCTCAGACATCCATTGCATTTAACTGTCATCCATTCTTTATGGCACAACCTCATTTGTCATTATGGTGACATGTATGGTTTACAAATGACTGTGAGCACTGTGTTTTAAAGTCTACGGAGACCCATTCAGTCTCATTCTGTTTCTGACTACACACCTGTAAACAGGAATTCAATGTACTTAGTAACTCACACCGAACAACTGTGAGGCCTGTTATCATGAAGTGCAGTTTAAGTCATTAACTGTAATGCATTTAAGTGTTATAAATTATACATGCAGAAGTGTGTCAAGTCCCCATCCGCATCTATAACTCAGCCGATACGGCTCAGGGGTAATTAGTGTTCAGATGAGATCGTTCACAAATCTCGGCAGTAAGCGTTGGTGCTCACTGCAGTCACACACAATTACTTCAGGAAACGCTTCAATAGTTTTTAACATTTTCTTTGGACGTGTTCCTGGAAGCAAAAGGTTATTTAGGATTGTATTGTTTGGCTGCCCATTGAACAAAAAAACAACAGCACCTAGCCATGTGAGCCAACGCTATCACAGTGTAAATACTGGAGAAATTATGACCTAGTCAAAAGGAGCCAGGGGTTCTCCTTGCACATGCTCAGTACTTGCCTGCAAAGGTGTTTGTAGGTGAAGCCTGGCCACTTATCTCTGGTGTATGTAGGGTGCTGGTGTCGTGTTAATGGGCCCGTGGAGGGGGTGATAATTGATTCATTCTCCCCACTCTCATTCTCATTATCGCCCGTTCCCAGGGTAGCATGTTTCTCTCCAGGTTCACTCGCAGCCTCCCATGTGTCCCTCTTCCCTCCCTGCAGTTTGACTGTCAGGGGACAGGTGGCCGGGAGAGTCCCAAACCTAGGCCGGGATCACACATGGAAGGTGGAGGCGGAGGAGGGACAGGACAGACGTCTCTGAGATTAGGTTATTGTTGCATCTGGCTGAGTGAACTGCTAATTATGGTGTATATTAATCCACTTCTCCTCTCCTCAACCCTACCCCCACCACCTTGTGTTCACAGTATTCGCAGCGTGATGCAGAAGTACCTTGAGGAGAGAGACGAACTGACATTTGACAAAATTTTCAACCAGAAAATTGGTAAGTCTCAACGTTTTTATTATATCAAGGGACAGCATCCACTGAGAAGAATCAGATGAAATGCTTTTGTTGTAATCGAATTACCAGTGTTCAACAGTGTTCCTCTTAAGGAGGGAAAAAGCTGCTCATCCACAGACAATTAAATAAAACAATTGTCGGAATCTGTTTTATTTGAATGTGATCACACTGACACAGTCAGGCATTGTGCACAGTTCCTCTGAGCTGCTAAAGTCGTCCTATCAATTTACAGAAGGCCCACTGGCTAGCTTCTTTTCAGAGCTTCTAACCACATTTTGTCTTAATGGGCTAATGGAGCTTGCTCAGGGAATTAGTCAGGGGAACCAATCCGCTGATGAAGGTTGATACCGATATCTAGTGCTACGCAATCTATCAATATTATGTCGATATTGTGATATGAGACATGACAAAATGTCCTAGACTTTCCGATATCACACGATAAGTGTTGCCTCTCCTTGTTTTTAAAGGCTGCAGTACAGTAACAATGTGGTAATCCAAACCAGACCTTTCTCCTAGCTGTTTGCCTTTATCAACTTGATCACTGTCATCATAACTATTGAAAATAATGGGTAAATATTTTGTAGAAGCAACGATAGTCATCCCTCCAATTTTGTAGTGATATTTAGGTACTTGGTCAAAATATCATCATAATTTATTTTGTTTTCCTGTTAATTGGTCCAGTTTTAGTGGGAAGCTCTGGAACAAAAGGCAGTAAGTTTGCCAATCTATAGTAAAACATGGCTTACTCTCCAAACTCTCATGTTGGCCAATGTTAGCAAGTTAACGTAGATATTGCTACAGCAGACATTACTGAGTCAGTTTGCTGACTACTGACTTTCACTTACTCTCTCCTATTACATGCATTGAAAAGGACTGCTTTCTCTGGCTGCTGTTACATTGGCTAGTAGGTGCCCGAGTCCCGATAGGCGTTTCCATTGTGGCTAACGCTACAGCTGATTGGATCAGAATGAACAAAATGATGGATTTATAGACAATAAAAAAGAGACCCCTGATTGACCAGTCATGGTTCTGCTCTGATCTGGACTGATTGCCGGTTAGCAAATGTTAGCATGCTAACATCCAAAGACATCCTAAGACGGCAAACATTATACACTTGCTGCTAAGGTAGTCATGGGTATTTTAGCGTATGACCTCTTATGGCTGTGATCATGACTATAGGTTCATAGTCACGTTTCACTGACAATGTACAAAACATTTTGAAAATTACTTAAAAAACGAAATGAAACTTGCTTGTTGATTGGTTTAGATGCTTTGTGCTAACTGCGGTTTCTTCTCGACGATAAGTAAGACACACTTTAGTAAAATCGCTCTACAATAAGTCGGCTTTCTTAGTTAAACCTCATAGTTCCGAAATAAATCACTTCACAATTTAATCATTACATTTTAGTTATTTTAAACTTGCTACTGAATAAATAAAATCATTCTGGTAAAATGCTATTGTGCCTCAGTGAAGTTGGGTTACATTAATGTCAGTGTAGCTGCTCCGTGGCATATGCCGCTCCGGTAATGCACACCTACATCTACTAGATAGGACAACCACCACATTGATTGCTTGTGCACAGAGGTGAGGTGATGTTGTTGGTCTCGCTGATCTTCTTACATTACCGCTGCTTGTCCTGACATCCATACTCACAAAGCTGTCTGGACAAAAGCCAATGTCAACAGCTTGTGCCTTTCTCCACATTTTTACAACATTAAGCTGAAAATAAATAACAAATTATTATTAAACAATAAAATATTGTTCATTCAAAGTATTTTTGTTTTTATTTTTGCTTAACTGTAGCCAAATGTAAAAATGTGGTCTCATACTGTCCCGAAGCACTCATTGTTCTAAAATGAAGGTTTTTTTTTTAACATAGTGGTGTTGGTTATGTTTTCGTGTTGTTCAGCTATGTCTAATATGCTTGCTGTCCCTTCATTGCAAACGAATTGGTTATGATCACGGTTTGGCTTTGTTTGTGTTTAGCGTCACATGTGTTGATGCAGCGGCTCAGTGCAGAGCGTCATGTTTCCTGCTTCCTCCTGCCCTCCAGTCGGTAGCAGTGCCTCTGTGCTGGCTCCTCCGAGTGTTTCCATTCTGAGCTGACAGGCTGTGTGCCAGTAGTTGTGGCGTACCAGGGGACCACAGCCGCCCTGCAGGCTTCTACTAGGTTTACTTACTGTTCTAGGTCTCAGCCCCCCTGTGAGAACAGACTGCGTTAATTCTCCCTGCCTCCTTCTTTGTCTTCAGCTCTCCCTCCGTCAGACTTGTTGCTCTCTTTATTTCTGTCTGTTATGTTCAGCATCATCACCTCATACTTCCTCTCTTCTACTGTGTGCGTCTGTGTGGGTGGGTGTGCACATGCTTGTTAGACGCCAGCTTCTAACCCTTGACATTCACCAAACCAAGAATATTTCAGCACTTCCCAGGTGATATTTTCTCATATCACGTTCAGAGTAAACAACAGGAAGTAACGTGCTACTGCTCTGTGCTGGAATATTTAACATGTATGGACCAAATGTTTTAGCTCTGTTATACGATCAAACATTCGCCATGTCACCTGTCCGAATATTAATCAGCATCCTTTTTGATGTGTCATCTTTAAAACATTTCTTCAACATTTCCTGGTTTTAGCGTCTCAGATGTGAGGATAGCTGTTTGGTAGTTGTTGTCTTCGTAAACTGAATCTCGTTGGGTTTTTGGACAAAGCAAGCAATTTGATAATGTCACCTTCAGCTCTGGGGAACTGTGAATGTCATTTTTCTCTTTTCTCTGACATTTAATAGACCCACCAATTAATCCATCAGTTGAGGGGAAAAAAAGATAAAAACTGCATGTTTGGACTAAGGGGGAAACTACAGTGTTTACTTGCGAATGATCGGCCCATATTGGGGACTACACTGCAACTAACAAAATGTTTAAAAGCTGTATCTTCCAGTTTTTGTAGTAGTGCGTTCTGTCATGCACATTAAAACCTGTCCAACATGGACTTGTTGAAGTAGTGCAAACATTTTTCAGACATGATCTGGATCTCATTTATTCTAATCATCCACCCAGAGGAACTTTTTACTTTAATTACTGGTACATTTCACTGTTCAATGTTTTCAAGCTCACCTAAAGCACATAACAAACAAAGCCTTCTCTCCTCAGGGGACTGGTTTAAAAGTGGTTTCAACAGCTCGTGGCTATGTGACCAGAACATTTCTGTGCACACAGAGGTTTGACTTTGGGTTAAATTCTTTCCAGCTTTCATTCTAATAACGATAATTTGAGCTGAGCATCATAAATATTACATTGTTTTGGAAGAAATGGAGATTTTACTTGTCCAGAGAAAGCCTTTCTGCTGAGTCTGTTCCAAAGTTGCTCATATGATGTTAAAATCAAATGTTTGGAGGTTCCCATTACATATCAGCACTAACCATACCAGTATAAACCTACAGACTTGCTGCAATTATTGAAAAAACCCGTAATATTGAGTCATTGTGTAGACTTTAAAATGTCAGAAAATAGCAGATAATATATATTAAAATGATATTAAATGGGCAGTCAGAAAATAGCCAAAATCAAAAAACCAGTGAATTTTAGCTGGAATTGTTACTAATGTAAGATCTTTTATTGCTGCAGTCTCCCATCTCCCTGCTTATCAGCACTATCTGTCTTACTGTCTTCCTTTGAGCCAGAAGCTGTCCCTCTGGTTGCTTCTGGTCATTAGTCCAGCTCTCAGGTCTCATTAGTTAGTTTCCCAGGAAAACACTTGTTACCAGCCTCTGGGACATTTGCATCCCAGGTAATCAACAGGCAGCTTCATTTCCCTGCTTCATTTCTGTAATACAGTTGTTTGGTGAGAGTTTATTTGCTTCAAAAAATCTCAAGTGTTGATTGTTCTCTGACCAATCAGGAGCAACTGACTTGACTGTCCCATCATGCTAATTTCCATTTGATGCAGGAGCTGAGGAAATGTGACAAAATACTACTACTATTACCAATGACAATAATAATAACTGTAATAACAATGGTGCATTATTCATGTCCTTGCCCAAATAGAAACTAAGTCATGTAAATGAAGGTGTTTTAAGCTGTCATTTGAAGGGTTGTGTCATATTTGTAGCTGATGCAGAAGAACACAGCCAACACAGGTAAACCCACAGGCTAAGGGTATGAGTTCCAATGTTTTGTGCCTGACTAACTTTTTAACTTTAAGCTGTTTGGGGTCAATCGAACAGCCAGCCCTATAATTAGTGAACGAACATGTCTACCTGCCTGGCTCAGCTGCAACTGTGCTTTGCCTCAATGAAAATCTCAACAGTTGTACAGCTGTGTAACTACGAGGGCGGGGCTCAGCAAAGGGTCAGTTTAAGAACAGGTCAGTACATCTGCGTGAAAGCCATTCCACGCTATCCAGAGACTTGTAAGTCCACCAAGTTTCATAACTTGGAAATAGCTTTTTATCATCATCAGATTGTCAAGAATAAAGTTTTGTTTTAATGTCTGTTTGAATGTCACAAGTCACTCTTTCAGTAAGTGCAGGAAGATGTTGCTGAAAATTCTGTTGTGAGCTTCCACCTCATAACTGTTTTTGATCTTTCGTTGTGCTCCTCTTGCCTGATCCATTAACAGAACAACAGAGGGTTCTGAAAGAGGTGACGAACTCAGACAGTGTAGCATTAGGCAGCGCAGCTTAGGGAAATGATTGAGGCTGCGAGCATCGTGGGGCGCAGTGTGCTGTACGCATTTGAATGGCAAATGCGCAGCTTTGCATGTAACAAGGGATAGCTGTCCAACACGCTCAAACATAGCACCATGTGACCACAGAGCTGCCCATGCGGTTTCAGCAATACAAACAGTAACCACAAACCCCAACCTGTTGCAATAAGTACATACAAGCTTGCAAAACTGTATACATTTGACATAAATACTCACTTTAAATAAATGATCTTCAGCCTGAAAATGCAGTTATTTCAGCTGTTTTATTTGCACTGCATCACTAGAGTTGTCTTGTCACAACAGGACCCAAACGCTCATTCAGGCTTTAATAATCAGTCCTCCTCTATTGTTGTTTTGCCCTTCAACTCATTCAAAATGCAGCAGCTGTGGTTTTGATACAGACTAAATAGTGAGACCTTAACACCCGCCTTATTCCACTGATTGTGGCTGCCATTGTCAGCTTGAATTGAATTTTAAAGTTATTTTTATTTGAAATTGTCATTATTTTACACACTAACATGCCCTGCAATTTAGCTCTCAGAAACATTCCTGCGTGTGTCATCCAAAATGTGAAATCTGTATTCATTATAAAGTTAGTCTAGCACAAAACATTGGAACTCGCGTTCCTAGCTTGTGGGTTTACAAGGGTTGGCTCTCCTTCATTTCTGGTATAGTCATGCACAAAATATGTCAGTCCTTTTTCAGTTAAATTGCTGGGATCCAGCTTCACAATTGGAGGTGGATTTTAATTAACAGTTGCAGAAGCTGGGCTTTGAGTTCCCTTTTGATTTTAGTACTCTCAACAAGCTTTGTCCTTGAGCTCAACAAGGCTTGTTGACTGTCATGACAACCAAGGTCAGGATGGAGACGCTGCAGTGCTGTTGGAATGTTTATCCTCAAGGGTAGAGACACGGTCAATTTTTAGTTTCAAGAGCGTTTTTGCAACCCTAAAATGTGATTTTGAGATATTGACAAGGAGGTGATATTTGATAAGATTGAGTAGGACGAGTCTGTGCATCGTCTGAATCAAAGTGTAACATCACAAGACAGTTTTGGGCAGTTCATAAACTTAACTGTCCAGAATCCTAACGGGATGAGAGTCATTCCTATTATGTCTTGTTACAAAGCCGAAGAAGCAGCGTTGACTATATTCACCTGCCTCTACATCAGCTGGACAGCCACAGTCCTTTGTGAGGTTCTGGTTGTTAGTAGATTCCTGCTTATAAAGCCAGACAAAATCAGGGTCAGGCTGGATGACCATTATGTAATAGACATTCTGTACACTCTAAATATAGCAGGCATACTGGCTACTATTTCACCTTGAATAGTTTTTTAAAAACGTATACGGTTTTCTACAATAACTACTGCATAGCATACATAGTTGTAGTCAGTTAACAAATGTATTAATACTTGATGTTTTCCAACGCAGCCTGTATGAAACGACTTATGAGATGTTATATTGAGAGCAACACTTCATTTTCTTGTGTTTGACCATGAAGAATGCTCAGCCCTTATTAGCTTGAAGGTGCGCATCAGGTCATACATTGTCACACAGTTCTGATATGGCGGTTGCTATTTTACAGTTGTGCTAATTGCTTGTAGTGACAAACCCACAGTTAACTTATCTGCACTTCCCCTCTGCTCAGCAGAGCCATTCAACATCATTTTGGTAAAATCTAGCAACTTAGTGAATATAGTGGAAAGAAGCATGGCTCCCAAATGAACGCTAATGTTGCTCGAGATCTGCTGGATCTGTGACCTTAATAACTTTATATAGTGATACCATGTCAGAGTTGTGATTGAACCTCCTTTGTTCAATCTTGTGGCCAGAAAATCTATTATTGTTGTCTTAAAGTCAAACCTGCCACTATTTTGAGTTAGGAAACAATATGTGGAGTCACTTTTCAATCTATTGTGGAGCCAGTTTCAAGTGTCCATTGCGACTGCAGTTATTTTTCTTTTTTGACTTGAACCGGAAGCCTTACTGGACTCACTAATTGGACTTCATAATTACATTTTCGTTTCAACTTCTGCCACAGTGCACCACATCGTTTTAACTTTTTATCTCATAACTTATAATTAGATTCATTATTGAACACCCTGCGACGCTTTGCTCACTTGTATGCCTGTGCTCAAAGGGGCATACTTTTACTCCTAGCACTTGTACTTTGTACCATGTGGTTTGTGTACCATGTGGTTTGTGTACCGCTGCTGTGACATACCAATATTCCCTGTGTGGATAAATACTCCTTTTAAAATACTCTATATCTACTTTTGTCATAAGTTAATATGTACCAATATGTTAATATGTACTAATACTAATATCACTTTATTATATTACCTATTTTATGGCTCAGGAGCATGTATTGTTTAACTGAGTAATATTTAGCAATTATCTGTTGGAATAATTACAAAGAAATCTTTTTTATTTTGTTGTTATTTATAACAACATCAAGGTTGGCATAAAGTATATTCAGATGAAATTATTTTGTAAGAATTATGATTACACATTCAAGCATGGACACAGAGTTTATATGTTCACGTACACATGCATATTACCCTATACTTTTCTGCTTTTGGCTCTTGTGTTTAGGTGTTTAACTGCATTTAGTTGCATTTTATTGTCTCCTCACTTGTACTCTGAATCTAATCTAATCAACTACAGTGGGTAAAAGCTTTAAAGTGAGTCACATGTATGAAATATCATTCATTAAAACTGAACAGAATAAACAATTTGTTAATAAACAAAGCCACCTGTTATGGACATTATCAATTATCAGACTCGGGGCTAACAAAGGGTTCAGAGAAGGAGTCCAAATGAAGCAAGGCTCATTTACGAGGTAATCAGAACTGCTGTGTTTTATTTGGATTGCATCATCTCCCCCTCTCCGCTGCGCTGCTCCTCCTCTCATTTTCATGCTTCTTCATTCTTCCTAATGTCCCCCATCTCTCCCCTTTTCTCTCGTCTTTCTCTCACTCTTGCTTTGGCATTCTCCCTCTCCATCTGTCAGACTTCTGGAATGGATGATGGAGAGTCGTGTGTTGCCTAGCAACTGTGGTTGCCATGGGAACCTGACCAGAACTGCTGCATTTGCTTGTCGACGGGGAGAAATGAAATTGATTAAAGGAGGAATAAAATAGGTGATGAGAATTGGAGAGAGGAAATGGAGAGGACGGCGTTAAAAGGAGAGCAATAAATGGAAAGAGCCTGGGTGATCTCTCTTTCCCAGAATGCAACGTTTCTCCTAGAGGCCAGGATGTGTATGTCAGCAGACTGTCCACGCCTCCGGTCCTTCTCACGTCTGTCCTTTATTAATCCATCATGATTCACACTATCCTCCCATCAAAGGAATCAGAGTTGCTTATTTGATTAACTGAACTATGACAAAGTAATGCCGTTTTTTACCTTCTGAAAATACTGTAAACACATATTGCAGTCAGATTATTTTTCTACACAGAAAAATCTGAAATGAAAACCAAACACACATATTAATAACAATAATTATTACAAACTTTCTTTTTTTGAGGAAAAAAAACCAAACTACAGGTTGAAAAATAAACACTAAGGAGTTGACCCACAAACGGGGGAAAGAATTATCTCACTTTAATATCCACAGTATAGCTGTATAGCAAACAGAAAGAGTTTGCTCTGTTGTCAAAAAAGGTGTTAACGATGAAGTTGCCTTCATGATAAGTAAGATAAGGTCCTTCACAAGCACAAACGGTGGGTAAGGGGATTAATTAATACTTTACACCCTACTTTATATATTTTACAATGTTGCACATTACAACACTATATCCTGCTGCTATCATAAAACATATAAAACATATTGTGGAGAGCCGCTGTTGGTGGTTATTAATATTGTCGTTCAGCCAGTGGAGTTTTGAATAAGGGTTTTCCCACTTCTGGGACAGAACTTGGAAGTTGTGTTTTCACCTGGCTCCATGTAGCCGGCGTTGGCTTCCTTTGCCTTGGACTCTTCAGCTGTTTGTTCCCTTGGCAGTCGGTGCTGTCGAGACAGTGTAGCATCGATCAGTCATCTAAATTTGTGTGTCAAGGTCCAGCAAAGTTGAGCATACTCTGATTGCTGCAATTCTATTGAAGTAAGTGTATTTCGCTCCAGACCAAAATGCTATTTTCGACACTGGTGTGTTTACCCATCATGCCCTTGGCACCCAACCTCATGTTGCCTTCCAGCGTTGCCGGTACTCAGGCGGGTTGATGGCTTACTACTACTCCACTCTACACAGTACAGAGACAGATGTCAGCTTTTCGCTTTGTTGCCCACTTTCCATTTTTTCCTCTGACCTCCCATCTCCACCCTCACCCCCCCTGCAGATTTTGGCATCATGTTTTTGTGTAGCAAGTGTGATCTTTTTAATTCACCGTGTGTCTCTCAGACAGGGTGTCTGTGTTTCTTTGGTCATGATTGTGCGTTTGAACTTGCCCCTATCACTGTTTGTCTTCCCTCTTTTATAAATATGAACACTGGAGACATGTTAAAGGTTGCGCCATCTGTTCGTGACCACATCAGATTCGTTCCACGTGCGCTGATTGATAGTAATCATCCTATATACTACTTTAGACGCAACCAGCTTGGATGTGATTGGATGTGCAGGTGGATGTGATGAAGCTGAGTCAGGCCCAGCCAGCAGGCCTGCAGACTCTCTCCATATGCTCATATTCTTTATTGTTGGGTCCTGTGTGTCTAGTTAGGTCTTAACCCACATCTATAAATCATTGTGTCTCCTCTGTATTGGCTCTCTATATGCAGCTAATGTCTGGAGCTGTTCATAATTTAATGTAAGTTGTTCGCTTCAGTACAGCGTGCTTACATGTCAAAAGCTGTCATCTCGGTTAGCACGTTCAAAGCAGCAGGCTTTTGTAAACAGTGAAAGTTGTTCCAGGACAAGACGTCCGCTCAGTCATTTGTTTTAAGTTTTGCAAACAGTCCTGTGGTGACGAAGTTGAAAGTTGGAGGCATGAAAGTCTCGTCCCTGCTTAAGTAACAGGGCTCTCGGCGTGTTTTTCTTTCAGTCATTTTCTTGTCTAAACGCCCTCTATCCTAAACTAGTAATATGTGATCATAACGATACCGGAAGTATCTTTTAAAATTAGCTTTTGCTAGCTGATGCATTTCTTGAAAGGTGTGATGACGTGCAACATGTATATTATTGTGTCATTGTAGTTTGTGGAAGTTGAGTAACTATTTCTTTGAGACCATTTGATACTTCCTATGGCTCTTGTGTTTAAGAAAAGTAATTTATTATAATGTAGGAAAAATGCAAACATTTAAAACAGGATTAGCTGCCGGGATCGAGGTGTAATTGCATTAGATAAATGGTTGCTCAGAATTTGTTATACTGTGCAGCTCTTCTGTTTTATGAATTATCATACAGAGATCTAGTTTTCAACCTTTTTAACCAGCTCACACCTGACATCAGTGGCGCTGCATATATACACTGTAAGCTGGATTGATCTCAGTTGCAGGCTGAGGAGGTACACGGCATTTAACAAAACACAGGCATGTAACAAATGTGTCAATGAGAAACAGTGTTTATAACTAATAACTTATAAGTATGTAGGTAGAGTTCTGCTCTCAACATGGTGTGTATTTTCACATCTTTACATGTCACAGGTTCTGAAAAGACAAAGGAGACGCCTGTGTATCCCTGCTCATAGCTCCTCTTTCAAGTCTCCTCTCTCCTGGAGATGCACTTTAGGAACTGAAAGATCCCTCCAGATGATGCACTGAGGTTGATTTTCTGGTTCGCAAGCAGGAGGTTGGAGGAGAGTGGAGACAAAAACTAAGAAGAGCCCTGTGACTTTGATAGCTGCGTGTCAAACAACTGTGTGCCACTGTCCATCTTTTACAGGCCGCAGTCAGTCATGTCGCAATTGTTCATCTGATCTATTATTTTAGCTGTTCCCTGACTTCAGACTTTAAGGCCACATGTTCTTCCAGTCAGGGCATCACCCTGGGTAAGGAAAAATGCAGATAAACCCAAAAAACAATAGCTGTTCCCTCTCTGTTGTTTTGTAAACCTCAGGTTTGGCTGCGTGACGTGTACACAACAGAGCCCATTGATGCAAATGACAAAGCTATCTGCATAAACTATCTGAACTAGTTATGCTATCAACATATCCTTAGTCTACATATTCATAAACATATACATACATATATTTGAGGTGCCTGCATGCTTGCAGATTGAAATACCTTTATTATTAACATCATATGTGTATTCTGTGAACCATGTGTGTCTGTAAGTGTGTGGGTTTTTTTAATTTATTGGGGGTTTTTTTTCCAGTGCAGCATGCAATAAAAACAATCTTGACATGGACAACATAAACCATACACAAACCATACATAAACTACAAAACACCATATATGACTTGACTAGCTAAAACATGTAGCAACTAAACTGTAACTATGTAAATGAGTGTCGCAAGAACCAGGAAATCAGTGGTTCAACCAAGTAATGCAAAAAAAGCACTGCTTATACATCGCCACAGATTTATAATATTGTCTAATATTGTATTTCAAAACTCATAATTAAAACATAATCCACCTGGACAACTGTTATTAGCATTTCTGCAGCTAATTGTAGCAGCCCTTGGCCTTCACTCAGACTTGGTAATCACCATAAGACAGCAGGGCGAGAGAGCAGCAAGACCAGGAGAATACTTAACATTGTTTGCTAATCCTGATGTTGTACTTGAATGAATATCTGTCACATTGTGCATTATACACACACACACACACACACGCAGACAGACAGACAGACACAGGTCTGCTCGGTGCTGGCTCTCTTCCACCAGTAAAGGTCACTGTATGTATAATGCAACACAGTCATCCCCTGTCTCACATGACCCTTCAGTAAGAAACTTTTTCTTCTCTTTTCCATCAATAGAGTTAAAAAAACTGTTTTTTTCCCAATACTTCTTCATCTCAAAATGAACAACATCCTGTTTCCTCAATTGTTATTGAAATACATACTTTTTAAAGAACCGTGAAAAACATTTTAAAATTATAATACTGGGGAAATGTACAGCTGAATGTGAACCAGTCCCGGAGAGTCACAGGCAGCAAAAGTCTCAGTGACTTGGTTATTTGTTATTGGGGGCTTTTACTTTACTTTACTTGATGTTTACCCAACATATTTCTATAAGATAATGACATGAGACTGAATGAAACGGTAGTGAAAACTTGCACTTCCTGAAAGATAACGCTGATGATAACAAACAGAAAGTGAGAAGACTTGGCATCACGTGTGTGTGTGTGTGTGAGATACTGGAATAGGTCTGATGCTGTTGATAGTGTTGATACAGTATTTCGTGTACATATTGTTCACAGGCATCTTTATCCATTGCAATGCTGCTCGTCATTTGGGATCCTCATGTGATCCTTGTTTTATTTATATTTTGTATTATTTGAGAGTGAAAGCAAGCGACAAACAGAAGATGGTGTTGCTGTATCAACAGGTATTGTTGAACGTATTTCATTTTCCTTCTCATCCTTTTCAACATCTTGTCGGAGACAGACTGTGTCCATAGTGTGACTTTGGTGCAGGAATCACACTCGAGCTGATTAATCAATAAATTTATAACCCACCCACAGAAAACATTTGCTTGTGAAATTATATGTTATTTAATTTTAAGATATCGGTATTGTCTCTGTGATGTTGTGATGGTTAGTTATCCAGGCTTCAGTGAATGATTGTTTTCCAAATTGAATAATTGGAATATTGTCTTCCTGAATCTCTGGTGAAACCTGGCTGTTCTTAATACTCAGTCAGTCCCTTATGCCACAAACAGACGTGCAGTTCAACATTGCCTTTCAGATCTCACATACCACATTTCTTAATGAATCCCCGGCCCTGGTTCCACTTCGGGACCGTCTCTGGCTCCTCGGGCCTACCTGCTCCACATGGTGCAGCCAACTGTTGCCCGTGTGTGTGTGTGTGTGTGTGTGTGTGTGTGTGTTTGCAGGCTGGTGATGGACCACAGAGGTAGTTGTTAGAACAAGCCAGCTCGGTATTTTTAGACCATTCAGGTGATCTCGCTAATGAGACAAAAGCTCAGAGGAACTCGTGTCTGATTTGAAATAGGTGTGTGCCCGTGTGTGTGCATGTCTGTCTTCGCTGGAAGAGGCCATTTGTTGAATTAGCTGGGCAGTGTTGAAGTGTTCAGCGATTAAGGTTAATCCTTGAGTCTTGGTGATGTAAGAACTGTCGTTTTTTCCCCTCTGTCCCTCTCTCTTAATACCGCTTTCGCACGTTTAGTCCTTGCTGTTGAAAACCTGTGTGTCTGTGTGTCTGTGCTTGTATCGCTCATGTTGGGACAAACCTGTTTACATAGTCACATTGTGGAGTCTAACTGTCATTTTGGGGATATAATTCAAGTCATAACATAATCATTAAATTTTAGAGTAAAGAGCTGATTTAGGTTTAGTTTATAGTTGAGTGGTTGTAAGTCTATGTAATGTCCTCTGAAGTGATGGAAACACGATTCTGCATGTTTGTGTGTGTGCATGTGCATGGCCTGTGTGGTTGTCAGTAGCACCCATTCTGCAAACAAGGATGCCCTGGGCAGTCGGCTGTGTACATACACCATGTGTGGATGCATGTAGGCACATTTATTTGGATGAACCTTAGTGTCAGCGGTGGAGCAGAGGGGAAATGATGCATCACGTCTGGAGGAGAGATAAAGCAGAGGGGAAGAAGTGAGAATGGGTGATAGGAGGAGCGAGGCCCAAAACAAATGGCTTGAGCTGCGAGCTCACATTAAACTGAATCACTGAGGCCACTGAAATGCAACAAAAGCCACTTTTTTAGGGGCAAAGAAACTCATTTTGTGTTTTCTGTGTCTAATTTCTGTAACTTTACAGTTCAGTTCCACACATTTGCCAAGGTCTTCGATACAAAGCTGTTTACGGTCAATTCATTTGTAACTTTGGCTGTTTTTCTGAATTTATTTTGTCAAGAAGCCCCCTTTTTGTGATTCTGCACCTGCTTCAATTTGCTGGTGATGTGAACTAAGTGAAATGTGCACCATATTCACCTCTCCGCTGCTCTTATTAGAACCACAACTGACTCATTTTTTCATATAGTGTTTAATCTGTTTTTTGGCTCACAACATTCAGAATAAAATATGAGTAGAGTATCATAAAACCAGACATTTTAGTCTAACCAACACTCTAAATCTCCAGATAGTCATTTGACTTTATAATTGGCCTTATAAGTCTTTGCTGTTCAGGTAGTCCCGCTCCTCTGTACTTCACTTTTGATGTGTGAGTGTGCAAACACGTGCCGCATTGTCTCCTCATGCCTGTCATACAGTCCACTATACGGCTCTCACACCTTGATGTCTTGCAGGACGGTTGGGAAGGTTACAGTGACCGACAAGACTCATGATCTTTGTCAAGAATGAGATCTTGTTAGCTGTCTATTTTTGCTAATACCTGATGCTAATCAGGTAAAGTCACAGAGAGGAGTATACCAGCATGCAAACACTGAGTGCCACTGTGTCTCTTGAACACACAACATGCTGCTGCTTAGCTCATTACTCTTCTCTGTCCCTTGTCTCTGGCCTTCTCTGTCCTCTTGGCGCACATCTTTAGTTTGACCACGAGCGACTGTGAAACTATCTCGCAGTGTGATAATGGTGCAGACATCAGGGGATCATCGCAACTCTCCGGGCAAGCCTCCTGGCGAGCAGCACGGCCTACTGTACATCTCATTTCTGTGTCTCCGCACCATTGTACACACATAGCCGGTAGCCACGGAGGCAATTGCCATGGCAACAGCGCGTCTCATCTCTGCAAGCGAACGTGGATGCGTTTTTATTTCTCCCACCCCTCCTCTTCCTCAGATAATGTTTCATTGAGTGTGGATTTGACTGCACGTCGTGAGATTATTATCCATTGTTGGTGTGTTAGAGAGTGACACAGGGTGTCATTTTCAGCCAATACTGCCTGGTGCCATCTTCTATAATTATGAGCTCTGTGTGTGTGTGTGTGTGTGTGTGTGTGTGTGTGTGTGTGTGTGTGTACACATTTGTCTGCTGGGGGGGAAGGCTCAGAATCAGCTGCTGTAGCGGCCTTAATAAGAACAAGACAACCTCAATCCGTTATTAAGGCTAATACAGTAAATGGAGCTGCCCTTCTTTCATGTTCATGTGCTGGTACAGTTTATCTCAGTGTGTGTGTGTTTGTGTGTGACACATTGTATTTTACTGACTTCTTTCTTGACCATTGTAATACAATATAATACATAAAGTAACACACACATAATTCAGACATTTACATAAAATGCCAGACAGTAAATATACATACAGTAAACAACCAAGCAAATTTTGACGTGTAAAGAATGAAAGTTGATAAAAGTGTTTTTAGTAGTTTAGTCAGTGGTTTCTATGGTAACTTGCTGTCAGTGACAAGTGTCAGTTCACAAACTGATGTTGACAAGTTAATGTTCCGTTGTCACCTTGTTATTTTAGTGTTTTAGCACGCTACGGTGTTCTTATTAGCTGTAAAAGCCAGGTGTTTTTACTGTATTCTGGTCATAAAACTATTGAACTATCAACTGATGATGAACAATCAGCCGATAACAACTTCATTCTAATTGCTATAGTATTCTGTATTTGCAATTAGTACATCTAAGATCAACGTTCTTTACCATTTTGTTATTAACAGGTACCGGTAGAGTGGATTGACCATTAGAACCTCGCTGCCATTTAAACTTCACAGAGAAGAATCAAACATGTTTTTCCCAAAGATTAACTTTTTTTTTTGCCTTTAAAAAACAGAAAAGGTTCTGGATCAGTATCACCACAGTGTACAATTTGTTTTGCAGCTGTGAGCAGCTTCTTCTTTTCCTTTGTGTATTGCATCGTGGGAGAGTAGCGCACATCAGCAGCAAACTCAAAAAGACAAGTGTTTCTTACATATTCTTACATATTTTGGTTACTTTTCCAGAGTGAGCACTCAGAGTCACTGTGCGTTAAAGATCCAGGACTCAGCTCGTTTATGTCAGTGCCACGTTGCATCAGTTCTTCCATTACAGATTACAACTTTTCTGTTAAAGGTCCATAAGCATCTGTATGCGCATGTCCTACAGAGGTTCCCGTTTCTTTCTGACTTTGACTTTGTTTCCTCAACTTTTAGAGTAGAATAAATGCAAAGTAAACACACAGTAGTGTACTATTCATCATCAGGAGACCTTGAATGTCTACTAAATTTAATGGAGATCCATCTGATAGTTGTCAAGATGTCAGTCTGGACCGACAGATCAAACATCACTGCTACTTCTAGGGTCATGCTGCTATCAGGGTACAGCAATGTAACAGAGTGAACACGACTTTTTACCACTGGTATCCAGTTAATTGTAATTAATAGTAGTAATATGGAAAACAATAAAATTACCAACAGTCTGAGTTTTCCCTCCTGACTGTTTCTCTTGGCTTTGTGTCCTCCAGGCTTCCTACTGTTCAAGGACTTCTGCATGAATGAGATCGACGAGGCCGTGCCACAGCTCAAGTTCTACGAAGAAGTAAGTCAAAAGTGTCCCGCGTGTGTGTGTGCAGGATTAGACAGCATCATGGGATGGGTGAGAGATTAGGCCTGTAATCCCGCTCATTCAGATTTAGCCCTCCCAGGGATCTCTCTGCGTAGTTTTGTTCGGCGCTAAGATGACCCCGTGTGTTTGTTTCAGATTAAGGACTACGAGAAGCTGGACTCTGAGGAGGAGAGGTTGAGCCGCAGCCGGCAGATTTACGATGGCTACATCATGAAGGAGCTCCTGTCCTGTTCACATGTGAGGGGCACCTTCAGATCCACCCACACTGCGTCACTCTTGCACTCAAGGTCAAGCACATGCAGGGACGCAGAGCACACACCTGGTCGGAAGAGCAGTCTGTGTTGCTAGTATTAGTAGTGGTTCTCAATCTCCCACCACAGGGGCCTGCTGTGAGATCACTGACAGCATAAAAAAAGCACAATTTATTTTTCTCCTTTCAACTTTAAGAATTGGATCAGCGCCTTTATATATTTACAATTTTTTTTCTCAAGCCAGATGTATGTATGAAATAATAAACATCCATCAGAAAGTTTCACGTGAGCAAACGGGAATGAATCCGTCACGCTCCGTTAATTTAGTTAAATCTCCACAGGCTTAAAAATAAACCTTAAATCCAACAATCTGAGAAATAGAGCCGCAGTTAACAATTATTTACTATGTGTTATTCTCTAATTTAATTATTATTGATTGTTTTGTCTATAAAGTGCCAGAAAACAGGAAAAACCAGTCCTCCAGGCTTGTGTCCACATAATATATATTTTCTTTGACTTACTGGGTAAAGCCCAGAAATAATTGATTTACAGTCATCTATAATCAATAAAACACAAATCCTCACTGTGGATTAGGTGCATTTAAGCTTTAAACAATGACAAATGACTCGTCTGTTATCAAAATGCTTAGAGATATATTTTCTTTCAATCAGTGAATGGATTCACTGACAAATTATTTTAGCTTTACTGAGAAGTTGCAGCCGCTCACAGCTCGCGGATGAACGAGTCCTGCAACAAGTAGATACTGTTTTTGTTCTTTTCAAGACGAGCCGTACTATCAGATAAATGTCAGTCTGTTTTATCATCGACACATCGTCCTCACCATGAAAGAATGCATTCAAAGAGTTGCACACCAGACTCTTCAACACAAGACAAGGTCTGTATCAAATGCTGTCACATTATATTAAGGCTGCAGTAGCAGCAGGTTACATACAAAGAGTAACTCTCTTTGTGCATCTATACATTGATTATTATTTTTATGCACAAAGGAAACCAATTAATTTAACTGTGAAACACTGAATGAGCTGATTTTTAAGCAGTTAAGATGTCGTTCGTGTACGATAAACCTGTCGCCGTGCAAAACTCAAACCAGGCAGCTCAATAGTCATTAAAGCATCGTCGCCTCTATATATTTACAATTTTCACTCATGCCAAAGTCTGAAATGATAAACACCCATCAAAACACCCATGCCTCACATTAAGCCTGATTCAGCCAGGGAGAGAAAAGAAAAGTCTTCTCCGCCCTCATAAATCTTAGTTTTTAACTCTGTTCTCCCTTTTGCTTATTAGTATTGTGGCGCTCTCTGTACTTGTACTAAAACTGCCGTTTTTTAATGAAGCTGTGAGGAGCACTGATGTGTCATGTACCTGTGTTTGAAGGAAACAAAGCTGTTCCTTTAATAGATTGATGGAGGCAGTGATATTGCAGATTCCAGGTGTGTTTGCGTGTGAATGTGATATCTGGATCAAGTCCTATTTTTATAGTTTGGTATCAAGTTTGTTGTTGTTGTTGTTTTGTCTGAGGGACAGAATTGATCGGTTTACTCTATGAAAAGCCAAGAAACATCATGAACTGCAGAACAGATTCACACCACAATAATAAATGCTGTTAAGCATGATTTTCTAAGTCAAAACAGTGGATTTTGTGTTTCGTCATATAACAATTGGAAAACACGGGGTTGGTGGCAATGCCATTCATATTCCCACCAAACAACATACCACAGTGCAGCTTTTGTGCCTTTCTCCTCCTGTAAGTCATCACTTTGGGATGTAAAGCAAAGTTAGTGCTGCTGTCTAAAGGGAGGAAGTTAATAAACACCCCACCCACCCCCTGCACACACACCCAACCACACACACACACAGACATGATTCTTCTTGTTGCAAATAGTCTAAAGCAGCATATTGCTCATGGACATGTTACTCCAGGGGACACACATCCTCACACACAGAAAACGGAACTGAAATGACTGCTAACGCTGCATATTTTTAATGACTCTTCTTTTTTATTTCCTCCTCTTTGTCTCAGCCATTTTCTAAGAAAGCTGTGGACCATGTGCAGAGTCACTTAGCAAAGAAACAGGTTCCCCCAACCCTCTTCCAGGTAAAAGACCTTTCGCCACTTTTCTGAAATGTTTTGTTCATTTTTACTGTGTTTTTCTTAAAAAAGTCAAAATAATGTCAATGAAACAGAGAAGAATATAGAAAATAAAAATAGAACACCAGGTGATTCGTGCCCTGGTCAGTAATTGCTGTCAATAATAAATTCAAATATCAGAGACCCTCTTATATTTGTACATCACACACTCAACACTTTTGAACATACACAGGCATAATAAAAATGTCTTTCATATTCAGGACCTAAAAAATCACCAAGAATAATCAAAGAAACCAAAATATCTATTTAAATAAATGAAGCATACAAATATAAATGCACATTTTCAGTGTAGTTGATATAATTCTTCATAAATCCTCTAGTGTGAAATACTTGCTGCCAAGAAGCTTAACTAACTTGGGCTACTAACTTTCTTCATATTAATCCTTCATTTCCAGTAGTGTTTATCTGTGCCAGTGTTTTGACAGTTTCCTAAATTCACACAGTACCTTACTGTGGTGTGTAATTTTAACCTGAAGTTAAGAGCGCCTTCACCAACGCAAAGAAAAGTTCTTACGGTTTATGAAAGTGTTTGTTAGCTTCACGGAAAATGATCGGCGCTACCACATCACAAAACCTAAGTGTTCTTCGTGGTAATAGTCAGAGTGGCACATTGCAGTGAAAGAAGAAATGAAATGAAAGAGGACTCTCAGTTTTAATAAGTTGGAAAGTTGAACTGAAATACTCAGACAGGTTTAGACAACATGAAGAAATCTTACTCTCTTTAAATAGTTGCCTCGTTTTCAGTGGTCTCACCTTCACTGTCGCCACACCACTGATGTCATGTGACCACATTTATCCACCACAGCTCTTAATGTTTGAGGTCATGGTGACTGTTGAGCTGTCACCTTATGTGCCGACACCTGACGCCCCCTCAGAAGAAGCATTTGTCCCTCTCTCATCTAACTGTCCGACCTTTGCTGCCAAAACAATAACGTGGCGTGCCCAGCTAACTCAAACAATCCCACCGAGACTATTTTGGGGAAATCAGCTAAAAGTCGGCTGTTAGTATGTCCACAGTTTATAAGAGTTTCATGTTTGCATATCAAGGAAGTGTTTGTATTTGATTTTAATTTGGCCCAGCACCAATTTATAATGTGTGTTCATGTTTCTGACTCAACATTATATTAAACTCCAGATTCACAGATTCATACTTTTGAAAAGTAGCGTTGAGCGTCAGTGTCCACACAGGAAAATGAAATAGAGAAAAAAACCATACTATAGTTGTTTTCATTCAGCTGAGTAAATCTAATCAACAGTTTCCTCTCTTAGACTACAACATGGCTCTTATGGCTGGATATGAAATTATCCCCAGTGACTTAATTTTCCCTCAAAGATATTACATCAAGCTGTCAGTATTTCCTGTATATTTAGTGAGACTCTAGTGTCGCTTAAATTGCACATTCAGCAGAAACTTCAAGTCATCTTTGGAGATCTCTTGTCAAAATGCAGATCTGTGAATGTGCAGTTAGAGTTTCTTTGAAGCCACTAGAGCCTTAAAAGCAGACTAAAGCAAGGTGGCAGACGTGTTAACAAGGTCGAACAGCCGCTCGGCTGAAAGTTCTGACAGTTAAAGGAAGTGAGCGCAGAAATCCGGTTCAGACATGAGAACAATGCACAGTGGATGTAGTCACATACATTTCCAAAGAATTTTTATCACATAGTTACTGAGAGAAACCTGACCTGAGCTGCTGTTCATGTGTCTGTCCCCCTGCAGCCATACATAGTGGAGATCTGTGACAGCTTGAGAGGGAAGATCTTCCAGAAGTTCATTGAGAGGTGAGACAAATGTAGATTGAAGTTGAGGTCTGGATGAATGAGTTTCACCACATGCAGTAAATTCACATCTTACAATCTTTTTTTTTTCCCCCCCTCAGTGACAAATTTACTCGTTTTTGCCAGTGGAAGAATGTGGAGCTCAATATCCATGTGAGTGCAAGAATTTAAAGTCACTTTTACATATGGAGTTTGGCTCGTTTGGTCCAGATCAGGATTGAGTTTTGGGTTCTGTATGTTAATGCATGGATAGAATATTATTTTGACCTATGTCAAACACCCTGAGCTGTTCACACAGCCTTTATCTGATCCACACCAGACTTCGAACTTTTTACGAACAGTTTAGGCAGATGTTTTCTCTCCTGTTTGGTCACAGTTAAAGTCTTCTTCTTTCCCCGTCCTCAGCTGACCATGAACGACTTCAGCGTGCATCGGATCATCGGCAGGGGTGGCTTTGGAGAAGTGTACGGCTGCAGGAAGGCCGACACGGGCAAGATGTAAGTAAAAACTATGTGGAAAGGGGAATATCAGCTTTAAAGGATGCAGTGATGTTGTGACTACTAATGTGTAATGTGCGCTGTTTGGTGTTTGAATGCCAGGTATGCCATGAAGTGTTTGGACAAGAAGAGGATCAAGATGAAGCAGGGAGAGACTCTAGCACTCAATGAAAGAATCATGCTGTCATTAGTCAGCACAGGGGTGAGTTATACACACCAGTGGCTGCTTGACTCAGGGGTTCGTAAGCTTAAACTTGAGGGTAAATATAACACAAGTGTTGACTAAGTGGAGAGGTTTAATCATCTTATGAGGAACCGTTAACAAATATAAATGACAGGTTTAAAGGGAGGAATGAAAGTCTTTAATTAGAAAACACAATAATGAGGTGTACATGACACCTGTTACATTAACATCACCAGATCATTTCCACTCATTCCAAACTGCACAAGTGTCCCCAACTCTGAACACATTTCACCATGTACCCAAATAAGAATTTAACAAATATACCTACATTAACAAGAGATCGCGCTGGTATATCTAAATTATATGTCTAAACTGCTGTTGCAACAACTGATTCACTTATTAATCATGTCCAGTAGTGTTATTTGTACTCTACTTTAGTTTATACATAATGTATTAACTTTACAGATAGAAGATTTACTAAAAAAAAGGCACATGTTGGATTTCAAATGAACAACATAACGCTTACACCCCAGGTTTCCAACCTTTTTGGCTTGTGGCCTCTTCAGGGCTGTGGTTTTATTTGTTTGTTTGTTTGTTTTTGTTTCCTCTTCCACCAATAATCTGAGAACCCCTCAGATTTCCCTGATGATGGCATTTTACGTACGAAAAAGCTCTAACATTGAGGCATCAGTATTAGTAATCTAATAATGTCACCCAGAATCAGATATCAGTCACAGGAGACACTTTACTGCACAACCAGCACTTTAACTACTGATACTTCAGCTACACTTTGAAACTTAACCTGTAACTTGTATTGGAGTAATATTACTAGTACAATAATAATGTCGTGATCCTTTACAGACATGTCCTTCTTAGTGCATTGCCCATTCAGTGTTTTAAAAGTGAAACAGTCATTCACCTGCTGCAGAAGAACACACACATTTTCTCATCTGGTTCAAACACTGACTCTCCCTGTCCGTAGGACTGCCCGTTCATCGTGTGTATGACGTACGCCTTCCACACCCCCGACAAGCTCTGCTTCATCCTGGACCTCATGAACGGTAAAGTGACCTCCACCCCACCTGCACAGATTAAACTCAAGCCCCAGTCAGACCATCGTGAGACACAAAGATTGGATTACTCAGCGTGTCGCCAGCCGGTCAGGTCATTCCTCCCCCAGAGAATCAAGAGTTGATGGGATTTTGACCTCAGTGATGACGCTTCACACCGCAGCGACCTGCCTGTATTAGCCTCCCTAACATCTAATATCTGCCTTCTTTTAACACTGCTCACACCTCATCGCGAGTATTTCCTCTTAAGGTTCAAGCCGGCAAGCAGCCAGTTTTCCGAGCTTCATCAGAGGCTGTATTTCCAGCCTGTCTCACAATCAAAGCCTGAGTCACCTTTTAAAGTCAACACTCAACACAGTCATCAGCATACAGTGTACAGTATGAGGCCATACGCTGTTAAAGCTTCAGTTATGCTATAAATACAGCTAGTCAATACATGTTAAAACAGAGACTGCAGGGGTGGAGGATACAGAGATAGAAGGCCTCCCATCGATTCTCATTTTCTTCCCCGAGAAGATTACCACAACTTATTGATGGATATTGATTGAAGCATGAGGTATTATGAGGTCATACTGATGCACTCTATTTTGTCTGTGTGTGTGCGCGCATTCAGGGGGCGACCTGCACTACCACCTGTCTCAGCATGGTGTGTTCAGCGAGAAAGAAATGCGCTTTTATGCTGCTGAAATCATCCTTGGCCTGGAGCACATGCACAACCGCTTCGTCGTCTACAGAGACCTCAAGGTAGAGTCGCTGATTCTACAGTCTTCTGTGAAATGTTTTCAAGAGCAAGTCTGGTGATATTCTGTATTTTCATATTCTCAGCAAATCCTATGAAAAGCCCAAAACCAGCTCTGAATGTAGCAACAAGTACTGTGTGTGTGCCCCAGCCTGATATAGCTTCTTCCTTTGAGCCACAGAGCTCCATTGTTGTCCCAAACACATCAATGAGCTACACCTGTTGCACTGGCTGACATGCTGCCACAATACCACGAACACACACTGTTGTTAATTTTACTCGGTCCCACACTCTCTGTCAATAAATCAATCATGCGATCACACTTGTACATGTAAAACACACATCCAGCAACATTACCGTCATTTGGAGTCCTGTTTGTGTTCACCTGATAAATGTAAGATCAACATTGCCTCTATTTTAGCTTAGTTTCTCGTCTCTATCCACTTCTAAGAAAAACGTGTCTATTTAGCTGCTAAATGACTCACTGCGCTCACCAGCTAGCCTCTAACGTGTCTGTGTTTTTGCTGCTGAACAGGTAGTGTTCAGTTGGTCTTTAGTGCTTCCGCTCTGAAAACATCTGCGGCTGGAGACACAGTTAATGAGACTGAGCCAGCACAGTAAGGCTGAGGTCCATAAAACCAAAACAAAGAGCTAAAAGACTCTGAAGGACTCAAGCTTAGGGGCTGTGCAGAGTTTGGTGATCATTCTGTGTGCTGCTCACTGTGAGTGGCACAAGAAAACACTGATTTGTGAAGTGTTAAAAATTCACCAGAGCGTCACTTGTGGATCAATCCGCTGCTGAAAGTAGTCCCTAACAATTGCACATTTCCCTGTTGTTTTTGCTTTTTTTTTGGAAATTAAACTATATATTTGTGAAATCTTTTTACATCCTTAATAGAATCCAGTTGACTTGGAGCTATGAGCCATTGACAAAATGTCAGAAAGTGTAAATAGACAAACTGAAATGTTTCTGGTTTTGGTCTTTAACCAGGATTTGCTGACAGTAAGAAGAGTACAGAATAACATCTGGCTTACACGTAAATCTGTTCATTTATCTGGCATCTGCTGAATCAAAACATGAAAATGATCAGACGTTGCAGCCTCACCCAGAAGATATTTACCAGCATGGAGCCTGTTGAGTAGATCACTAAAGAAAACAGGACACAGGGAGGGAATGACATGACACAGATTCAAACCCTGAACATTTCAGTTCAGTGCTGCTCAGCTCAGTCCACTGAACCAGCAACACACCTCCACAGATGCTGTTTCAAAGCCATGGATTCATATCAGCCATGTTTTCAGCTGTCCTCTGTTTTTCCTCCAATTCTCCTGTTTGGACTGGTTGCCATAATAACAGATATATTTTGCTGGAAGTCAGGGAACGGTTTTAGGGCTTCAATAAACAGTGCAGAACAATGCAGATAAAACTTTTAGGCTGAGTGTTGGAGGGGAAAGAGAGCAAGTGAATCACAGTTTTGCCAAACAGCCGAGGATAACCAGGACAGGAGGTTTTCTTTTATTGTCTGTATCCACGCAGAAATTTTCATCTGGTGAGCGGAAATTGTAAGTTAAGTCATGAATTAGCGAGGTCTCCAACACGGTTTCCTATACTTATGATCTTATCTCCCGTATTCTCCATCATCAGTATCACCCTCTCTACCCCTCTCTCTGCCCATGTGTTTGTCCCTCTTCAGCCAGCTAATATCCTGTTGGATGAACATGGTCATGTTCGTATCTCAGACCTCGGCCTGGCCTGCGACTTCTCAAAGAAGAAACCCCACGCCAGCGTGTGAGTATCTGTGTCAAACCCCCCTTCTCACAGGATTTTCTCCCTGATTTAAATATTGCATGCACTGTTCAGTGAATTTAATCTTGTCTGGAGTTTATTAGTGTATGATACTATATATTAAAAACAACTAGTATATAATATTAGTATAGTATATAATATTAGTAGTAACTTTGTTTCTATAGCGCTTTTTAAAAGCAAGTCACAAAGTGTTTCACAGATATAAACAGAGGTGTAATCACAAATCAAAATAAGTTCAAGGCAGCTGAGAAACATGGTTAAACAATGAGTAGAGCAGAAGAATAAGTAAAAGCATGAAGCTAATTAAAAATCGCTTTTTGAAAATGAGTAAAAGTAGGCCACAGAGGAAGCTTGTCTGATTCCCAGTGGAAGCGTATTCCACAATCGTGGAGCCCTGACAACAAGTGCCCTTCTGCCCTCTGCGTCTCACGCCGTGCCCTGGGGACCAAGAGCAACAGCTGGTGTGCAGATCAGAAAGTATGAGCAGGGGTGTAAGGGGGTGAGAAGGTCAATAATGTAAGAAAGGGCATAACCACTCAGTGATTTAAAAACAAATAAAGAGATGAGCCTCTTCCACTGGGCCGCTGTAATGTTTTGGTTGGATGTCGTTCTGTGTCTAATGCTTTACCTTTTGTAGACCTGAACTCTCTGAGCTCTGCATGTACCTAACACCGTCGTCTCTTTGACAACAAAAGCAGCCAAATCCACATTCAGGAAAAAACTTTTATGTATGTGATGATTATAATGCAATCATATTTGGAAGGCTGTGTTGCAAAGAGATAAAGTGATACTAAAAACACCCTGAAAGATGCGAGTTATGTAAGAAGCATGCAGCTGATTATGAGTACGTTTGCTTTTCATGTTCATTATGAGCAACAGTGTTTGCCACACAGTAATGTTATTAATGGATTTCTAATGCCTTGTTAATTCCTAAATATGTAGTTATGTTGTTAAACCCCGTGATATGTGAGATATGTTTGTCAGTGAGGCTTTGGAGGTTTAACTTTGTTTCCTGTGTGTTTATTTATTTATTTATTTAATTTTTTTTTTCAGCTTTTGTCTCGTAACTCTTAAGTCACAGCTCGGTAATAATGTGCAGTTCATATTAACACTAGTCCGCCTGGTGATGAGGGTCGAGCGCGTCTCCTGCAGCATTATTGCGTATCGCAGAAGCAGCTCCTGCAATTTGCCAGAAATTAAAATGTCGTCCGGAGCCACAATTTTTATTACAAGGGACAAGGGGAAGATATTTTATTACCCACCTTCTCCTCTAATATTAATGCAGCCTGAATGGGGCCTCCATGCGTGACTCCTTGCTTGCTGTTGCGCTGCAGCTGTACAAAAGTAATAAGTGTGTGTTTGATGTGAAACTGCGGTGTGTTTGTCGCAGGGGAACTCATGGTTACATGGCTCCAGAGGTTCTTCAGAAGGGGACAGCGTACGACAGCAGCGCCGACTGGTTCTCCTTAGGCTGCATGCTCTTCAAACTCCTCCGAGGGTAACCACTCCAGCTCTTCTTATCTCATCGTCCCTTCTTCTTCTTCTTCTCCTTCTTCTTCTCCTTCTTCTCCTTCTTCTTCTCCTTCTCCTTCTCCTTCTCCTTCTTCTTCTCCTTCTTCTTCTTCTTCTCCTTCTTCTTCTTCTTCTTCTCCTTCTTCTCCTTCTCTGTGCTCTTTACTCCCGCCGTGTCCCACCGACTTCCTGTCTTGCTTTCAAACCTCTTCTGCCCCTCAGAGTAAACCTCTTTGAATCTGCTGTCTCGCCCGCTCACTGACTGTTTGGTGTGTGTTTGATCTTGTTTGTGTGCAAGGCTGTGTGTGTGTGTTTGTTTGATCTGGAGTGTGTAAATGCCAGAGGTCTGGGCCCAGTAGGTCAGAAATCAGGTAAAAGGGGATGTGTGTTTGTGTGTGTGCATGCACTGGTTGCTGGGTCTGAGTGGTAGAACGAGAGAGAAGAAGCTGTGTGTGTGTGTGTGTGTGTGTGTGTGTGTGTGTGTGCGTGAGAGAGAGAGAGAGATAGGGATGTGTCTTTCCATTGATGTTTGGAGGGGAGTGTTTGAACACTTTAAAGAGGAAGAGTGTGTTGGTCTTTGGTGAAAGGTTGGCTGCCTCAGAGATGGATGGACACGTTTTAACAGTCTGGTCCAAAGAATCCTGTGTGTGTGTGAAAGTAAAACACATTTTATTCTCCTGAATTCTCATAAACATCAAACAATATTACATCATTTATTCTCCATCAAAACAAACCTCTTAGCTTAGCTTAGCATAAATACAGAAAGCAGGGGGAGACTGTTAGCCTGGCTCTGTCCAAAATTGTTATTTTTGCATATTGTAGGGGCAGTTATGTGTTAGACCTATTTCTTGGCGAGTGGCAGTGTATCCATCCGCTCAGCATATGATAGAAAGATGAAGCTTCACAGTTACAGCACTGACAGCTGTTTATACTTTATCTTTAATTTACTTTATAGTATTATACATATATTATGTGTCACCAGTGAATATTTTATCCATATTTTCCACTCTTACATTCAAAGGTCTGTACTGCAGAAATGTATCAAATATATGTCCAAAGGCAGACATGAAGCAGAGTTGAGTTTCTGTGACTGTAGTGTGAAAATCAGGTGAACTAGTTTGCTCCTCCTTGGACGTCAGTCTGTCCTGTTGGAGCTTCAGTGCATCTGTACAGTCTCCTGATATAGGCTCTCATGTACCGTCTATAGCGTTAAGTCTTGGACTTACTGATCAACATCCGTTCGTACCTCAGCAGTGGATTTTGATATCATTTGGCTCAGGCTGAACAATTAGACTCACTGAAGATGTAGTTTATAAGCTGCTGCTATCCCATTAAGAGCCTGCCAGTTGTCATTTATTCACTTTCACTAAGTGGAGTGCGGCGCTCTTTGTATCTCGGACTGAGATCCTGTTCGGTCTCATTAATATGTTCTCTTGGTACGTGGGCCTCAGAGGCAGTGTTCACTTGAGAGCCGCTGGCTCTTGCGCTGGATCAGAGTGTGTGTGTGTGTGTGTGTGTGTGTATGTGTGTGTGTGTGGTGTGTGAAAATCTCTCCGGCATCAGTTCTTCAGCTCCCAAGAAAATTTCAATTTAGCTGCTCTGCTGAGGTTTCAGCACTCAGATGAACATCCTGGTCCCAAAGTGCTTCACCACAGCTCTTCTGACTTCATGAAAAGCTGAAGAGTAATCTTCCTTTAAACTCCAGTGTGTCAGGGTTAGGAGGATCCACTGACAGAAATGAAATATAATACTAATATGTATTTTTTTCTTTAGTGTATAAGCACCTGAAAGTAAGCTTTGTTGTGATCATTAGCTTAGAATGGTCCTTGTTTAGCTACATACAGTGAACATTCAGCTCTGTTTTTACTATGTTTACAGTAGCCCAGAACAGACGAGCTGAACACTGGCTTGCTCTGGAAAGCCTGACTGAGTGGAGGGTGTTCAATTGGTTACAATCTGCCACTAAATCCTACACACCGTTCCTTTTAATTGAACTTGAAGTAGTAGCTGCGGCAACAAGACCATCAGAATTGAATCAAAGTCTTTTATTAGTTCAAAATGATTTGAGCAGTGCATCAGCAGCATTTGTGCATGTTCTCTTATAGAGAAAATCATCTGTACATAATAATAAAAAAGATATGAAACTTAATTTCTATGAAACCTTTTAAGGACGTCGGTCTGTCCTGTTGGAGCTTCAGTGCATCTGTACAGTCACTGTTGTCCTGCCGGAAAACTAACTTCATCCAGTTCAACTCGACATGTTTTTGCAGAATAGATTCAGACTTCAAAATCTTTCACATTCCACCACCACGTTTGTTTGATCATGTCTTGCTTATTTTCTTACATGTGGACGTCTCCTGATATAGGCTCTCATGTACCGTCTATAGCCTTAAGTCTTGGACTTATTGATCAACACCTTTCAAGGTATGATCACGCCTTATTCAACAGGGCTGGGACCACTTGTGTACTGTCCAAAGTTTGTGCGACCTGTGCATAGACATGGCCACAGTTTCTGCAGTTTTCCTCTGATACTGAATATCTCAAGCGTCTTTAAATCTCCAAGTCAGCACTTGAACATGCAGGTGGCTAATTAGACTGAGGAAGATCTGGGTCAATTCAAATTACCATTTCTTAATTTATAGTGTTGTAATATTTATGAGCTCGCCGCTACATGCAGGAATGTGGAAGTGTGTTGGATGTTTGAAAGGTGTGATTGAAAGTCTGTGTCTAGTTTATTCCCCCCATCCCGCATCCCCAACAATCTCCAGCCAAAGTCTCACTGTCTGTTTCTCTCCCTCCCCTGTTCAGGCACAGTCCCTTCAGACAGCACAAGACCAAAGACAAACATGAGATTGACCGCATGACGCTCACCATGGTAAGACACATCTACTCTCTGCGTGTTTTCCTAGAAGTCGGTGGTGCGCAGTGACAAAGGTGCATGCGATGGCGGATGCACATATTACGAGGAGTCTCTGTGCAAACACACTGTAAAGCACATAGGCAATATGAATCTTTACTTAACCCCCAACACATGGGTTTGGCCCATGTTTACCTGACAGTAATACCAAATGCACACAGATGTGTATATCCCTGTGCATACTGCATTGTGTGTGAGCTGATACCTGATGCACGCTAGCTGGAAGAATCAGATCTGCCTGCATGAGCCATGTTCTGCTCTTGATAGTGTTTTCCTTCAATTCCCAGACAGAGTTAAATGTCTTTGTTTTCAAGCCGTCTTTTACTCTGTCTGCCTGCTACCATCCGACACTCGCCTGTGTGTTTACTTTGCTGTGTCATGGGAAGACACGGGAGATGAGGCATATGACAGAAACCCGGCTTAGATAAACTGAACTAGCAGCCAAGCTGGAAATTTAAAGTACCATCCCCCGGTCAAATGGATTTATAGCCATATCCCGCACAGGTTTTCTCAGGGAGTCGAGGATCTGTGGTCCAGGCCAAAAATAAAGGAGCTTAAAAATGCACAAGGCATTAAATTTTCATCTGTTTTGAATCAGTGTATTTTTAATTAAGTATAAAGTCTCCCACCTCTCCAAAACATGTGTTTTTCTCCACGTGCCTTTGCTGTGATGTTTGAGCTGTGCAGAAAGTCTGTACAGTTTGTTTTCATTTTCACATGCAGAGGAAGGAAAGTTTGAGTTCACCTCAAATGTCAATTTAACATCTGCACCCACCATCAGGATGTGACATCACAACTACTTTGGAGCCACACAGGGTCCAGCATGAAAGTTGTTGAAGTCTCCAGGTTACAAACACTGAGAGTGGGTTTTATAATTAAATAGGAGCCATTTTGCATCCAGCTGAAATCAACGATATTTACATATTCATACAGTGTAGATTGTTGGTGACAGGGACGAGGATGCATTTCTGAGAACATCTAAGATGCAGTTGCTCGTGTTAAGCTCTTGAAATTAAACAGTTTTGTTAATAGTTTTCCTGGTTTCCTTTGTTTTCTGGACCCTGGAGTTTCATTTACAACCTAGCCAACAATAGAAAAATAAGCCCCATTTGTTTTGATGCTACACTTGCAACAGTTCTTCTTGGGTTACTGGATAAGTAACTTTTAACAGTTCCCATAGTTGTGAACACATTTTGGTCTGAAGTGCTAAGGTTCAATACCAAGCCCTAGTTTCATCATAACAAGTCAATTTAATCAGAAAATGCAACTGCGCCGTTTTATTGTAATCCCGTTATCGTTGTAATTCTGTAAGCAAAAACATAACGAAGCATTGGATTTGAGGACTTTCTCTGCCAGACGTGAATGTAAACAGAACATCTCCAGGACTTTGACCCAGCTGAGAAGCACCAAATGTTAGTGCCACCATGTTTTCAGAGAACTGAAGTTCGTGATTTAGTAACCTCAAGTTTAAGGCACTCAGTGTGAAGGTTCTATATCACAACCAGCTATATCAGCTGCCACATCAGCATTCAGTGACTTTTCGCCCCTAAAACCTCGATTGGTCTCAAATGCCTCATATCAGTCGGGCTCTAATTACCACACTCCTGGTGTAGTGTTTCCAAAAATCTCAGGCACAATAGTGAGTGGAAAGTACGCAGTGTACTTAGCATGTCATTGTCTGGTAGAGGAATATACCGCTGAGCCCGTTGATGTCATGGGTCAGATTCAGCAAACACTTGAGATGAATGGTGTCCATTGAGCCCACCCAGTGACATATCTGCTCTCACCCACCCTTTCCCCCCCCCCTCATATCCAAGACGGAGCTCAGCAAAAGCGACATGTTGTGTTTGAGCACAAGACAAGTTTACGGTGACAAACAGTGGAGTGAATTTTCAGCACAGCTTTGCTCGTCATCACTCTGCCTGCCAGCAGCAGCAGTTGTCCATCACAGTGGAACACGTCCAAATCTCTGTGTCCGTTTATGTGTTTTGTCAGGACATGAAGCTATTGAGAAGGGTAGCTGCTCCCTCCCACACACAAATACACACATACACGCACACACAGGCGCAGGTGCTATTTGGCTGAGCAGGACCTCTAAACAGAGAAAGTATGATCTTTCATATCACAATAAATCCAGATTAGGATTTTAATCCAGCCACTTAATCTGGTTTATCCCCATAATCCTTGTCTGCGGATGTGTGTGTGTGTGTGTGTGTGAGAGAGAGAGAGACAGAGAGGGGGAAAGGCTGCGATTCTGCCCTCATTGGGCTAAAAATACTGCTCTATATGTCTTTGTGTTTATTAAACATGATGAATGGTCTCATTGCATAAACACGATGGAGGCAGGCAGCACTGAAAGAGGTTGAGAACTGAGCAGCCAAGACAGGAAGAGATGGATAGGAGGAGGGATTGAACAGATCCCCAGTAGATGGCACGTCTGCATGTCTGAAACGTCTCCAAGGAGCAGCTGACAGAACGTAAAGCCAGTCAGCAAAAAGGGAGGCCGACGTGTAACAGTAACAGAGGTTTTCAAACTGAGGTAAAGATACTGTAGGAGGGGAAAGGGGCTCAGAGAAGTGGTCTGAACGCAACGGGAACTTAGTTATTGTAGTCCGTCCGCTGATTTGGCTGCTTATCATCACGGTCAGCAGCAGCAGCAGCAGTGGATGTGAGTCACTCATGGAGGCAATTAAGGTACTTAAAAACCCTTAGTAGCTGCAATTTGCGTCAAAATTTGTCCTCCTTCTCTGAGTCATAACTCGATCTAATTTTAACACACAGACATGAAAC
Organism: Datnioides undecimradiatus; assembly: GCA_008933995.1. Lineage (NCBI taxonomy): Eukaryota > Metazoa > Chordata > Actinopteri > Lobotiformes > Datnioididae > Datnioides > Datnioides undecimradiatus. Next base: position 10,429,198 of record WARS01000007.1, read on the forward strand.
ATATTTTACATAATGTATTTTTAGATTTAGACTTCTCCAATGATATCTTTATTTCCAGTGTCAGTCATTGAAGTCGTGAAAAAAAATGGCTCTTAAACATGTTACATTTAGAATTTGAGAATCACCTGATGTCTAAGTTTTATTCAGTGTCAAAGCAGTCCAGTAACATCTCTACAGCCATCTGTATAGTGCAAACAGCAGCGGCTAAAAGCAGATTCAGCAAACTTTAAATGATGTCAGTTTGTTAAAAGGTAAAGGTTCACAAAACATGCTGAGCTTGTAGCTAACAGAGTGGCGACATTTACTGTGTATGACCACTTAAAAGCATTATGGGAGCTGCAGTTCCAAGCACTATTTTCCCCCGAATGGAGCTAAGACTTATATTAACAATAATGCTCATGGTGATAATTATAATAACAATGATAATAGAAATCTATTAAAACCAAGTGTTTTCATCGTTATATTTTCTGGAACATTGACTCTCGTCCCTCCATTCATTTACAGACATTTACATATGTACAGACAATAAAGTCAGCACTTCAAAATGTGTGGGGGTGGTTGGAGAAAGCATACTTTTAAATATGTGTGTGTGGGAGGGGGTGTCAGACTTGTCAGACTTTTTTGAAAACCGCTGTATTATAGTAAAAAGTGCAAATGATGTCAGTCTATTTTCAAATAACCCATTCTCGCTTTAACCCCCCCTTCCTTGTTTCTCCCTCCCTCTCTCTCTTTCTCTCTCTCTCTCCCACTTCCTCCCCCCTTCTCGCTCGCAGAATGTGGAGCTGCCAGACTCTTTCACTGCAGAGCTCAAAGATCTGCTGGAGGGGCTGCTGCAGAGAGACGTATCCAAGAGGCTCGGCTGTCAGGGCCGAGGGTACGACACACACTCTCGACACACACACACACACACACACACAGTTCACATTAACCTCCGTCGGATATCAGCATTCATGTCCACTGGCGTGCAAATGAATTCATCAGTCAGATGTATTTTGCTAGCTGTCCTCATTAGGGCTGAAAACACTGGGTGGTGTAGTTTGCGGCCCAGTGAAGATGGGATAGAGGCGGACATCAAGTGATCCGATAGAAGCTGAGTTCATAACTAATTTCATCAGCGCTGTCATTTCGCATCAGCTTATGACTAAACCGGAGTGATGGATCACTGTCTGCACTGGGTATTTGGCTGAATATCAGGATTAGTAGTGTTTGTCGGAGGGGAGTAATGTAGCAAACACTGCCACCTAGTGTACAAATGTAAATTAACATGTCAGAAAAACCTCAAATGTCTCTCTGTCACGCACATGCAGAGCCCCAGAGGTGAAGGAGCATCAGTTTTTCAAAGGCATTGACTGGCAGCAGGTGTACCTCCAGAAGGTGAGCGAGCATCTTTTGTTCTTTGCTCTTTGATTATTCGTTAATCTGATCCTGATCTGATATCGTAAATCTGTGGCGAGAAATGAGTCTCACCTTTGGTGAACAATGCATTCTTCAAGATCTACAAATAATATTTACACAAGTCAGCCATGGTGCTGAAGTTTCCGAATGCAAATGTAAATGAACTGGACTAGTTCATGTAAAAAATAATAATAATTTTTAAGCACTGTCTGATCAAATAGTGGCAACCGTTTTTAGATTATTGGATAGGTTTTTTTCGCCTCTGCTCTGGGCAGCCATCAGTTTCCATTTTAGTTCTGTCTGAAAATATATTTGCAGACTCCCTTAAAACTTAATTTAATTTCTAATCATAACTTTAATTGGAGTTTTCACAGCAACATGCTCTTGAGCAGCATTTACACTTACCAGGTTAATGTGGGTCCTGCTGTAGATGATCAACAGTGAAGTTTTTGATTCAAAGTGTGTTAGATTACACCTTCTGGTATCATTATAACACTAACAGCCACATTCTCCCACAGTTTACATTCTTTCATTTAATGTGATAAAGACATGTTCTTATTCAACTGGGGTTACATGTAGGTAGAAAAACTGTGTCACCTTGTTTAAGTATCAGATTACATCCAAGCGGTGATAGCGAGCGGTGATAGCAGCCAACAGGAGGTTTGTTCTCGATGTAGATTCGCTCGATGTTAAGAAGCAGATAACCGAACCTTTTTTTCAACCCGCTTCATGTCGTCCTCGCTCTCTTGCAGCATTAGAAACGTACAGAAAAAATACACAATCACAAACAGTCCCTGCAGCTTCTCTTGTTGTGGCATGGTACCATGATGCACAGCTACATTTTTGACAAGTTACACTTTGCAAATGTAGTCATGAACTGCAACTGAAAGGTTTGAGCTGCTCATAAATCACAATAATAAAATGTCACACAATTATCCAAATGTTGGTTGTCTGTTTAAAGGAAGAGTTGATATGAATTCAGACAAAGGAATGTATGTTTGTAAAACAAAGTATGTGAAAAGACATTTCAGTCTTATCTAAAGGGTTGAATTCATAGAACAGCTGAAGTGAGGAATTGAAATCATGTTGCATACGTAGTAAGTTCTAAAACATCTTACTATATAAGACAGAAATGCAGGATCAGAAAGTCACATTACAACGACAGGATGCCGGATACTGTGGCTATGTTTTACTGGAGCCTCTGCAGGAATCTTTATGTTGTTATGGTGATGTTTGGGGTTTTTTTCTATGGTAGTTGCTGTTTTTTTTTCTATGGTAGTTGCTGGTTATTGATCATTGATCAATTTCAAATAAAGAAAATCAACGTGTTTGATTTATTTCAGAAGAATAACTCAAAACAACAGTAATATGTTAGACTGAGATGTGACAATATCAGTAATGGTAGAAATATTATGAAGAAAAATATTTTTAAAATTTGTTGTTTCTTATAAAAATATTCTTTGGATCTAGTTGTGTATCCCCATTGAAGCAGCAGCAGCAGTGGATGGAGCTACACTAGTCATTAGTCCAGTACAGCTGCAGTTGCTATGGTTACCCCATCACTTCAGGGAAGCACTGCTATGGGACCGTCGCCTTGTTGTTTTGCTCCTGTTCCTCCTTCATCCTGCTTTGTCACTTTCTCTTTCTGCCACTCGTATTTTTTTTACCACATGTCTCTGAAAACCACGTCTCTGTTCTCTCCCTCCACCTGCAGTACTCTCCTCCTTTAATTCCTCCCAGGGGAGAGGTGAACGCTGCAGATGCTTTTGACATAGGCTCTTTTGATGAGGAGGACACGAAGGGCATCAAGGTAAAACAGACTCTCACGCATCAATATGCTTCATCTGTTATCTGCTTCCTATCACCACAGGTGCTGTCTGTATATTCATCATTTCCTGGTGTCTAACTAGAAAACAGTAAAGTTATTGTTGATAGGAGCTCATCCTGTGCACACACCACACATTGGTCTGACATCTGTCAGCTCTAGCTAGCTAATACGAAACAGTCCAATCAAGTTGTAATGCAGAACAGTCTCAGTTATCCTTTGAGCAAAAACTCCAAACATAATAATGAAAATGATCTTCTATATTCTAGCTGCTACCCTGAAATACACCCCACATTAGATGTAAAGTATGACCAGTGTGTTACTCTAGAATGCTTCTAATTCGATGCCAGCAATATAAACAGGAACAGTTTCTGGGTAAAACTGTCCACCACCTTTTTAAAATCCATAGTCAAACCACATCAGAGAGATTTCCCTCTTTATTATTGAATATTGGTTCTAGTCCATTTATTACTTTTGTCAATTATGCAGTTTAATGCACACAAACAAGTCTTACTCTTCTCATCAGCTCTCGTCATTTTGTTTATTCTTGCATCTCACAAAGACGTTCAGAAACCCTTTAATACATCGACGCAGTGAAACCTTGTAGAAAGGAAGTAACTGCAAAGCCTTCTGTTGACTGGGTGCAGAGAGGATGTAGGGTTACTTTGCATAATTATACTGATGTTTTTGATCATTTCTGAACAGTACTTTCACTATAGGTGTAGCTTTAGAATAGTAAGCCGAGGCGATCGGCAAAGAACCAGTTCAAAGCAACATATAGTCTTCCTTTGGAGCATTAGGTTCTTCCTTCATTAACATTAATGTGACCGCAGTAACGGTTATTCATCCTCTGACACGCCACTGCTGAAAAATAAAAAAGACAAAAAGCGTTTGTTTACATTTCCCCAGACGGTGCTCGCCATTAACACTGGAGTAATGATCTAAATAACTGCTTTATGTTGAGATGCAGGAGGAAGAGTGTATAGCTGCAGTCCCCTGACGTTAATCCAGTCAGAACAAAATGGACTGTTTCTCCCTGAAAGTGAACAAACACACAGTTTCTTAAAGAGACAGTAAAGATTACTGCAGCATACACACTCCGTAGCCTCAGTGGTGTTATTTCATATTTAGGCTACTCTCACTGATGAATGGGGTGGACAAAATATCAGAAACACCACATAAGTAACACGTGCACTTTCACAGCAGAATAAACTACAGGATAGAAAACGTGCTGAAGTGAAATCAAAGCGCTTTGGTCGTTTAAATACGTCGCACTTGTGCTGCAAGTGAGCTTGAGCCTGAAGCCTGACGTGTTCGTATGCCGATGTCTCCACACTGCAGCACTGCAGTTCATTCATCTCCCAAACTTACCAGTGGAAAACCACCAATGGCTACCATCCGTCACAGCATCACCGTCCTCCCAGGAGTGCACTGCTGCTACTGCATGTGCTTCATTTTGTCTGTCAAGGTTGCTGTTTTTGTCTCTTGAGAGAGGCAATAACCTTGGACTGTAGAAACTGTTGACACCAACAGATGACAGATGACACCAAAGACACTTAATTAGCAAATGAACAACAAATCTTGTAAACATACCGTTAAAGGGACAGGTTTGTTTTTTTGGTTTTTTTTAAGTCAGTTTGTATGGAGGTACTAATCCATAGTCAACATATTACCTACAGTCGATGGCGGTCAGTTTATGCGTAAACTATATTTTGAATATTTTCACGGCTTAACTTGATGTCCAATGGGCAAACTCATTATTTCTTTGACCAAAACAGTCATTTTATTTGTGTTACTGTATGACTTCTGTGAATCTTAACTCACCCATTATAACAACAAACCCTTTAAGTTAGTTAGTTAGTTAGTTAAAGAGCATAGATGGATGTAGCAGAATAAGTGTCCAATGGGAAAAGGCTGTCTGACAGCAGGGTAAAGGGTAACTTTACGTTGGTAAGCTGTTACACCAGTACTCCTTCTGCTTCTCCAAGCTGGAGCTATGCACAGAGCTGTGTTGTACCTCATATAACCCACATCCAAAAACCCAAACTATCCCTTTAAGGTTTCAGCATGCTTGTTCATAATTTCTGTATAATGCAGAGGGATTCTGATTAACCTCCTGCATCGCTTCTTTACCTGTCCATCTTGCAGTTGCTGGACAGTGACCAGGAGCTGTACAAGAACTTCCCTCTGGTCATATCGGAGCGCTGGCAGCAGGAGGTGGCAGAGACGGTCTACGAGGCGGTCAACTCAGACACGGACAAGAACGAGGCTCGCAAGAGAGCCAAGAACAAGCAGCTTGGCCACGAAGAGGGTAATGATTTTCACAGTGAAACTGATGGTGACAGGAAACAAACACAAAAATCCTTTTAGAGAAAACAGACAGATAATCTGACCATGTTTGTGTTCCTGCGCAGACTACGCCCTGGGAAAGGACTGTATAATGCACGGATACATGTTGAAGCTGGGGAACCCGTTCCTGACCCAGTGGCAGCGCCGATACTTCTATCTTTTCCCAAATCGTGTGGAGTGGAGGGGGGAGGGGGAGTCACGGGTGAGTTCATCCTCACAGCACACATAGTTTATCACTTTAAATGTTCACGTGTGTCATTTTCATGTCTGTCCATCCTGAGGAGTCCTGTTACTGTTTGTCAGTGTATGAAAGTTGTCTGTCTGTCTGTCTGTCTGTTCTGATGCCACACTGAAGGAGAAGTGGCTAAAACACTTTAAAAAGCCGAAAGATGGGGTGAGTGTTAACACCAGGTCCAGGTCCCTGCTGTGTCCTCCCAGCGTCCCTGCTGTCTCTGTCCATAAGGTGTTTAGAGCTGTAGACCACCTCCCCGCTTCACGCTCGGTAGCGTTCCTTCTTTACGCCCTCCTCAAGCTGCTCCTTTAAGATGAGCCACCCTGAGAGGCATTCAAGTGCAGGAACTACAAGCACATGTCAGGGTTAGGGTGAAGTGTTCAAAAACAAGTCAGTCCAAGTCTTTTTACTTTTGAAGTACCCTGACTGACCAAAAAAAAAAAAAAAAAAATCAGTTCCCTTCTTTTTACACGTCTCCAGGCTTAGTAGTTATTTTCATTGATGTCAACATGTTTTCCTGACAGTTGTGATGCAGCAGAGGAAGAAATGTCCAAAGTGACGTTTCATTACAGGAAGAAAAATGAAACCAACGCTGAAGTCTGTAAAATAATCATTTCAAGTAAAGGCAGAAATGTCTTTCTACACAAAGCGGGCCTAAAAGACATGACCGCTGTTAATTTACTCTACAGACAAGCACTAATGTTTCCAATCAAGCAGCAAGTCTGTTACAGAGGGTGAAGTTGTTATAATAACATTAATGATGACACACTATCACAGGTCCTATCAAACCTTTCCCCAGCTGAACCAGTTTGAACCAGTGTTAATTCTGTTTCTGTCTCTTTCACTTTTAAATTTCAATGAGCATGTTTGATAAATCAGTTTGGTTAACCATCAGTGAATGATCCATGATTGAACAGAGGTTTGTAATTCTCTGAGGAAGCATTTTACTGCCCCGGAAAGTGATGAAGGCTGCAGTCATTTTACCTTTTGTCACAATGCTCGACAGGTAATCTGCCTTTCACAGTTTATTTAGCATAGCATTTTACTTGATGACATCACATTTGAGGAAAGGTTGAGCATGATTCCGCTGTTGTGTCTGAATGTGGACTAAGACCTGAAGTTATTGTGCTATAAAGGTGGAAAACAAGCGAATGAAATCTTCAAAGGGTCAGTGGTGTTTTTTATATCAGGACCCTTTGGTGAGAGCTTTCAATACACAAGTCTATGAGTAAATACACCAGACTTTGCGAAGTCTGCCTGATGCGGCCATATTCCTTTTTATTGTTCCTGGATTTTATCAGGTCACAAGCCAGACTTGACTTTGCTCTCAAGTCCAAGTCAAGTGTCACCTCCACAGCTCTGCAGTAACTGTTGGCAACTTTGAGCCCGTAGTCTTATCAGCTCAGTCTTGATGCCTTGTTATCTGTATTCTGCTTGGTGCACTTCACCTTTGCTCATTTTTGATTGGCCAATTTTATCCCCAGCAAAACCTGCTGACGATGGAGCAGATTGTGACTGTGGAGGAGACGCAGATTAAAGACAAGAAATGTATCCTGCTGCGCATCAAAGGAGGGAAGCAGTTTGTGCTGCAGTGTGAGGTAGGACCACCGCGTTGTGTTTTTCTTTCTTTAGCCATTTTTGAATTTCGGCAGCAAGATAAAGAAAGAAAGCTGATCCCTTTATCTCCTTATTTATTTTCTGTCCGCAGAGCGATCCAGAGTTTGTGCAGTGGAAGAAAGAGCTGACCGAAGCGTTCACAGAAGCCCAGAAGCTGCTGCGCCGCGCCCCCAAAGTCATCGGGAAAGGCCGGGCTGGAGTGGTGGAGCTGTCCAAACCTCCCCTCACACACCGCAATAGCAATGGCCTGTGAATATACATGCACACACATTTATAGATATACAGATATATATATATATATATACATACACATATACACACCTTGATACACACAAACACACACACACACAAACACACACTGCATCCCACCTTGCCCCTCCTCCACCTGCCGCAGGACTTTTGCCCTGACACCTTCCCACCGCTCACCCATGACGCCTCGCAGTGTGTGTATGGACTAAACCCACCAGCCTCTTACTGACCAAACACACACACACACACACACACACACAAAACCACACACGATGACCAATCATAAGCGCGATACGGTTTTTTTGTTTTGTTTTTTGTGTCGGCCATGGGACCTTGCCAGTTCACCAAGAGGACGAAAGGACGATGAGTGGAGGAGAGAAACATTCGGGAGGACTCAGCATGTGAAGAACCTCTGCATGAATGTGATGAGGACTGACGCCCAGTCCTCTCTTGTCCCTGTCTTTCTCTTTTTTCCTCTGTCCTCCCTCCCCTCCCTTTCTCCTCCTGTGCCCCACACAACACGCTCTGTTTGAATCGGGCAAATCGGAAAGGGCGCCTCTCTTAGTCTGGATCTCTGTGAACCAGGACCCACAGCAGCCTGATGGACTCTTCCAAAAAAAAAAAAAAACCCCTCCTAGAGCTAAAGATCTGATCAGCTTTCCTGTTGGCCAGCTGAGAGACATTCCTCCTGTCTGTGTCTCGGAGGAGATGCAGGTGCGAGCAGGCTTTAGCCGGGAATGTATTTCTGCAAGAGGAAAAAACAAAAAGGCTGCTCGACTGGTTCCTCTCATCTCCCCCTCGAACCATTCCTCCCTTCGTTACTGAAGTGCATAAAGTGCCAACATCAATATTTACTTGAGTCACCTGAGCACCCAGGAGGACCTGCTTGGTGGCAGATATCGCCCCCGGATACACAGAGGCAGAGGGTGTTTTGTGGGTGGAGGCGGTGGTTAATCATTCCAATGCAGAAAACAGGAAGTACAGGAACCACAGACTCTCTTCAGATTGGCTCTTGTACAGCCAGTTACCATGGAGACTGAAATTCCATTGGCTGACAAACAGCAGCCGGTTGCTATGGGAACCATGAAGACTAGTATACCTGGGGATCAGTAACCAAGGACAACGGTGTAACTATTGTGTATGAAGGCTACAGTTGCAGAAAAAGTGATGGAGTGGGGGGAGGGAGGGAGGGAGGCGGGGGAGGAAGTGACTCTGAGTGTATATAAGAAACCCTTTCTCTGTGCATCTCCAGTGTTTTAGTCCAACGTGTTTGCATTATCGGGGACTTCTCTGTTCGTGAATCTGTCCTGGCTTTCAGGGGAGGGAGGACGAAGAGGAGGGTGGCTTGTTTTCCTGCTGGGAGGGGGAGGCCGACCGGGTGGGGGGTGTTGGTTGTGGCAGTGGTGGTGGGTGGGTCGGTTCAGGCAGAAGTCTGACAACTTTCAATCACTCGCAGCGCTGCATTACCTCAGTTGGACTGTGTCAGTTTGAATGCGTGGAGGCGAGAACCTCCTTAAGGGCCAAACGTCGCGCCTCTGTGTTCGTACGCCTGTTTGTGGAAGACGGACGTGTGGAGAAACGCACGTCGACATGTCGCAGCTTTGAGAAATAACAGTTTCATCATCCTGCTCGCTCACAATCATCCTCATAGGTTTACAGTGTCAGTCAGTCAGCTGTTAGTGTGGGAAGTGTAAGTGCAGGGAGGAGAATGAGGAGCTGAAGCTAATTAAAGGAAGAATCCACCCTCAAACACACCAAACTGTCATAAAATCACTTCATACAGATCATCTCTCTGATGTTTGAGGCATTTCAGGTGTTTTATGTTTGTTATGAAGGGTTGTTTAGTTGTTGCACTCGTTCCCGCCACCTGCCTCATCTACACGTAGTTCTGTTCTGTTGGAGCTGGTCTGCATTTCCCACAATGTCTGTGAGGATGCTCAGGCGCGGGGTATTAGAGCGGGGGGAAAGTAGCAGAGAAGTTTTTCCGGGAAAAGTTGCAAACTTGATTCTGATATAGGGCTTCAACTATTACTGATTATTCTGACAAGTATATTATAGATTGATGATTTGGTCTATAAAGCAGTGAAGATGTTTTTATGTAACATTTAGAATTTCTCAAAACATCCAGTTTTCCATCAATAAAAAACAATCCCACACTCATGTTTGTATTTGGGGACGTGGGAAACAAACTAAAGGAAAAGCTCTGCACATGGTGGTGAGTTTGCGATGCATCAGGTCGCCCAGTTATCTGCAGGAATAAGAGAAACTAATCAACATGCATTAGCAGTTTATCTCCAGTTCAAGTGTTTCAGGGTGGAGTTTTCTAATTCTGATTTTGTCTTTTTTGGGGGTTTTTTTCCTTAATGTGACGCAGCTCAAATGAGGTGAACTTTTTTTTTGTTTGTTTGTTTTTTTTAAATCGGGGCTTTTTTTTAATCGACACAAACCTCGTCAAAGTTTGTTTAACGGAAGGGCAGAAACGCGCACAGTCGTAGTGTTAACAGCGCGCAGCAGAGGAGCGAAAGGAAGCGATCTATTGTTGGATACATTTACATTAATTTCAGGGTTTTTATTTTTCATGCAGTACAGTGTCCTCGTCTGTGATGTCCATGCATTTCCAGAGCTGTGATGTGTGACCTGCAGTAGGAAAAGGGTTGATTCGGGGTGCATTGTGATTTTTATTTTTTTTTTTTCTTTGTAGCCTTTACCAGTCAGGGGGAGATATTATTGTCTTATAGAGAAATTTTGTCACCTCTCAAGGTGTCTTTTATTTTTGTAAACCAAAATGGTTTTTATTGTTTTCATTGAAATTTATGTTGTTGCACCTTTTTAGCCCAATGTGTTACTTAATAGTTGTTAAATGTGCCAAATAACTGTTGCTGATTGAGTGGAACCAATGGGAAGCCTCCTTTTCTGAACATTTGACCCTTCACCGCGGACTGGGCAACAGCCAAAAGAAACACACGCACGTACACGCACATATACACACACACACTCGAGTTCAGTTGTGGTGGAGTCTATGAAGGGTACAGAACTGTGACCAAACGTTTTTCCAGAGATGATGTGTATGTGTCTGTCTGTCTGTCTGCGTGTTAGCATGTGTGTGTGCGCGGCTGACTCTGGCTTTCCACCACGTTGCCATCGGGACTCTCGACACACCGCCGAAGTTTCCTTTCACACACTGTATGTCTGTCACGTGAGCGTGTGAGCATAAGTTCATTATGGCGTCGTATGTTCATGCGGTGAACTTTTCTATTATTTTGTCATACACAGACTCAGCTCAAACACACGCTCAAACACAAGACAATTTAAAAAGGATGGCATATAGGAAAAAAAATCAAAGTATATATAAATATATGTGTATATGAAATGACAAAATGCTCTAGGTTTATTTAAAAGATTTAATGTAGAAAACAAAATGAAATTGTTCGGGGGAGGTCGGGGGTTTTGATGTGAGTATAATTGTTTGTGGTGAAGACTTCAGCTCAAATCTTGCACATAAAGACTTTAGATATTGTACCTGCGAGTTCCAGATGATTATTTTTGTTTGAATACAGGACTCTTTGCTCTTTCATATTTATTGCGTGTGAGGGGGGGCTCTCTCTCGCTCCGTCTCCCCTCCACGAGGATGAGCCCTCTGCTGAGAGCTCGCTGTAGAAACTCCTCCGGTTTACACCCATCAGAAACTCTTGTTTTTTTTGTTTTTCATATGCCACAGACAAACACAAATACTACTGGCTTTGGGTTATTATTGCCATTAAGGTTATGATAATACTGATATATAATTGATAATATTATTCAATGATTATTATTAAATTTATTTTATTTCAATGATTTTTTTTTTTGTTTTGTTTTTGAGACAGGTAGGAAGTTGCGTGTTGGACTGCTTGTAAAAACAGTTCATGAATAAAAATCCTTTTTCCGTGTTGCCTCCTGTCACATTTGCTTTTCTTTTGACTTTTACGGTCATTATACAAACCAGGATTGTACAATGGCATGCAGTCGAGCTATTAAACTAGAATAACAGGATGCAACAATAATGGGGCCAATAAATAGAACAAAGCTTCTAAAGGCAAACTAAATTATATTGCATGATGGAGATGTGCAGTATGTCTGTTGTGCAGCATGTGCAATATCGGTGCGCAGGGTGCAGAGAACAGGCGAATGAAGGCAGAGCAAAGCTTCTGTGTTATTTACATGAGAGTGTTTTTGACAAGTTAACATTTTGTGTAGGGTTATGTATTAATGGCAATAAAGAACAAAAACTTGATTTTCTAGTCTTTAAAATACTAGTATTTTACTTTCTTACTTGTTTTACTGCAGTACATGTGTTATCTGATGATTTTTTGGATTAAATCATCATAGCTGTGAACACATTAATGCATCAGTAATCATAATCTAATAATATTAGATTGATTTAGATTAGATTGATAATTATTGATATTTATTTTTTAATTTAGATATTTATTTATTTAGATTGATAAATATATAATTATGTTTCTACAGTAGTCAGGAAGGGACAAACCAAACACTGGCTCTAAAAAGCACCTTTGTGTTTTTTGTGGCCGCTGTGGTTTCTCCTATGTGCTTGGAGTGAAAGGAAATTCAGTTGCTGGCAATATGCAACTTTGAGACAGATGTCACTAAATCCTACTCACTGGTTCCTTTTGATAAAACATCTAAGTGCTTCTTCCACCATGATTTGTGACACATTAATATGTGTCTTTCTGACCTCCACAGTCACGGTGTTAGCCTCGCCACAGTGCCGTGTGGAGAAGCTAACAACAGTTGCTAACCTGAAACCAAGAATTTGCTCGTCAAAACAACTTCAAACTTCGTGATCACCCTAAATTGTAATCAGATGAAATGTAGCATTTATCACAAATCTAAAAATATAAAGCAAAAGAAGAAACAACACCAAGAGATACATTAGGCTATGTGGATTCAGGGCCCACTGTCTGTATGCAGGAATACATGTAAAGTGTGAATTCACACTGGCTCTAACGCCTGTGAGCTTTACTCTAAACCATGACATGAAACGTGAGCTTGTTTGAATCTAAACCAACAAGAAACCAAATTTAACTGGAAGAGTTCATTCAGTTGGTTTGTTTATTTTCTGTAATACTCCAGATGTTGACTTGTTTACAGATGTTTTTGTCCTGTTGCTTCAAACGGAGCTGTAATGGATGTTTGACTCTTCAAAGCTTTCATTGCCACGAACACCTAGAAGCAACGTACCAAACCTCCATCCTGACCTTCAGCTGCTACAGTAAGTTAACAGGTGAGTGGGATGTGCATTTAGCATGCAGCATTTTATGTGATTAACTGTCAAATCACAGTGAACCCAGAATTCACACTGAAAAGACTCACATCACTGATTTGTAATGATGGGAACTATGGCTCTGTTCCTTCTGAAATATATTCAAAACAACAAAACTGATGCGCCAAACAGTTTGTTTTCCTGAACCACTGGGGAAGTCATCATTGGATACAGTTTGGAAAAAGGCAGTGGAGTGAATGAACCACCTTTATGTTTTCCAAAGCCTAACTTCAACCAATCAGATCAACTAATCATATCAAATAATAGGAGTTCTTACCAAGGGCAATCAGGGAAGAGCATAACATTCTTTCTATTGAAGAAAAGCCTGCAGTGCTTTTAATGGTTTTCTAATGGTTAAATGTACAGTCTTAGCTTGTCGGTTTATGTTTTATTTTGGGAAACATAGAGCCCTTGCAGGAGAGGGCACATTTGATCATGAAGGAAAAGTAGGTGTAAAGCTAAATGAATTATTTATTTGAGAATATATAAGAATAAGATTTTCAGGGTTTTTCTGCAAGGAAAATCCTGGCAGGCCCTTCTCAGCATCAGGCATGTAGTGTAGTGAAATACACTGGTTTTAAAGATTTCTGAGATTCATTGAACAAGTTTTCTCTTTGATTCTTCTCCAGCAGGTGTACTGCCAACTGATAACTTAACTCCTGTACACCTAAAAACACTCCTGACTACGAAAACTTTAACATTTACAGAGAAGAGTCTCGTTAAACAGTGCAGTGGAACAAGACAAAGCATCAATAAGCTCAAACCAAATGAAGTGTGTACTGGCCTGCCTAAACTAAGCCTAACACAACTGAATGAACAGATCAATCAGGTTTAAGTTACACAGTCACTGTAAGATGCAGTTCTCACTCTCTCCTGTGTTGTGTGAACACACTTAAGACTAAGAGCCAGCTTACATGTAGTATTTAGTGTGGATTTGAGAAACACATTTCTAGTTTGGTGTGTCAGCATGCTGATGTTAACATGATTCACGAAGCATGAAGAACAGCAGAGGCTGATGGGAAAGTCATTAGTTTTACAGTTAATCGGTTATAAAATCAAAGTATTGGATAGGTTATTGTTTTGACCGAATGATCACAAAACGAAGGGGAACATGAATATCTTAACAAAACTTTGTGACCAATAGATTTTGAGATATTTTAGTGCGGACCAAAGTGGTGGACTAAATGACATTTTCATCCATGGAACAGTTAGCATGAATAATAATAATCTCTGTTCCCTACAGTGAGGCACCTTATTTGTATACAAACACATATTTCCAGCAGACAGAGCTGCTGCTTCTCCCCCTTCCTCACAGTATCCAGGAAGCTCCTCCTCCTTCCCACCTCTTTCTCTCAGCTGGAGCTGCCAGTCAAACTGGACAGCTGATGCAGTGCAGATCTGAACATGTGCACTTGTGTCCCCTGTCGGGACAGCCGGCGTCCGTTAACACCCTACCCCCCCCCACCAATACCACACTCCCACCACATTCATGTACCTTTAGAAAATAGGTTGTAGATACAGTTGATGGTGTTAAAACCAGCAGGTTCATTATGGATTGTGGTTGCTTTTTTAATCCAGTAACTTCTCTCATTTCCTCTGTGATTTGGTACCAAGCAGTTCTCCAAACGGGGTCGTATCCCCTTCCTCCCCCCTCTGCCTGCAGATATTTATAGAGGAATCGTCTGTCAGCCCTGCCGAGTTGCTTATCGCTGTGTGTCACTCTATTTCTGACTTCATGCTCCACTCAGTCTGTCTTGCCCAGTGTGTGTCTGTGGTGGTGTTTGTGTGACAGCGGGACTCTCATTCGGCCTCACAGGATTTGCCATTAACCATCTGGATCGTTTAGCTGTGTTTTGAGCAGTTTTCAAAGGTATGCCACTGTGTGTTCTGCGTGTCGGTTACTGTCCAGCGTACACAGACAATTAGACATAATGACATTCTGCAGGTTTTATTTATAGATGATTTGGCTGAGAGAGGCGGCCTGACGAGGCCTGTGTGCTACAACAGCAGAGGATTGATTTGACATTGGCTTCAGACCGAATATAACACCAGCTCAGACACTATCACTGGAACATTGGTTTTTATGGTTGGCTTGATTTTTTTGTATTGTGAATAGTGTTTCTGTCTCTGGTGGCTCATTAGGAGGAGATTTCTCCTCATGGGTCATAAATGTGTCTATTTATGTGTGGGATCTACAGTTTAAAACAAGTACTGCTGGTCATTTAGAAGCTGTAGTATATAGCGTTTTAGGTTTAAGGTGACGCTTTAATCGTAAAATTTAAATTTATAAACCTTGTGGATTCTGTTTAAGGTGGGAACAGACCCAGCAGAGGGTGACAGAAAGTCACCTGGATTCATTTTTTGTATTTTTCCTGGTGTTTGTCAGCGTGAGAAGTTTGTGTTTTCCCTGATTGGCTCAGACCCTTGTCCTGTTGAAGCTGACTGTCGAGTTGTTTACAGGGAACGACACAACCACTTGCCTAATGTGGCGTTTACAAGCAGAGGTTGAGGTTTCATGTCATGTGATAAAGACTGATTGCCGTTTACAGCACCAGAGTTGGAGTATGGTGCATGCCACCAAAAATGAGACAACGCTTAATGCGAGCTCACCTCCACGATTAGATGAGATGAAAATGCTTGACTGAAAGACGAGGAACAGAGAAGTTAACAGGAATCAATCTGTGTGAAACGTCTGGGTGGAAGGTGCGTGTGATCTACCACTAAGTGATGTGTCTGCTAAGATAAATTTGTGTATCGTCAGCATAAACATTGAAAACAACTATAAATCACTTGGCCCATATGTAACAATTACATTGAAAACAATAATTGGCCATGAATAGACTCCTAGGGGATGCCTGTAGTAATCACTGCATCTCAGAGAAGACTTGAACTAACAATTTATCCAGTCGTTTTATTATAGTTACTTGTTCTGTGCTCAAGGCGACAGAATTTATAATGATATTAAAATAGTGTTAATCCGCATCTAAATTCAGTCACTCACAACCTTAGGACGTGCAGCTTCAGTGCTTTAAT
The DNA here is from genome assembly GCA_008933995.1 of Datnioides undecimradiatus. Lineage (NCBI taxonomy): Eukaryota > Metazoa > Chordata > Actinopteri > Lobotiformes > Datnioididae > Datnioides > Datnioides undecimradiatus. The sequence goes on from WARS01000007.1 coordinate 10,445,218, forward strand.
GCATTCAAATGCTTGACTGGAACCTTTCAAAACTGGAAGTGCTCATTTAAGCGGATCAAATCTGTGTACAGAAAAAGCTGACTTCAATGTTTGTCTACAATCAAACCCTGGGAGAGTATTCATGTGTTTAAACTGATTCAAATGAAAATTGTCTAAAAATAAATGGATCTGGCGATGAAAATCACTGTATCTGCTGTGTATTCTTATATAATTCTGTATAGTTTAGTCTACAAGTTTTATGGGGTCATTTGAGCTGCCCCCAGTCCAGCAGCCCAAATAATTGCTTGTTTACACATCCACCAGACCTGATGAATTTAAACTCAATATGAAGTTAAAAGCTGTCAAAAGTATGATTTATGACAACAAAATGAAAAGCAAAGAACGTGCGACGATCGTGTGACAGCAGAGCGAATCGACAGAAGGATCAGGATTTTTGAAAAATAATGACGCCTCAGTAGACACAAAGTGCCAGTGAAAACATCTCTGGAATGGAAAAATGAATCAGCGTGATGTGAGCGTGTGTGTTTGTATGAAAACTTCCCCCTGACTGATGTGATCTGGGGCAATGAAATGTTATTTTACTGTCTTACAATCTCCAAGTACACGGGCAGATCTGACACCTTTCATCACTGTCACACGGCTGCTGAGGACACACCGAAGCATCACTGTTTTCTCTTTCTGCCTGTCACTTCCTTCACTTTTAACTGTCTCTTCTCCATTGTCAGGTTGTTTTGTCTTTGTCTGCGCGCACACACACACACCGCCAATCTGACAACACATCTGGCTGACATCAGTGTGACCCCCCCGTACACACCACTGAACCTCTGATCCCCCCCTGTGAAACCATGGCGCTGTCTTCACGCTTAAAACTGTGGGAGCAGAAGGGAGGTGCAGAGTTTTCTGCATGCTGCGTTAATTGGACATCTAATACATAATCCTGACTGCATGTGTGTGAGTTTGTTGTGTAGTAGCATTGATTACATGGTGAGGGGACCCTCTGTTCTAACCCTGAATCATCATGACATGTCACTGTGAAGTCTGCCTGCTGCTGTGATTGGTGTGTTAGTCATCCTGCATGTTTAGTGTGTGAGCCTGAGCTTTTTAAAGCCACATACCATCACAGATATTTGTGGTTTGAAGCTGGAATAAGCTAAATGTTTTGTTAGCATTCAATACTTGTGTACAGTCCTTCCTTCATAGTGGCACAATTCGTCTTCCTCCTATACCGGACACACAAGGGAAATATTGTGATTTTAACCCAACATAGTGGTAAAAGAAGTGTTCAGATCCTTTACTCAAATACAAGTTTAAGTTAAAGCCCCGCTTTACTTTAGCACCTCACTGTTGTTGCTGCCCTAGCTTGGAGAGAAAGAAGAAAAACAAAGTCCTGATGCACAAATCTGTTTTCATTTTCACAACTTTTCTATAATATTAGCTTTTTGTGAAATGATTTACTCCATTCAGCTTCATTTTAATAAAGTCCTCTAGGCTGTAAAGTGGTGTTGGCAGTTAGTTGCATTTTGTTTGTTTTCAGCCTTAATGCTGAACTAAGCTGATCACACCCTGACACCAGCTCTCTATTACCCAACAGTGAGTGTCACCATGACGAGCCACAGTAACATAATAATCCAGCAGTAATTAAATAATTTATTTATAATAAATACTTTTGATCTCCATACAGGCTTGTTAAAATGAGACCATGTAACATTAAATAGCAGCTACAGTAATCTGACAGTAATGTACATGGAATTACACAGAGCCTTGCTGTTTATCTGAGGTTTGTCACCATTTGCAAACATTAACCATTAGTATGCTCATGGTCAAACCAGATCATCCTTTTAACTTGCAACTACACTTTTGGGTTTATTAAACTGAGCAAAGGTGTCCTTTACTTACATATGGCTGAATTCCATTTATTGGATAAAATGTCCACTTTTCTGTCCAAATTTACAGTTCATAGCGTCACTTTAACTCAAGGGTCTGAGTACTTGTTCCACCACAGTTTTAAACTATGATGGAACTCTGAAACCCTCAGCTCAAATCCATTTTAATGAAATTCTCAAACAGATCCGCTAAAGTTCATGGCATGGTGCACTTCAATGCAGGTTTTAAAAACCTGCTACCATGGCTGGCACATTTTCTCTGGTTACTCATCCAAAACACAGTGGGATAAAAGCATTTTCAAGCACTCTTGTGTGGATCCTGGTCTAAATTTGGCATTGGACTAGACTTTCATGAACCATGGAAAGAGAAAAATCATATTGATGAATTACATTATTGGCCGATGCTGAAACAACATAATAGATACACACAGCAAACAAACAGATGCATCTGTTTGTAGCCTGTTCAGGTCTAAAGTCAGCACACCAGTCATACAACCAAAGTGTTATAATTAGGCATTACTCAGCGAGTTCCTCCCAAAGTTTCTCATATTGTTGCTTGTCACTGAATGTGAAACAGCTGTCCTATACTGACCTTTGTGGTATTCCCTATTGTGTCAGCAGGTGATACCTATTAGTTAAATGTCAGGCCTCTGGCCACCTCGCTGTTTGGCACTTCTCGTTTCTCCATGATGCTCGTCACAGCCGCTGACTCATATTTTCTAAAGCTGGGGACAGAGTGGAAAACTTTGAAAATTATACTTAACTGTGAAAAGTTTCGGTGATTACAGTCGAATATGACTACATTTGACACTCCACTCTGGAGGTGAGAGGCTTGACTCCCACTTTTTGTATTCTAGAAGATAGCAATCATTGATAATATCTGAGGGTGACCTGCCCTGTTTCTGTCTGGCAGCAGACAGGTGCAGACACTCAGCCTGTCTGTTACCCAGTTTGCCCAGCTTAACAAGCAAATGTAGTGAACCACGCAGAATGTAAAAAAGGTTTTCTGTTGTGTCTCTGTGTTTGTGTTGCTTTCCTGTTTTTTAAAGGTTCACTCAATTTACCAAATACCAAACTTACACTTACACACCAGGTATAATATCTGTCTCCGCATTTAAAAACTACTGATTTATTTTGCTTGAATCATGTACAGTGGCAGCATTCTTGTTGGAAGAAGGACTTCATTTGTTATTTACCAAGCTCAAGGTGTAAGTGATTAAGGCGTTTCCGGTTATGTCTAAACTCTTCTTTTAGGTCCTGACTTTGGTCTCCACCAGTACCAGAACAATGTCTTCAGTAGCAATTTGCTACTGTAGCTTTGTCTGGCTTCCTGTAGATGGTGGCATTAGGCCTGGACAGTAAAAGCTCTTTTGTTAGGGTTACTTAAAACATGGTGATTAAATATTAATTAGGTAAATGTATAAGTTTTGAGTTTCATGTCATTATTGAATTTTTAGAAAACAGAAAATACTAACGTTTAATGTGACGTGGATGTGTGCATGCAGTATATTTTTTGTAATTATTTTTTTATTCTTATTACTCTGTTTGGTTTATCCAGATCACACAGTGATTTGATATTTGTGTTTAATTCTAAACAACAGATAAAGGAGGAGAAGACGCCGGTGGCCACAGCCGAACCTCCGCCCCCTCTATCAGCTCTGCCAGGCGGCTTCCTCAAACAGCTGGTCAGAGAGTCAGAGAAGGAGATCAAAAACAAAGAGCCAGAGGTCAAAGAAGAGAAGCCAGTGAGTGTTTTCAGAGTGGTGTTCAATTCTCATTAATAAAGTGAATAAAAACATTCCCTTAAAATGTAATACTCTTCCCCTGCAGCCAAACAAACTCAGCGACAACCTGGTGCAGCAGTTCCTCCTCCCAGATCAGACTCCTCCAATCCTTGAGGCTGAGATGTCCCTCCGGGCTGAGCAGGTCGTCAGCAACAACAAGCACATAGTCACTCCTGAACCCGGAAAAAAACCACAAACCAGACAGGAAGTGACACCGGAGCCACCAAAGCAGCAACAGGACACGAGGTCAGAGAAAAGCAAGAAAACGCCAAAGGCTGAGCAGAAGAAAGAGAGGATAGGGGAGGTGAAGCAGGTGGAAAAGACAGAGCAGAGGCAGGAGCCAGAGGGAAGGCAAGCAGACACAACAATAACGGAGCAGGACAGAAGAGAGGTATGTATGCAAGGCGTAGCCATCACTTATAATATCAAGTCTGAGCTGTGCTTCTGGAATAATCAAATACCTGCTACAATACAGTTGTCTCCTGCAACAATCACAGTTTGTGATCGTTAATGCACGGAACAATTAAAAGTCAGTCACGTCACATCCAAGAGAGCAGCAGCAGGAGCTCTGATATGTCATGGTTGAGTCATGTGTCAGAGTTGTTTTAATGCAAATTAAAACAAATGCATCTGTTTATTTTTTTAACTATTAATACTGAAAATATGCACAGATATTCATCATCTGTAAGCTATCACTTCAGATACAGCTTTTCACAGCCAGCCTGTGTTTGTCTTGTCTCCTCTGTTGTTCCCGTGTTGGTCCTGCAGGTGAGGGATGTGTGGTACGAAGCTGGAACTGTGTGGTATGTTCACAAAGATGGTTTCACCCCTGGTGAGTCATTAAAACAACCCAAAACACACACACAAATCCGCACTTTAAACCATTTAAAATCCACCTGAAATGTATATGATACACTCAGTGGGCGGCGCAGACAAACATGCAGAACAAAAACACCATAAAACATAATCTACAAATAATATTTTGGATAAAAGATCAATTTTGGGGTGTTTTAAACCTGGTTTAATGTGGACAAATTCACACAAAAACGTGTCTATGCACACTAGTGTGAAGATGGAAGCCACCTCTCTCATTTAGGCCCTAATGCGTAATCCAGACTCGATCTCTAGCAATCTTCTACATGTCATGTTACTTAATAGTTACAGCAGAGTCACTGTGTCTCTCTTGATGCTGCTTGAATCCATTCCATACCCATCTGCTCATTTCATCCATCCATCCATCCATCCATCCATCCATCTGGCTACTTACTGCATCACAGCAATTCCATTAGACCTTCGTAACCTGACCCATGGCCCTGCTCATTTACATGCAGGGATCAGAGAATTATGCATGAACAGCTTAGAGAAACATTAATATACAGCCATACAGCAGCGGTAGAAAGTAACAAAGTATAGGTACAGTTTAGAGATACTTTACTTGAATTTTTCCATTTTTGATCATTATTTCTCTTTCTTCATGGGACAAATTTGTCCTTTTTATTTCTTTTTATTTTTTTGTACCAGAAGGTTTTTTTTCCTGTGGCAGCCTCGCAGGTTTATCTGGTTTATAGGGGCTGGACAATAGTTGAAAAGTATTCAGAACTTTTACTCAAGTAAAAGTAGTAATACCACAGTGCAAAGGTACTCTGTTATAAGTCAGACACATTATTTTTAAGAATGAGACAGATTACGGGGGACACTGGGAGGTTCTGACCCCCTTAATTAGAACTTTGACCATCCAGAAAAAAGTAAAAACAGCAGGTCGGGGAGTTGAAACGCTTATGTATCCTCCTTTATGGAGGGGACAGAAGTTCCTCAAGTTCCTCACTGCAGATTTAAGTAAAGGATCCAAATACTTCCTCACCCACTAGCACACTGCTTGCATCTGACTCTGGTTGTCTCATGGTGTTGTAACTACATTTACTCAAGTTCTGTACTTAAGTACAATTTTGAGGTACTTCCTGTGTTTGTCGTGCAGGTGAGGGATGTGTGGTACGAAGCCTCTTATATTAAGATCAATGTTACAGGCAAATAAATTATATAATAACATTAAGATGTATTAATCTCAATACCATGTACTGTGTAGAAAGTGTACTGTATGTTACAGGTGTTCCGGTAGTTAGGTGACTTTTACCTGTTTGTGTTTTATCACAGAGAGTGTGTGATCATTGCTGACTGATTGGTTGGTATGTGCTTATTTCAGCCACTCAGCTGAAGCCAGATGAGGGCACGCCTGAACTCCCAGAAGGCCGAGTGAGGGTCCGCCTGCAGACCGATGGGTCGCTGCATGATGTCACAGAGTTTGAGATTGAGAAGGTATTTCAGGTCGCTTTTACTTCTGCACATCTCTCTGTCTGTCACTTAAGGTGGAATGACAGTGCCTCCATTGTTGCCCTCCTCCTCCGCAGTGTAACCCATCAGAGCTGGACCTGTGTGAGGATCTGAGCGACCTGCAGAGTGTAAATGAATGTGGAGTCCTGCACACTCTGACCAGTCGAGCCAAAGCCAACATGCCGCTCACGCACGCTGGACCAAACTTAGTCAACTTCTGGCCTCCGTTACAGGCCCACAGCAAGGTGAAGTCAAATTAATCACAAGATGCACACACAGAAGTGCCATTTGGAAATACTACGCTCATTTACTGCTTGTGTACTTTTTCCCATTTGTTTGTATGTATTTTCATGGTGTAAGTAAATTAGCACTGATACTCCTGCAGTCCCAACACAGCTAAAAACAGACATAAGAAACATCACAAAACAATTCATGTAGTTATAAAAACGTGTAAGTTTAGGAGTTGATTTATGATTCACAATTCAAAACATATACTGTTAAAGTATTAATCTTTCATTTGCTAATTAATCCCTCAATTAGACAAGTTAACCATTTAATTGTCATACATTCTTTCTTCTTCCTCTTAGACTCCGAAGTCTCGGCGAGGGGAGTCAGTGTGGGATGCTCCTCCTGCTCTGGCTGCTCTGGTCAAACGGGTGTATGTGTCCATGGTCGGCTCCAGAAGAGACCACAGCGTGTGTGCGATCGGACGCAGTGGGACCGGCAAGACGACGGCGTGCCAGGCCTTCACACACAACCTCCTCAAACAAGCTGGCACCACTGGAGAGAAGATTAGCAGTGAGTACAGCAGCAGCTGGATGGATTCATTGTGACATCTGTGCTCTGCAGACTGTTAATTCATCTCTTCTGTTGTCAGTGGAGCGTGTGCAGGCCATGTTTACCATCCTTAAGTCTTTTGGCTGCGTGAGCTCTCCACACAGTGACGCTTCATCTCGATTCGCCATGGTCTTCTCACTGGACTTTAACCATGCTGGACAAGCTGCTGCTGGACACCTACAGGTACGCAACCCAAACAAACACACACACACACACACGCAACATTAATAGTTAAAAATGCTTATATACCATGATACTCATGTCTTCATCTGTTCCTTCCTCCACTGTCTCCCCTTCACACTCCCTCCTGCTGCTCCTCTAGACAATGATGTTGGACAAATGGAGAGTGTGTCAGTCAACTCAGGGAGAGAGTAACTTCCTGGTTTTCTCTCAGATGCTGGCGGGACTCAGCACAGAGATGAGGTAATCCCCAGAAAGTAACTAATTACACAAAGTCAGGCAGTGCATAAGTCAAACTAATGCGGTACATTACTTTACTTTGTACATTGCTTTACTATATTTAAGATGAAAATAGTACTACGCTATACTTATGCACACTGATGCATCGGTATTAATGATCTAATGATGTCACTATAGTCAGATCAGTCACAGGAGTCATTTCACTGCACAGCGAACACTTTTACTGCTGATACTTAGTTTCACCTGTATCCATCGTTAAACGTTTACAGAGTTGTCACCTAATGATTTGAACCTGCTGATCAATGTCTCTAAATGTTGTGAATGTTCTCCACCAGGACTGAACTGCAGCTGCATCAGCTTCCTGAATCCAACTCTTTTGGTATTGTTCCTCCCACCAAGGTACAGTAGGTGCAGCTGAAGAGTCTCACGCAGACTTTTATTACTCACTGAAGTGTAATGACTTTAACTTTCATGATGTAGTTTAAAATAACCTTTCTTTTATCCTTGAGCCACATTTTTGAGGTAAATACTCACTCCTGCAGCACTTTATGTGCTCAACTGTCCACTTAACACTTGAATGTTTTATGGTGTTTCATTCATTGTAAGTCTGTATTTGTATATTTTGTGAAACACTTTGTGATATCTTGCTTTAAAAGGGATTAAATTAAATCATTTCTTACTTTCCAAGGTCTGACAAGAATAACCTTGATAACTTTATTCTTTCACTCTCACGCTTGGAAGTACTACAGCATTAAATCACTTGCTGAGGACTCAAAGTTTAGAACTTGAGACCAACTTCTGACAACAATGATGTGATCGCACCTCTGGTGGTAGAAAATACACTTTTAGCCAACACTGTTCCTCACAGCTTCTTCCTCTGTGCACAACATTAAAAAGACATTTCATGATCAGCGTGAGTTGCAGCAAGCAAATGAGAGGCTCAGAGCATGTTCCTGTTTACTACATTGATGCCACCACAGAGCTCATGTAGGGGTGAAGTACTGGGGGAGTGAAAAATAGAAACAGGAGTTAAAAAGGGTTTTCGAGGAGGTGAAATCATGCAGGTCCATCTTGAGGAGACTCAGGCTGTGATGGAAGATGAGATGTGACTCAGCTGTTCCACCACCTTGTTAAGTGGCTGATTTCAAGAAACACACTATCCCTCCTCCCTCCCTGTCTCCTCCCTGTCTGTCTGTCGGTTGTTAGGTTGAGGAGAAACAGCGAGCGTCCGTTGCTTTCACCAAGCTGCTGACTGCCATGGAAACGCTGGGCTTCTCAGTCGGCGAGCAGAAGGCGATATGGCATGTTCTGGCTGGTATTTACCATCTGGGAGCTGCCGGAGCCTGTAGAGGTAACACTTATTCATCGTCATCACTCACACTCTGTTAGTAAACCCTCGAGACACACACATGAACACACAAACACACTCACTCCTTTTCCTACATTAGTTAGGACCATCCTGGACATATAAGAGTACATGGTACACATAAAGGTTTATTCATCCAAAGTGGAAATTGTGAGTTACTTGTAATTTACTTATGTACTTTACTTATTTTTTATGCAACTTTATAGCTTTTAAATATAAATATAAATATAAATAATGTTCCATATAATAGTTATTTGCAATTTCACTCAAGAGACACTTCCCCTAAAATTCTCAGACTGATTAATTATAATAAAGTCAATTCATCATGTATTTGTCATGTTAGAGCCAAATCTTAAATTATTATATAAAATTTTGTTTTGTGGTTATATTACTTATGTGGGTTGAATTTTGAATGCAGAACTACTGTACTGGTAATGGAGTTTCCACATTTATTCATTTGGTTGTGGTCTTTTTGCTGAACTAACTGATCTTTGAGTACCTCTCCCACCGCTGTCCCTCAGTGAATTTACATAATCATGTCCTGTCCTTCCCTGGCTCAGTGGGCAGGAGACAGTTTGTGAGTTTCGACAGTGCTCAGGTGGCCAGCAGTGTGCTCGGTTGTGAGGGAGAGGAGCTGCACACGGCTGTCTTCAAACATCACCTCCGACAGCTGCTGCAGAGAGCCACCGGAGGCAGCAGAGAGAGAAATACTGCCGCCGAGTCAGAGGAGGGTGAGATGCACACACAAACACACACACACACACACACACACACACACACACACACTAAAGGCATTGCAACAGCAGGAATAACCAGGGGAAGCTCGAGGGTGAAGGAGGCATTCCTGTAGGTTTCTACTGACGTTAAATAAATCAGACTGAGGTTTCAGTCAAGCTGGTGGTTCAGTGAGGCTCATCACGCACCCAGAGACAAATGTATTGAAAATGCAGAGAGAACTTTGCTTTGCTCCTGGATCCTCAGCGTCTGTCTCAGCGTCCTCTCATGAAGCTATGGCCAGAACTTACGCACTAACACTGAGATCACGAGTTCCCTCACGAGTTCACGAGTTCCCTCAGAGAATAAGTGTCTCAAAATGTTTCAGTAATTTGGATCTTTTAAAGTTCATTCATTAAGTTATTTGTTCAAATTTTATTTTATTTTATGGTCGCAGTTTCAAAGCTTTGCAATAGGCCTCAAATTTTAGTCAAATTATATATATATTACTTGTTTATTATATTGTTGTGCCATTTACTTTCATGTGTATGCCACTTTTAGTCAACTCCCCTTGTTTTAAAATGTGCTCTCTGACTAAACTTCAGTCGTGTCTGTGGTTCTGGACTCAGCAGGTCCCAGGCTGACAGCTGCTCAGTGTGTTGATGGGATGGCTGCTGGACTCTATGAGGAACTCTTTAGTGCTGTAGTCTCGCTTATTAACAGGTATGGATACATCTCACACTGAGTCCAGAGTCATTTGAGTGAGACCATTATAGAGAGCAGATATACTGACTGTTACGAGTGAGCACAGTCGTGGTCAGAGGAAAAAGACGCTTTGTTTTCTTAACTTTATTGACACAAATCTCTGGACAGAGCTTGAATAACTGTACCTACCACACTAAAACATACAGTTTTCATGTTTATCTGCTCTAAAGATCACTCAGCTGTTAGATAAAAAGGGAAAATGCTGTCACATAGTGGACAAACCATAAGTCTGTAAAGGCCTGCAGTTACCTGAATGTGAAATCTAAAGGAAGAGTTTGATATTTTGGGAACTATTAATTAAATAAGCACAAAGCAGTCAGTGAGCTTTAGAGGAGCTGGTGTAGCTAATTAAGTTAAGCTAATTTAACCAGCTGCTAGAAGTACTCATTTTCATTTACATATCATTTATATATAATATATAGTATATTATTACATTTGGGAAAACATTGAAGCAGTATATACAGTATATATAGACAGGAACAGTATATATAGACAGGAAGTAAGTAGAAGAAAGTAACTAAGTACATTTGTATTGTACATTATACAATATAAATATTTAATTCCATTATTTTTTGTTTAAAAAGTTAATTTACCTGATAGATTCAGATTAATGTAACACAACACAAACAACAAATAAAAAAAAGATTTATATTCATGTATAATTCATATTTATATTATAATTTAAGACAAGATAAAGTGGGGTAGATTCACAAGCTACCCATCCATGTAAGGCCAATACAATTAACTCCGCCTTTACCAGCTGCAACATTAATGTGGCAAACATTTTAATGCATCAATAATTATAATTTAATATATTACAATATTACAAAAACAACACAATATATTAAAATATAATCCTCTTATGTATTAAAGAAATGGGCCAGTTTGATAAATGAGTACTTTTGTATACGTCAGCTATATTTATGGTTTTAGTACATTTATGTAGGTAAAAAAAAATCAAAGTATTTCCACCCCCACTGATTATTGTCTCCGTCGTGCGGTCTGATGGAGCCCAGCTGATTTTTGACTATATTAACTATTTGTCCTCTCTCCAGTAACTCATAGCAACCACCTGTTGTTTTGCTGAGGGGGCGGCGTCATGCGAGAAAGTGACATCAGTGACGACAGCAGACATATCTGCGCAACATGAATGACCTGTGTGCGTGTGTTTTGTGTGCAGGGCTCTGGGCAGTGAGCAGCTGACGTTAGCCTCGGTGATGGTGGTGGACACGCCGGGCATGAGGAACCCAAGGCACTCTGCGGAGGAGCGAGGAGCCAGCTGGTCCGAACTCTGTCACAACTACCTGCAGGAGAGGCTGCTGGAGCATTATCACACACACACCTTCAGCCACACACTGGAGAGATACACACAGGTAACACGAAGTCTTCACACGCATATTTAACCAACTTTTGTTTTATCTTGTTATTTCTTGTTTGCTCTGCAGACATGTGCAGAAGCAGCATAATAAAACCCTGTGATTTCAGTTTGCTCTGGTACATTATTAAAATTATATAATTTTACCTAAAATTACAGGCACATAATAAATCAGATTTGTACCTTTTATTAGATTAGATGAGATTCCTTTATTAGTCCCACACCGGGGGAAATTACAGCAGTAATGCAGTTTGTGAAGTTTAAAGTACATATTCATTATGTTACAATTCAACATGACTAATATCAGTCAGTTAAAGGAGAACTCTTATAAAATTAAGTGAGAAAACTGTCTTGTCAGATGAAGCACCTCAGTGTACCTGTAATATGGGCTACGTCCCCAGTGACAGTTTGTACTCCAAAGGTAGAAAAGCTTTTTCTTTTCTGACAGTGAAAGGATTACACATCCTCCAAGGACACATGACCGAAAAAGTTTTTTTTTTTTTTTTTTTTTTTTAAATTCAAGTTTCTGCTGCTTTTAGAAGAAACTCTAACCAAAAACTGGATAAACTCTTACGACATATTTAAAGTGATAAGATGATTTATGATTTTTAAGAGCCACATAGGCAGCATGACAGTCTGATGCTCCGGCTCCAATATCTATCATATGATTTTCCATTAAACTTTGCACATGCATTTATGTTTAGAAATGATATGACCCAAAGACTGTGACAATCCCCTGACTTATGGACGGATTCCTTTCAAGCCAAATTGTAAAAACATTTACAATCTTGGAGGCACTAGATTTATCACCATTATCAGATTAAAATGTTAATTTCCTCAACACTTTTTTTTTAAAATGAGAACCTTCAATGCTGATGACCTTCCAGTCAGCCTCAGCTGTACTTCAGTGTTAATGAGCAACAACTCTTTCTATGATTGAGAGCAGATTTGAAGGCTTTAGGATCACTATTGAAGTCGTTTCTGAGAGGTACAATAGATTTACAATAATTCAGTTTTAACTAGTATAATCACTGAAGCCAGTCTTTGTAGCAGGGACAATGGACAGATTTCAGTAATACTAATACTAATTCTGACTCACAGAAACCTTAAGGTGCTGCTGCCCCAGTGAGAGGTTCTCAGACTCCAGCAGCAAACACAGCACAAACGTCAGCTGTTAACACCTCAGAGTGTGATGGGTTCGTTTCTTTATTCTGCTGCTTTGCTTTGCCCTTGAAAAAACATGTTTTTCTCAGTACTTTGTGTTTAGAAGAAAAGGCAGAGACACGCAGGTTTGTACTGTCTCCGGTTTTGTGTTGTTTTGTGTCGCTTGTTGTTTATTGTGGGCACAAAATGTAAATAAACTCAACCTTGCTGTGATTTAATCCTTCATGATTGTAACTACTGCTGTGTGGAATAATTGCATAACTAATCATCAAATAAGTCCAATCAATCAATCAAACCTGGTACAGTTGTGAGTTTTTATCACAGCCAACTGGGCACTTCAGGGAGAATGGGGGGAGAGCGGGTGCGATCTTTCTCATCAGGAAATGACCAAAATGCATCCCCTCTTTGTTACGCTGACATCCCCCCCTCTCTGTCCTCCAGTGAGAGAGAGTGCGGAGGTGTTGTTCAGTTGAATAAATTAGGCTCGCCTGTCTGACTCATTGATCCTTCTCTGTCTGAGGTTTGTGTAAGTCAGAAACTGTACATTATCAGCAGTCTAACCGCGCGGCTGTGTGTAGATAAATCCATGGAGCTGTCCTTGGTGCTGAAGGAGCAGACCGATATGTAAATGCACCTTTTTCTCCCAGTCAATCCCTTCTGCCAGTTTCATCTTGGATCTTTAATATTAACTACACTATATATTATAAATGCTCAGGTTTCAGAGTGGAAATGTTTAGCCTTTTCTGATATTAGTGATATTAGTTTCCTCACTCTTGCTTTTACAACAGCAAAAATAAAAGGTAGCAACACTGGGGATCAATATTTGCACAGATCGATCAGGTGTTGATAAATAATAAAAGGATATTTTGAGCTAATGGCTCCACACGTGTGTTACAGGAGAAGATCCCTGTGGAGTTTGAGAATCCAGAGAACAGCCCAGCTGAGGTGGTGTCAGCTATCGACCAACCGCCTCCACAGGTACACGACTCCTGATAATTAGAGTCAAGCATGTAGGACACACAAACCAGAGAATGAGGATTTATTGACAGTCGCACTGTCTTAACTGAATTTATCCTTACACATTGCACTTACTGTCCTCATTTTATATGGAAATACTCATCATCACTCACTAGTCTAGTCAGTTGCATTTTAATGAATGTGTCTGAGTGTGGCCCATACAATGGAGTAAGTGTCAGGATGTTACGACCTCGGCTGCTTCCATTTCCTTCCAGTTTGGATCTGGTTTTGCTGGAATTTCTCTTTAACAAGCTAAAAATTAAGACTTTCATTTGCCTACCTATTTGCCTATTTTAAAATCCTATTTTTTGTACGCCCACCTTCCTTCAAATAGTTTTAGGTTGTTTCTCCAAAGGAAAACACCTCTAAACATAGTAAAGCTAATGTCTCAGCTGCCAGAAGCCAGATCTTTAAGAATGTTGAGACACTCAGGGTGACCTTCAGGTATTAGCGTTCAGAGCAGAAAGCCTTTACAGCTGCAGAGAGTGTTGTTCTAACAGAGTGGTGAGGGTTGTTGAAGGAGGTGTAAGAAGCACTTTTTCTGCATGTTCTTCACTCACTCTATACTTATTTATACTTAATCTGGTGTGTGTGGTGTGTGTGTGTGTGTGTTTAAGGTCAGAGCAGCAGACGGAGACCCCAGAGGTCTGTTATGGGTTCTGGATGAGGAGATGGTGACACCAGCTTCCAGTGAGAACAGCGCCCTGGAGAGAGTCTGCCAGTATTACAGCAATGCTGGTAATAATCAGATACATGCACACACATACACACACAAACAGGCTGAGGGTCCTAGCGTTTAAGCTTCTTAAAATATATAGTATATTAATTCAGCGTTGTACATTCAGCACGTGCATGTCTCCGCAGTGCGTCAGTGTGAGCAGCCGCTGCAGTGTGAGGTGAACCACCTGATGGGCTGTGACCCGGTCCGCTACGACCTCACTGGATGGTTTGGTTTGATCCAGAACAACCTGTCTTCTGTCAACGCCACCTGTCTGCTCCAGAACTCCACCATGTGAGTGTGCTTAAGGGCCAGCGAGGCCTAACACTGATGCTTGTGTTTAAGTGGAAAACTTCTAGTCGGCTGCTGTCGCCTGGATGTCCTAAAGAATAAGATTCAAACAGAAGGCTGGTGTCACTTTCATTTGTAGTACACGTGCAGTGTATACACAAATGTAATGCGGACAACCTTGTCTAATTTTGGGTACTGATCAGGACATCATTTTAGACCAGAGCTAACTCTATTAGCAGTTCCTGTTTGCAAATGTGCAGCCAGCCATCACTTTGCAAGTTCAGAAACTTCAGCAGTAATAAGAAGAAGTTACACTGATGCATCAGTTTGATTTATTGATGTTTATTTATGATTCACATTAGATATATTGAAACTGTATTGCTATTAATATAGCCATATAACTAACAAATATATCGAAATGACCAATTATATATCTATTTTGTCAATCACCCCTGTGTATAAAGGCCTTTACTGTCACATGTGATGGTCAACCCTCTCTCTCACTCTGTCTTCCTCAGAGGGGTTGTGAAGGCCATGTTTACGCCCAGAATCTCTCTGCCTCCTCTGTGTCGAGGTCTGGGGGGTCTGGAGGGCGGCAGCCAACGTTCTCTGCAGAGGAACGGCACTATCCGGAAAACATTCAGTGGAGGGATGGCAGCCATACGCAGGCACTCCCAATGCATCGCAGTCAAACTGCAGGCAGTAAGTGCACCAGTACACGAGGTAACTCCTCTGAATATTTCCACGCAGTATCACCACATGGGCTCTCTGTCACTGATGCCACCCTGCAGGATGCTCTGGTGAACCTGATTCGTCGAGCTCGGCCGGTGTTCCTGCAGTGTGTCAATGCAAAGAACGATGGCGGAAGTTTTGACATCCCAGCACTCCGGGTCCAGCTGCACTCCACACAGATCCTGTCGGCCCTGCAGCTCCACCGCACAGGTCAGCACGCTCACTTTGGTAACCGGGGCTGGAACCTAATTAAGGACATTTACTCAAGTGTAAGTCCTGTCAAATTTAATTAATGCAGCCCAAAATCAAAATAACTATTTGCCAGAGGCTTCACGCAGTAATTAGACATTTTAATTACTAGGTACTCCTATGAGGGTACATTTACACTATTACAACAGTTATTTCCGTTACATTATGGTGTGTTATAAGCAACAGAAAAGTGTTTAAATAAACATTGCACAAAACCCTCCAAAGAACTTTGCATCCAGATGCCAAAAATTAAAATACAACTCACCTGCGAGGAAGAATCAGCACTCACTCATAATTTATCAATCTGCCTGTTTTGTTTATTTTTATCAGGACTGGCGCAGTGCAGCTGCAAAAACATCAGCTACAAGCACAACTTGTTTGGAACCAACCTCAGCCTGAATTTAAAAGATTATAAGATTAAAGTTAGAGCAGGAGAACTGATCTGGGAGCAGTGCTGGATGCAGTTAAATCAGAAACACATTACAGAGTGCTCACTGTTAAACTGTCATTATTGAAATGATGCATTTTGAAAGTATATATAGGTTTTGGTCAACCTCCAGTTGGTTGATTTCACAGGCAGAAATACCAACCAAAGCAGAAGTTTAATGTTCAGAAGTTGGATTTCACGTGTATTATCATGAGGCTGCTCACTCAGGAGCTCTAAAAATGCTACTTCAATACTTTTTGCAGCAAGAGGAGCAAAATTTCACTTCAGGAACTAATCGAAGGTTGTGTCAAAGACCCAGACTTTTAATTTCAAACGTTACTTAACAATGTTCTTATGAGCTTAAAGTGCATGTAACTTTTAATAATTAAGGGAAGATAAAAAGTAGGACAAGTCAAAAGGATTTTTAAACATTAGACACCATCTATCCATCACATCAAAGCCCTGAGTTCATTAAACTGTTTTACTGGCTATTAAGTAAAACTGTATTTGTCTTTTTAAAAGTCACTGAACTTTGTTTTAATGTTGGTGCTCAGTGTGAAGATAAACACATATATTCACTGCAGTGTATTGTGTGTGAATTTGCTGGGAGGAACCTTGTCAATGCTGTGTCCTATGTACTCCTGAAAATAACATCTCTAAACTGAATCAACGCTTCGCTGCTTAAAGGGAAATCTTTTTATTTGAGAGTGAAACAGATAACCCGCACAGTTCGTGTTTAACAAAGCAAAACATTTTTGTCCATGTTATATGTTTTATTCCCTGTAGTGTTGCTCTTTATTACCTCCTGTTGTTCTTTCTCTTTCTAATCTTTTTTAATCTGTTTAAACTTTTAATCTGCTGCAGTTCCTGTGGAGATCAATAAGGTTTCATCTCACTGAGCAAAGTCTTCTCATCCACACACTTATTTCAGACCTGGGTTTGCATTTAGAAGACAAACAGGGTGTCTAAACTCTGCCTTTCTGTCCCTTTCAGGTTACCCAGAACACATGATTTTGAGTGACTTCAGGTGTCATTTCCAGGCGTTGTGCCCCCCAATTATGAAACGGTACGCTTCAATGTTCGTCAGCCATGATGAGAGAAAGGTGAGGTGGCTCATCGCAGCAGCTCTCTGTC
Organism: Datnioides undecimradiatus; assembly: GCA_008933995.1. Classification (NCBI taxonomy): domain Eukaryota; kingdom Metazoa; phylum Chordata; class Actinopteri; order Lobotiformes; family Datnioididae; genus Datnioides; species Datnioides undecimradiatus. The sequence goes on from WARS01000007.1 coordinate 10,462,422, forward strand.
ATACAAACACAAGGATCTGCATAATCTCTCTTCCCTGAATACATGAGTTGATTTCTTCTGTCTGTGTCTCAGGCGGTGGAGGAATTGCTGGTTGAGTTGGATCTGGATAAAAAGAGCATCGTCGTGGGCGCCAGCAGGGTGAGAACATGTTTGAACTCACACATCAGAGCAATGAATCCAGCTGATGCCATGTATCATGGATCTTCTCCTGTGTGTCTCAGGTGTTCATGAAGCGAGGTGTGCTGCGCTACCTGGAGCAGCAAAGGGACCAGCAGGTCACCGGCTGGTTGGTCAATCTACAGGCCGCCTGCATGGGACATCTGGCCCGTCAGAGATACCGTAAACTCAAGGTGAGTGACTCTCTGTGGGGATGACTGACTGTTGAGCTCTTGGATCTATGCTGAATGCAAATACTGTTGCTGCTTCAAGAAGTTCTGATGCAGCTGCAAAACTGGATAATCTATATCTATCACAATTTTATTATTTTAATCTATCTATAATTTTGTAATCTTGATCATCCTGAAATTTTAAATGGGCAAAATTAAAGTTTTACCAATTAAAGTTTTTACAAATTATTCTACCAGAATTTATTCTTTTGATGATCTGCAACCACGCTTTGATGGGTGCATGTGTGTGTATCTCCAGGTGCAGCAGATGGCGGTCAGATGTCTGCAGAGGAACCTGCGGGCTCTGAGGGTCGTGGCCAAGTGGAGCTGGTGGAAACTTTTCTGCCGAGTGCGTCCTCTGCTCGACGTCAACATGGACAACGAAAGGCTTCAGGCTAAAGAGGTATACGCAGACACAAAGTTTTATTAGATGTGAAGTTGGATACCAGTTATCTTATCTTAGCATGAATACATGCATCTGATCCCTGGCATCTCCAACTGTCAATATGTCATTAACAGTGATGCACTGCACAACTGAACAGTGTGAAGTTCCTGCTTGCTCACAATCATGACTCATCATCCATCCCAAACAGACAATCACAATCTGATATTGGAAGCTGAGTCATTATTTGGTCCCAGTTGTTTCTCAGGTTCATTTCATGTTTGTGTGTAAGCGTGCACATACAGTTGACAGATAAACACAAACACACCTGGAGGCTCCAGCGCAGGGTGTATATTTCTGTCCCCAGAGCTGCGTTTTCCTGAAGGGCTTTGTCCTTTTGCTCTCTCTCATTGTCTGCTTCCTCCAGAGCCTGAGTCAACTCATTGTCAAACCTGAATAAACGCAAAAACACACAACCAAACAGCAGGCGGGTGATTTATGTAAAATACTGCACAACTGCTGTTTTTCAAGTGGCCAAAAGTAAACACAGACACTCTCAAACACTTTATCATGTTATTGTTGTAGCTGCAGCTGAAGCTTCTATTAACAAATGGTAAAAAGTAATTGAATATATTTACTCAAGTACTGGAAG